>CM021102.1:326630824-326745243 GCA_007115665.2 Sequoiadendron giganteum
GATTTCCAATGAATTCACAATGTGATTTGCTATATATGTTGATTCAAATATTAATGATGCTATGATTTATTGATCTAAATATTATGATTTTTTATGTATGGATTTGAATATTATCATACTTTCTTGTTACCTAATATTACTAATATCAACTCTTAGTGAATAATATTGTTTTGCAAGCCTAAAATTAGGAATTTTCCAAAAGGGGACATTACATTGTTAGGTGATTATTGTTGATGTTATAGCAGCTTCGAGCTCATACTTCCAGCCACAAGTGAAGATATAAATTCATGAAGCGTCTCGGCTATTCATTTATATGTGTTAACTCAATGTGAAGGGGCAATTCACAAAAGGATTAATATAACTTCTCTTGAGCTGACCTCCTTGGAATTCGCACCACTTGTTGTATTTCTCTTCTTTATGGTGGCCGACCTACCTTATTATTGGTAAATTCTTATGAGGCCGACCTACTTCAAGGGACACCTCATTTTGTATAAATACAAGGTCATTTGGCAATGAAAGAAGATGAAACATTCGCACTCCTTGAAGAAGTTTGCTCTTGGGCAACAGATCATCATTATGTAGCAGCAGATCATTATTAAGTGGCAGCAGACCATCATTATGTGGCAGCAGATCATCAGATCATACTGTGGCAGCAGATCATCATTTAGTTGCAGATCTTACTATAGCCGCAGGCCGATTTCAAGGAGAAACATTTCATTGTACCTTTGCATCTAGGAGAGGTGCTATTATTCATTGTATCAAATTCGGCCATGAGTTGGGCCTGAGTTGTAAGCAGATTTCTGCTCTTATTTCTTCATTATATAAGCGATATATATTGTTGGGTTTTTCCCCTCAGGTTGGAGGGTTTTCCCAGGGTACCTTGTGTTGTTCATTGTCTCATGTGTTGCATTTTCTGAGTACCTTCTTTTTGTTCATCCAATCTTTTAAAAAACCAACATGGTATCAAAGCGGGTCACTATCTTTTTGACTTGCTATTTCAGTCTAGGCTTGTAAGGAGCTGTCTGAATAAGGAAAGATCATTGAATCGGGGAATTAGGGTGCAGTATCGATAAATATAGCCTTGGGGCTTCAAGTTGCCTCTAGAGATTAATATCGACAACATCAAATGATAGTCAAATCATAGTGTGCCGATTCTAGAGTGAACCATTCAATGAACAGAATTTATAAGTGGGTTAATTACGGCAAGGAATGAAGGCCACACTAGTTTATGCTTCAGGATGATGAAGAAGGGTTGAGCGAAGTTGCTATCAAGGAAACTCAGCAGATTATGCTGACGGAGTTTTTTGAGCTACAGAACAAACTGAAGCATCTTCAGCAAAAACAGTTTCACTTGCTCGAGGGCTTGAGATAGCTAGAGTTTTGAAGTGGTCTGATAAAAGTATCTATCTTCAAGAGTTCAGTACATCATTGGGCAAAGATGATAGTTGTTTCAAAGAATAAAAATGGCGGTAACAAAATCAATAACAAGATAAGTATTTCATGTTTGATTATTGTTCATGAATCCTTTATATGTTTATTAATTCATGCTACAACATGGGATAGTGAATCTTGTATGCCTCTAGCTTTGACATTTCTTCAGCATAGTTTAAACTATTAGTAATCTCTCTCTCTTATTGCTTCCAGGAAGGATCGATGAGCAAGAGGGTGATGAGAGATTGCTTAAAGAAGAAGAGCTTGAGGCATCCTATAAGGAAGACATGCCGACTGGAGATATAATCAAGCATTAAGTCTTGGCTTGCAGCCTTAGGTCTGAGTTGATGGTTGGAGACATCTCTTGATGCACAGATTCTTCCAGCAATAAAAGTGATGGGAAGAGTCCCAATATCGGACTTGTGCCTTCTGAAACAATTCTAGGTTGGTCGCAACTGGAGTGCATCAATAAATTTGAACGGTCAAAGACCATGTTCAAATTTAACCTTGCCAGGGGCCTATGTGCAAGCCATGAAGGATGTGGACTGATTTGAAGAGCAGCGTATCATACTATGTCCAGCATTTGGATCCTTCATAATATTTAAAGAGATAAGTATTCTTTGGTTGCTGAGTTATATCATTTATTTTTTGGATCTTGTAATTAGTAAAAAGAGATAGTGGATTCTCTTGAATTGTGTTGTGTTCACTAGTGTAAGATCCTTTGTAAATTTCATGTATTCATGCTATAACTTGTATGATTCTAGCCTTGATATTTCTCTGGATAATTATAGACTGTTGGTAATCTCTATCTAAAATGTTTCCAGGACAGATTTAGGGGGAAGAAGATGATGAGAGATTGCTTGAGGCATCTTGTGAGGAAGTCATGTCAACCAAAGAAATGATCAAGAGGGAGTGAACACTAGAGGGACTGAGTTGGTGGCTAGAGGGAGTGCATCTCCAAAAGTCTTCTTTGCAATCTCTGAAGCAGGGAACAAGAGGGAGTTCTATGACTCACTGAAAAGAAGTGAAGATTGCAGTGTTGCAAGGTCAAGTGTAAAATCCTTGAAAGAACTCTTCAGTTGTTGAGTTCAGAATTGCACAAGATAGACATTTGGATTTGATATTGGTAGCTCCGCAACCTATTCAAAATAGTGTGATCTGAGATCGGGAAGGACAATCCTGAATTCTCTACAGTACCAGAGGTGTGTGCTAGAAAATAGTTATCTAAGGCAAGTGTTGCAGGCTATCTTGGACGAAGAGGTTAGAAGGTTAATGCAAGTACTTAAAGATTCAAAGGGAGCCTACTATCATTCATTGTGATAACCAAAGCTATGTGAAGTCTTTTGTCAATCCTGTGCTTCATGACAAAACAAAGCATGTTGAGATCAAGTACCATTATATCAGAGATATGGTATTGAGGAAAGCTATACAGTTGAGGTATACCAGCACTGATGAGCAGACGGCAGACATTCTCACCAAGCCTCTCTTTAGGACAAAGTTTGTGTACTTCTGAGAAAAGTTTGGTATGGTGGAGAATACAAACTTGACTGAGAAGAAGTCTCAGTATCAGTGATCCCTTGTTAATGAGTTCTTCTCTTAGGAGAAGTTCGAGGTGAAATCCCTTGTTTCCACCCTCTGGGAGAGCCATGGTGGATGTCATGTGTGTGACTCCATGACAACATCACGTGAGGGAGTCCGTGATGATTTCTTTTGTACTTGTGTTTCACCCTCTGGGAGAGCCATGGTGAAAGTCACGGTGAGGTGACAACATCACATTGAGTGATGAACACTTGTACATACCATCTATGGAGGTACCCATGATGGTTAATATCACGATGAGGTGATATTTGATATCACGATGAGGTGATATCTTCTTTGCTTTCACGATGAGGTGATAAGCTCCTTTATCACGATGAGGTGATATGCTATCACAATGAGGTGACATGTCTTATATAGCTGGAAGTAATTCTCCCTAGCTGAGAGGGAGTGTTGATGTTATAGCAGCTTCAGGCTCATACTTCCAGCCACAAGTGAAGATATAAATTCATGTAACCTCTCAGCTTTTCATTTATATGTGTTAACTCAATGTGAAGGGGCGCTTCACAAAAGGATTAATATAACTTCTCTTGAGCCCACCTCCTTGGGATTCGCACCACTTGTTGTATTTCTCTTCTTTATGGTGGCTGACCTACCTTATTATTGGTAAATTCTTATGAGGCCGACCTACTTCAAGGGACACCTCATTTTGTATAAATACAAGGTCATTTGGCAATGAAAGAAGATGAAACATTCGCACTCCTTGAAGAAGTTCGCTCTTGGGCAACAGATCATCATTATGTAGCAGCAGATCATTATTATGTGGCAGCAGACCATCATTATGTGGCAGCAGATCATCAGATCATACTGTGGCAGCAGATCATCATTTAGTTGCAGATCTTATTGTAGATGCAGGCCGATTTCAAGGAGAAACATTTCATTGTACCTTTGCATCTAGGAGAGGTGCTATTATTCATTGTATCAAATTCGGCCATGAGCTGGGCCTGAGTTGTAAGCAGATTTCTGCTCTTATTTCTTCATTATATAAGCAATATATATTGTTGGGTTTTTCCCTTCAGGTTGGAGGGTTTTCCCAGGGTACCTCGTGTTGTTCATTGTCTCATGTGTTGCATTTTCTGAGTACCTTCTTTCTGTTCATCTGATCTTTTAAAAAAACCAACAATTATGCCATGCTTCGGCTATTATATATTGAGCAGGTACATTTGACATGTGTGTTGAGTGGATACAAGGACAAGGTTATTTCTCCACCTGGTTATGCAAATGTGAGTTATTCCCCAACAGTGGTTATTTCAGAGATGTCACACTAGGCCTTCCTTTTGTTATTCCCCGTCGTACTTGAATCAAGTAAGAGATGAGTCATGTTTGACCCTATGTTAACTCGGATCCAAATCAAAGGCAATCCCACAGTCCGTTCATGTTGTGAGTCACAAGTAATTGTCTTATTTAATTAATGGTTTTAATTCCTTATTTCTTGTAAAATTAAATGATTGTATATGTTATCAAGTGAGATATTTTTGTGTTTAGAAAAGGGGAAAATTAAGTTAATTATTTTCAAAAAATTCCTTTGGGTTGGGAATGTTTATGCTTGATTTAATTGTTTTGTAAAATATATTTCAATTGAATAAATGTTGAATATTTTATTTTGTTAAATGGCAATTTTGGAGAAAAAATGAAAAAAATGAGAATAAAAGAAAATAAAGAAAAGCTAAGTTGTTGAATTGCCTAAATTACCCGCTGATTTTGGGTAAGGTACATCCTACAATCGGATACATCTTGGAAACCCTATAGAATCATACGAGATTTGATTTTTTAACCCAAAACATTTCCAATTTTTTTCACCAAATCCCAATGTATCACCATCGATGTGGTGATTCCAACGCAATTCTGGCACAAGTTTTGAAATTTTATTCACTTTTTCGAATGGTGAAAGTCAAAAACTCTAACTTGTTTACACCATTTTATTTCATTTTTATTTTTCTTTGCATTTGACAGTGCCACCGACTAGAAAAAGCATCATTTCTTTGTGATTTCAATGAGGGTTTCTATAAAAAAGGATGCAAGTTGCAAGTGCTGGGAAAAACGCGAATTGCAAATAAAAAGACATCAAAATAGCACGTGGTGTCATCATTAGAGCAATTCCACCACGTAGGTTACACTTGCAATTGATTAATTTCTTCTTTTTTTTGCAATTTTCTTTCCAAAATGAAAAGTTTAAAATGTAAAAAAATAAAAAATTGTGAAGCCTAATAATTTTGCCTTGTAGATTACATTTATAATTTATTTTAAACTTTAATAGTTTTAACTTTTAAGTTTTAATAGTTTTAACTTTCAAGTTTTAATAGTTTTAACTTTTAAGTTTTAAAGTTTAATATTGTATAATTTCAAATTTATAATATATTCTAACTTGTTTATTAACATAATAATATAATTATTATTATACATACAATTTAGTTTATTTATTAACATTAAATGAATATAATTGTTTCATAATTATTAGTATATATACAATATACAATACACAATATAACAATTTCATTTATATTTATTATTTTAATATTTTGTAGGTTAATTAGATATTAAAATTAATTTATAATATTATTATTATATATAATGAAATTATAAATGTAAATGTTTAATAATAAATATTATATTAATATAATTATATATGTTGTCAAGGACCAGACAGTTAATTATTAACTCTATACTAATAATTTATTTTCATGTTGTATAATATTATATTATGAATTTTTATTTGTTACTAGCTTATTACTAGTTCAATAGTTAATAATTAATATTATAAAATGTAAATTATAATTATACTAAATTTATTTTTAATAATAAATTAAATATTTAATATTATTGTTTAATAATTGCTTTTTGAACTTGTTATAGAGAGTATAAGGGCAGCTAGTACTAGTTCTATTGATTGACCCACCTTCAAAACTGAACCAAATTCACCTTTATGGAGACATGTAAAAATGATAGAACAAATTTTAGGTGGTGGAACATTTGTTTGGATATATAGTATTTGTACTGTGAAGTATACTAACTTGTACAACTAAGTGAAAACCCATTTTTGTGCCATTCCCAATCAGGGAATCAAAGCATGTCCTAGAAAGGATGGTAAAGGGTTATCACCTCATCAAATAGCAAAATATATTAGAGAGCAAGAGGAAGAAAAAGCAAGAGTGGATCATAGCACAAACCATCCTTTAAGGAGAGGAAAGGGATCAAAGAGACCCCTAATTTCTCCATCTCATAGTGCCTTTCCTAATGTTGTAGTAGAACTAAAGAAGAACATGTTAATGTGAAGAGAAGCAAGGGGCCATTAGAGAGAGAATTTCAAAATGATGCTAGAGAGATTGCAGATCAAACCGTTGCAAGATGTCTATATGCGAACAATTTGTTCGTCAATGTTGTTTGATCACTTATTGGCATGATATGTTGAGAAAAGTAAATGTAGCTCCACAAGGGTACATAGGGCCAAGTTATGAGAAGGTATGTAGCACCTTACTAGCAAGGAGATAAAAATATAGACAAGTCTCCCATTAGAATTACATGGAAACAAACAAGGGTGTATTATTTTTTATGGATGGGAGGATACCAAAAATCGGCCATTAATCAATGTGATTGCAGTGTCCCCTAAAGGGGCAATGTTTTTGAAAGTCGTGGATTGTGAGGTACAAGTGAAGGTTGCACAATTTATTGCTAACATCATTATATAGTGCATTAGGGATGTGGGTCCTCAAAACGTTTTCCAAGTAATTATGGACAATGCAAAGAATTGTAGATTTGTGGGTATGTTGGTTGAGACGCAATTTCACATATATTTTGAACACCTTGTGTTGCCCACTCTCTCAACCTCATGCTACAAAAGTTGGGTAAGAAAATAAATTGGATCAAACAAGTCTATGCTAAGGCTAAAGAGATCCAGATGTTCATCACAAACCAGCTCAGGTCGCAGACCATTTTTAGATCATTTTCACAATTGGAGTTGCAAAAGGTAATTGAAACACTTCAATTTTCAAATTTTACATTTCACTTTAGTAATTACTAAATTACTAATTTATTTTTAAAATTCAAGCATGTTTTCTTCTTTTTTTTAATTTTTATTTTTATTTTTTGAAGAGGTTGTTGAAACCCGATTTGCATCCAACACAATTGTCTTGAGGCGACTTGTGAAGGTATGGAAGCCACTTTCTAGCATGGTTATTAGTCAAAGTTGGTCCCTATGGAGGAAATTCAATATTGAGAGGGCAACAAATGTAAAGCAAATGATCCTAGATGACACTTGGTGGGAACGGATGTAATATCTTCTTAGTTTCACCAAGCCCATCATGAGTATGATCCATTTACTAACATGGATAAGCCATGTTAGGGAGAGGTATATGATGGCATTGACTCAATGATTGAGAAGATGAAATCCATCATAAATGAAAAAGAGCAAGATCCTAAATAAACTTTCTTCAAAGAGGTGCAGACAATTTTCGTTGAGAAGTGGAAGAAAATGACCACCCCACTACATCTTCTTGCATTTGCATTAACTCCCAATTTTTACACTGATGAAATTCGTGCTATGCCATCAAGGGTGCCACCATACAAAGATGCAAAAGTTAATGAATGGTATAGGAAAGCACTTACTAAACTCTTCCTCGATCCTAAAATGGAGGATTTAGTTACAAATGAGTTTGTTGAGTTTGTAGCCTCTAGTGGTCAAAGTGTTTCTGCCCTCCATGACAAGTATAGGAAGGATGCTCACACTTGGTGGTACCTCAATGGCCATACATCACCACACCTCCAAACTCTTGTGATCAAGCTTTTATTGCAAGTAAGTTTCTTAACTTTTATTGCACTCTCTAAATTTATATTGTTTATCATTTTAAAAATAATAAAATTACTAACTTCAAATTTCAAGTTTGATTTACAATTTTATAATTGTAACTCTATCACTTAGTTTCGATAGCTTGCTAGTTCCTCTTCATCTAAATGAAATTGGAGTACAAACTCCTTTATCCACTTAGTAAAATGCAATTGACTGGCAGCAAGTAAGTTGGAAGAGCTAGTTTATGTGCATTCCAACTTGTGCCTTCTTACTTGTAGATAGAATGAGTACAAAGAAGGGGGCACAAATTTGTGGGATGTAGATTCAGAGTGAACTGATTTGGATTTTTCAGCTTCCACACAATCTTTACTTTTTGTGGAGTCGGATATGTAACATGCTTTAGCAAAAGTGGCAATGGGATTGCATGTGATTCTAATCTACTTGTGTCATCTAATGTCAATGATGTTGATGTTGATCTTCACAATGACCCATACAATGTTTATTACTAATTGCATTATTTTAGTATTGAACCAATGAATTCAAAATATCTAACACAACATTCAAGTTTTGACAAATTGATATCAAATTAGTATAATGTATTTCAAATTTGTAATATTTAAGGTAGTTTTATTTAGCATATGCATGATATGTGGTATTCTAAATTTAATTCTTGTTTTTAGGCTGCAAATATTGAAATATGTATATATAATGATTTTATTTTTTAGTACGGATGTACCCAACCACCAAAACAAATTACTGCATCAGCATACCATACCCACATACCTGCACCCAATTTGGCAACTCAGAAGAAAAGTGAAAAATAGGAAAAATAAGAAAAAAGTTGAAAGGAAAAATATAAGTTATAAGTCTTTTTATTGATTCATGTTTTTTTAAGACAATGGCTCTCCATAAACCCTCTCTTGGAAATTTTGAATATGATGGATTTTTCTCACCATGGATTGTGGGAGCTTGGAAATTGTTTTGGAATGGATGCATAAAAGATTGTTTGGGGTGTGTGTGGGCTCAACCTCATCGAATTGGGAGAAAAGGGCAAAAAATCCATGTTTTTGTGTGTGTGAAAGTTGAGGTAATTTCCTTTTTCTTCCTTGTTACTTGAGCCCATTTTCACTTCCGATGCCATGCTCACCCTTGAGGGAGCATTGGACTTCCCTCATAGATTTAATTTTGAGCAATTAAATGTATATTTAAATTTATTTTAAATTTTCAAAAAATGCCATTTTGTGCCCTCACCATGCCAAAATTTTGAAAAATGCTTGGAATTTGAATTTTATTGCATAAATTAAGTGTTGTTCACATTTAAACCAAAAGGGCACCTTTCACTTTTTCGAAATTTGAGTTTTTGAAAAATGAGAAAAATTAAGCTCCATTAATGGAGTTTGCATGAAATTTGCTAGTTTTTGTATTGGAAAATAATTTGTAAAACTTGAACTTTGGGAGTGAAATTAAATGTTTTTTAGATTAAGAGATTTAATGTCTCCTTCATGGATTTCATGAGGATCATTTTAAAATCATGTTTAAATTTTTGTGAGTCAATTTATTTTTCCTTCTTTTAGTGTCACGCTCAATTGTGATGAGTCATGATGAACCTAGGATGAAGGTACTAGAGAGTCATAGGGAAGTGGCTCTTGACATCAGTCGAGGCACAAAGGGGCTCAGATATGATGGGTGAAGAGTTTCCTTAATAAGTGATAACTAATGACATTGGGTGAATAAAATAACCAAGATAATGATTCCTATGGCATAGCCAAAGCACTCGCATAGGCCTAGTACAAGCATAGAAGGCATGCTCGCTCTAGAAGCATTAGGACTTGTGAATTGGGTTCTTCAAATGGGTGAGTTGATTCATACCTGACTCCACTTAGCCATCCCTTCCAACTTTGTGATGACACTCCCTACCTCCTCTTGAGCATCTTATCCTTGTGCCATTGGTGTGTGTGCCCAACGAGAGTGTCTTGTTGTACCATTGGTATTTGTGCCCAATGAGGATTTGTATTTTAATCCATCATGTAATGTTGATTGTGTGAATCTTTCATTGTGTATGTTGTGTGTATGTTCCACGTATGACATGTGTGTAAGCCTTCTCCCATGTGTTTGGTGTGAGTGTGCTTGTGGCCTGTGTGACTATCTCCTAGCATGACAGGAGAGGACCTAATGGTACCACGTGGTTGGGTGGCATGGAACAATCGTTGGGGATTCGAGTATCTTGGGAAGAGCTCTAGGATCATGATCAAGTTAGTAAAGGCTTTTCAATTCATTATGTCATACTTATTCTATTGTGTAACAAGTAATTGAAGGACATTTGATTTCTCTTCTCAAATTGTAGTATCTAATTGGAACCTCTTGGATGGAGTACTTGTAATCCAACCACATAAGTGGTATCGGTTTTGTGGATGCCTTTTCCGTGTCTCAACATTGGAGTCAAATATGCTTGTCATTTTGTATGCTCTTTAAATTCATTGTAATGTTGGATAAAATAAATGTGGAGAAAACCTCAATTTGGATATTAAAATAAATTCCAAGTTTAGAAAGCATGCAAATTGTTAATTGAAAGTTTTAAGTTTCCTTTTTTGTTTCTCAATGTGTTTGGCCTCAAGAATCTGCCTCGTTGAGGGGGTCGTCTAGGGTTCTCTGAGTGGTCCCGAGGGGGTTGGGAGGTGTAGGACACTTTCCCCTTCACCCCTTGTGTCGTTGGCCTCATGTTGAAGCCTCTTGTGGCCTCCCCAGCCCTTGGGAGTTATTTCCTTTGTGGGCTAGTGTGAGGCGAGATCGAGTGTTTAGGACCTATTTGGTTCCCCAATTGTTTTCTTCGTTTTTGAGTGTGTTTTTTTTGTGGCTCCTTCCTTGTAGTTCTTGAGGGTTATGCTTGTCCCGAGGACCAAAACTAAGCTTAGGTTTGCTCACTGATCAAGACTACAATGCTAAGGACTACAACACCTCTCTGAGACTCTAGCACCAAAATAAGACTCCAACACTAGACTAGGATTTCAATGCTAGATCTAGACACCTACGCACTCACGCTAGTGTCCTACCTGGGCGCCCATCTCTTGTCTAAGCACTAGAGTCCTCTAGTGCCTTGCTTCCATTGTTTCGTTGTTTGTTTGGTCTTCCAACCATCTCTCGAGGAAACTTGGAATATGAAAATTGTAGCCCTTGGCCCAAAAATTCTTCCCATGTTGTCGACTCATCAACAAGTGTCATATCTTAATCTTTATAGCACCTATTTGTCTTGGGAAGCGTGTCATTGCTTGGAAGCGACCTGTCATCACTCCAATTGGTGGAGGGTTTGTACCTCTTGGTAAGGCAACCTCAAATGAAGGTTCTCCCTTGTGTTAAATTTTTTTTAAGTTGGTTGTTGAGTGGATTGGAGGTGGTTGCTATCCTCATCCTACTTCTTCCAAAAACCAACAATTGAGTCGTCTAGTTGAGTGGTGTTAGCTCCTAGTTATTCCACTATCTATGTGAGTTTTTGTGGTGTTTGTTTGAGTTTTTAAGTGTGTCATGGTGTGGATTTGAGGTTGATGATTTCTTCATCCTTCCCTTGTGTTGGGTTGCGAGAAAATGCAATCATGAGTTAGTACTCAATTGTTGTTTGGGTGTTGTTTTTCCCTCTTGTAGGTTCATTGTTTTGGCTTCGTCTCGCAATTGATAAATTTTCTAATGGTGCCACCTTGCTTGTAGCAATAGTGAGGTTGTTTGTGTTGTTGTCATCCTTGTGTCGTGTTTTCACATGACACTTGTGTGCACCTTGTTGTGTAAGCGCAACATGTCGCATTTTGGTGGTTGTTGTTTCAAAAAAAAAGTTGTTCAGTCGGCTAATGTTCTAGGTGTGTTAGCTTGGGGCATTACATTTTTAACCCAAGTTTTTTAACAATATCTATTGAAATCAAATTACATAGTGAACAAGGATTTTCAAGTGCATTTACTTTAGTTTGCTTAATTTGCAATCTTATAAGAAAAAGATTGTTCATATCATCAAGTTCCTTTTTCCATATTCATACTATGGGTGGCTATGCAACCAAGCCTCGCATCTACATCTGAAATATCACCATTCACAACCTCTTCTTGAATAATAACTATGGAATTCTTGGAGTCCTTGGCTTTGTTCTTTGGGTGCAGCTTCGAATGCAACTTCCAAATCTTAGTGTCAATATGACCATCAATATTATAATACTACAATGATTCTTTGGATATCTATATTGATGCACAATAGTATTACTCTTTTTACCCTTCCAATTACCTTCTTGAAGAATTTTTCCTTGTCCTTGGGCTGATTATTGAATTAGTCATGTTTGGAAGACTCTCCTTCCCCTTTCTTTTTCTCCCCTTCTAAATAGTAGGCTTGAACACATGCCTCATCTAATTCTTTTGATCTTGTAGCAATCACCCTTCTCTGGAAATGTGCATGGAGACCTCCAAGATATTTGGTAAAACTAAAAATGTGTTCCTCAACTAGGCCCATGCCTAACAGCATAGCCTGGCATCAGAATTCTCTAATGTAATACTACACACTACACAGTATACACTTTGCCCACTACCTCATCTCAGATAGATCTACTTAATTTCCTAATCAATATTATGCCCAGTTGGATAAAAATTCATATAATAAAACTTTGAAATCTTCCCAACTAGACACAGCTGGTTTTTCCTTCCTTTCCAGAGATGCTAAAAAAAAGTTCACCCCATTTAGGAGTATGATCAAACATTTTGAAATGTGCAAAAGCAATCTTTGTGCCCAACTTACAGTATGCACACTAAAATAGACCTCCACTTGTTTAATCCATGAAATCTAAACATTCTGCATTTACTTGTCCTTCAAATGATTTAATCTCAATTTTACTTTAAATGGAGTTTCCTCATATTTTATCTGATTTTTTTCCAATGGCCTTTCTTCCAAGAGTGCTTCTCTACCAAAATCATTTTCCCCGCTATCTCCAATACCAAACTTCTTGGCTAGAGATTGGACTAAGGAACTGATAGGTGATTCTTCTTGGGCCATTTGTCCTTGTTTGTGTGTCATATGTTCTTGTTGTTGGCTGATCCAAGTCTGATTTTTCATTGTTCTCTCCATGTGGCCCTCCATGCATTCAAATCACCTTCAATTCTTACTTTTCTATTCCACTTGTGGGTACTGATTTCCAAAATTGCAAGGTAGCAACTCTTAGTCTTATGAAGATCCAATCACTGTCATACAAAATCCGTTTCCACAGTTTCCCAAAGATTAGCAGATGGCTTTAGTACCAAAATGATATGCAATTTCTAAGAAAATGTTTGTAGAAATTACCAGAATAGCAACACAAACTATTCCTACTTATTCAAGTCCATAGACAGTCTTGTACAATTTTCAAATTAAGTTCAGATACAAGAAGATTTCAACACATAAACTTGGAATTTTATCCTGGATAACCTCAATAAGGGAAAAAAACAGTTGGTAGTGGCAACTGCAAGTCTACTGAATATTATTAATCAGAAAAGAACAAGTGCAAAGAGTAGATACAACTTCTAACTACTCCAATTGCTCACTAACAAGCCTCCAATGTCTCCTACAGCTGAGTTTTCCTCAATTCAATCACTAAAAAACTCACACAAGCCTCTAATGATGCAACCAAACCTCCTCATGCACTAGAAGGTCCCAGCAGTTGAATGGAAAGGAGAAATGTTGGATTGTTTACTTCAAATTCTATTTTTCATTTATTTGAGATGAAACCACCCCTTCATGCAGACTAGTGGTTTCATAACTGCTGCAGTGGTTACAAAACTGTGTCTTTAAGGGAACCAGCAGTTTTGAAATGACTCCCTACATGGACCAGCAGCTTCATTCTGCTAACAAAACCAGATGTTTTCTATTGCTGATCATTTTTTAAAACCTCAATCTGATGAAGAATTTTCATTTCTAGATCCTTACCAATCATTGTCTTAGACTAAATCTGCTCATCTCTGTCAAAAATATCAAGGCTAAACTCTGAGATCATAGATTAATTGTCATTAAAAGTCAAATACCCATTAACTTTCCTTGCTGACTTGGCTCTCTTTTCTAAATCATGCTATTCCTGCCATAGAACCAGCAGGTGCTGACAATCCAGGAGCTGTCTGAGAGTACAATTTATAGCACAGGTCTTTCAGAATGAAATAAATAACATAGGTCTTAAATATGCATATATTCTACCGTATCCACAACCTACCCTACTTGACTTCAATATCTGACCTCAAAAAAGAGAAGCACTGTGAGCACCTCAGGCTTCAGTCTCGTATGCATCTCATCCCACTTCAGAAGTTCTGAGTGGCAGTCATCACACTCTGAACTTGATATATTACCTGAAGATAATCTTTTGAAGTGTTGAGCACACAGTGATACTAAGAGCATCTAACAATCTTTTTACTTTTCAAAACTCAACCAATCACAATAAGAACATTCAAGATCAATCTAGCAATTAGGAACACAATGAGAACACATGATTTATGTGGAAACCCTTTTGAGAGAAAACCACGGCACAATATTGCTTATATATTATAGATTAATCTTTTTCTTCTTGTAGGCTCCAACCTACTATCAAAGTCTCCAATTTCTATACAAACTGAGCTCCAACTCAGCAAGAGGCTCCAACCTCTATTTGATAGGCTTCAACCTTTTCAATTCTTCAATGCTGATATAACAAAATCCTTCACCAAAAACACAAATCTGATCCAACTATAAATCTGCTTCACACTCAAATCTGATTCACAATCACATAACAATCTTCCTTTCAAATCTAATCACACACTTCCCTTCAAGTCTGATCCAAATCATGCATGAAACTGATCATAATCATGGCATTATCTTTACATAAATTTATGCCTTAAAATCTGCTCTAATTCTCTTTACAATCTGCTCCTATTTTTCACCTATATTTGTCATATATATTTGCAATTGTCTTTCACACATAGGCGGCATATATTCTCTAATATGAATCTGATACACTCTTCATTTCTGCCCTTTTTATTTCTTTTAATCTGCACTTTTTAATCAGAAATAAATCATTGAATTGCTTATTTTTGACTCCCACTTTTTCTTCTATTTATACCACATTATTTTTCCAAGGAGGCGTCTCTTATGAGAAGTGGCAACTTTTAATTTTTATACCTTTTCAAAGGTAGGCACTCACCATGAGGGGTTGGCCCCTTGTAAGTAAATATAATTTCATTATTTTTATTCCCAAATGGGGTGCTCACAAAATGATGAAGGTCAGCCAATAATCATTTAATTCTAAGTTACCGGGTTCGGCCCTGGGGGGCCCGGGTTCGATCCGGGTTCGATCCGGGTTCAAAATTCGGGTCCGGTTCGCCCTAATTCGCCCAGGGTCCGGAAAAATGCTCTGTGGGTTCGAACCGGGTTCGGAACCCGGACTGTGGGTCCGACCAGGGTTCGAATTTTTCGAACCCGGGTAGAATTTCGCGCCCAGGCGGACTTCAAAGCATGAATTTGACTTTTTTTTATAATTTTTTAAGTCTTTGTTGACTTTTAAATATTTTTTTATTCTTTCCAACCCTAATATGTGCCTCTAAAACATGAAATAGGTAAAGTGATAGTCATTTACCAATTTGTGAATGAAAAAAAAGGATTTTTTGCCTCCATTGCTGAACTTTCTCTTTTGCTTGCACAAGCTTGAATAGACTTGAAGGTTGATTGTAGATTGTTCGAAGTTGGTTGTGCTGCTATTCCTAAGCACTTGCAAGTGCCTATTTGTTGCCAAGAAGATCATTGAGCAAGATTTCTTCAAAAGAGGTAGGTTTTTTGAAGTTTTTTGATTATTTTTTTTACATTTTTTTTAAACAAATGGACTTCAACTCTTTTGTTTTGTTTTTTAGTTTTAGTTTTGTTTTACTTTTCATTCCTCTAAATGTCTATAACACATGTTCAATTTTTTCATTTTTTGAAATTAATTAAGCCTGTTAGTTTCAAATTCAATCAATCAATACCAAAATTTCAATATGTTGTGCCTTAGGTATTCCATATTACAATGGCAACCGGTACCTCCTCAGGCTCAAGCCAATCTCGTTTCAAAACAAACCCAAACTCTCCCCTTTGGAAATATGTAGAAATGGTTCAACAACTTCCAGGTGGTGGAGGATATGTTTGGATTTGTAGTCATTGCCATGTTCAGTATTCAAGCTCATACAGTCGAGTGAAAGGGCACTTGTGTGGGATCTCTGAAACAGGCATAAAAAATTGTCCAGGTGAAGATGAGAAAGGCATTCCAGATAATATAGTGTTGAAATATATTGCTGAGCAAGAAAAGGCAGACCAAAGAGCAGCCAGTGGTAAAACAAGCCATCCTTTGAAGAAAGGATCTCGTTTCATGAAACCCCCTACACCGCCTTCTTATTTTCCACCTACAGGAAGCCATCCATTTATGGACATCCCTCAAGAGCAAACCACGCCCTCTTCAAATAAAAGATCTAAGGGACCGTTGGAAGCTTCATTTCAGAATGAGGCAAGAGAGATTGCTGATCAAGACATAGCAAGATGTGTCTATGCCAATGGATTGGCATTCAATGTTGTTCGTTCACCATATTGGCAAAAAATGGTGAAATCTATTAATGAGGCTCCAAAGGGGTATAAGGGCCCAGGTTTTGAGAAGGTTCGTTGCACCTTATTGGAGAAAGAGGTGAAACATGTAGCAGACTCTTTGAAGCCCATAAGGGATTCGTGGATCGAAACAGGGGTGACCATCGTTTCTGATGGATGGAAAGATGCAAAAAATCGCCCATTGATCAATGTTATTGCTGTGTCCCCTAAAGGGGCAATGTTTTTGAGAGCAGTGGATTGTGAAGGACAGGTGAAGGATGGTCCATTTATTGCTAACATCATTTGCCAAGCTATTGAAGAAGTGGGCCATAAAAATGTTGTGCAAGTTGTAACTGATAATGCCAAAAATTGTAGGGCTGCTGGGTTATTGGTTGAGGAGAAGTATCCACACATTTTTTGGACACCTTGTGCTGTCCACTCCCTTAATCTAATGCTACAAAAAATTGGATCCAAAATTGAATGGATCAAACAGGTGTATGCTGAGGGCGAAGACATTCAAATGTTTGTCACCAACCACCATATGACACAAGGAATATTTAGACAATTCTCAAAATTGGAGTTGTTGAAGGTAAGTTAATTCTCAATATTTTTAATAATTTTTTAATTTTTTGTTAATTTTAAATTTTGATTTTGTAAATTTAAATTATATTTTAGTTTTAATTTTGATTTTCAAACAGGTTGCCGAGACTCGTTTTGCCTCCAACACAATTGTGTTGAGACGCCTTATAAAGGTTCGTGAGGCACTCTCTGCAATGGTAATCAGCCCTAATTGGGCCATATGGAGGCAATCTACCAGTGAAAGGGCAAATAGGATCAAGCAAAGGATCCTAGATGATAGTTGGTGGGACCTTGTTGAGTATCTCGTCAGTTTCACTGAGCCCATATTGAGCATGATCCGTTACACTGACATGGATAGACCTTGTTTGGGTGAAGTATATGATGGTATCGACTCAATGATTGAGAAGATGAAAATCATCATCAATGCAAAAGAGGAAGATCCCGAAGAAAAGTTCTTCAAAGAGCTACAAGAAATCATTGTTGATAGATGGAACAAAATGACCACTCCGTTGCATCTTCTTGCTTTTGCATTGAGTCCCAAATATTATAGTCCAGAGATACTTTCTACTTCAACAAGAGTTGCTCCATATAGGGATGTTGAAGTGGGTCAAGGGTACAAGGCAGCAATTCGTAGACTCTTCACTGATCGTGACCAACGTGATCGAGTGAGGGCTGAGTTCATGGCTTTTGCATGCTCTGGTACTGTTGATCATAATCTTGATGCTGTTCGAGACAAGGTTAGGGTGGATGCTCATAGTTGGTGGTACTTCCATGGGCAAGAATACAGGCACCTCCAACCTATTGCAATAAAAATTTTATCCCAAGTAAGTTTTATATTTTGTAATTTTAATTTTAATTTTAAATTTATATTTATATTAAATTATTAATTAATATTTTTGTTTAGTTAAATCAACTTAAATTTTGTAACTCCTAACTATTTAATTTGGTCTTAATAGGTTGCTAGTTCATCTTCTTCTGAGAGGAATTGGAGCACATACTCCTTCATCCACTCAATAAAACGCAATAGGCTACATTCGAAAAAGGCAGAGGACTTGGTGTATGTGCATTCAAACTTGCGCCTCCTTACACACAAGCAAGTTTCCTACAAAGAAGGAGACACAAGGAGGTGGGATATTGAGCCAGAGCAGCTTGACTTGGATGCTTCCACAAGTCACTTAGCTGCACTTGATATTGATGATGACTATGAGCCTGAAGCAACCGCTGAGCATGAGAGTGGTAGTGTTAGTGCTAGTGGCAGTGCTTGTGCGAGTGCAACTAATGCTATTTGTGGTTCTACACATAATGTAGCATCTAATGATGATGATGATGCTGCTTTTTTTGATGACCCATATGACTCAGATTGATCAATGATCAATAATTATTAATTATTAATGGCTGATTGTAAACACTTTACATTTTTATGTTTGAACTTTGATGATTTGAGTATAAAATGGTGGTGTATTTTTCATTTTTGCTATGTTATTTAACTATTAATATGGTGGTGTATTCTGAACTTAATTACTGCTGCAAATCTGTATATATTTCTGATTTTTATATGTTTTTGTATTACCGAACCCAAAACGAACCCAAATCGAACCCAAATCAAAAAAAAAAAAATCCCGAACCGGCGAACCGGGTTCTCGAACCCGAACCCGAACCCAAAACCGAACCGGTAACTTAGATTTAATTTAAATCATTTTAATCATCTCAAAGGGGGCAACATCATTTGGCTTTGTTAAGGGAAGGGTCAGCCTTTATGAATCTGTATTTCTACTTGCCATTTCAAGCGCTGCATATTATCTCTTTAATTAATGCCTTATACTCATTAATCGCTACCACTAATCATAATAAATACTGCCTTTATAAATAATTCCTTCATAAATTCTTAAGCGCTGCCCTCACATAACAGATTGCTGCTCCTTAATCATTGCATATAGAATATGATTTTCTTTCTCTTAACTTTGGCGATGTAATCATGGTTGCCATCCAATCTATCAATGTCATAACATCTGGCTTATCATTTAATTTTCCTTTGACATCAATGACAAGATTATTTCCAACAGAAAGAACAATCTTCTTTCTAGAACCTGTCTACACAAAAAGAGTTCAATAAATCCCAAAAGTTGATTCCTCAACTGGGCACCTCCCATCCCCCAAATTTAGCCACCCAAGCTACAAGTTGACTCAACAATATGCATAATGCAAAGCCAAAATATGTGAACATCATTCTATGCATTTGGGACTGGTGGAAAGTTGATCATTATTGCAACTGTACAAATTTGCTCTTCTTCAAGCAATTAAATGCTGAAAGAGAGAAACAAACAAAATAAATATTTATCATTCAACACAATAAAGAAAGTACATTGCCTGAATAGAAAATGCATGAAGTGTATTATTCTACAATATAAAGTTACATGAACCAATGGTCAAATAAGGACTGAATGGGCTGGAGATTTGAACAAAACCAGAGACCTAAATCCCAAAAAATGACAGGTACAATCTCATGCATGAAAGTTCACTTGACAAGTCATAAATGAATAGCACTCATATGATCATTCCACTAAAATAACATCCCCCGTACACATTTTATCTCAAGAATCCCTATGCACATAAAAATCCTAAGTACTGATACAAAGGTACATATTTAGAACCCATGAAGAATGATCAGGTATAAACCATTCTGCCAACCTGGCTAAAGCTAAAAACAAACATGGTTTTGCACATGTGAAATAAACATCACAATTTTTAAATTTGAAACACTTTGACAAAAATCATAAATACAGAATTTCAGTGTCTGACAAAACTGTTACAACATAAGTTTGATGCTTGAAGACTATCAACATTAGAACATGTCAGATACTGATCTACAGTGATAATATCTGTTGCAAAAGCTAAGGAAAAAGTGAATAATTGCCTTACAAGTAATTTTTTCCATTCTTGCACTGCATTTGGACCTCCATACTTCTCAAGATCCTGTCATCACAATAGCCAGAACAATCTATTTAATATTTATACTACAAATATTAGTCCTCTTCAGAATTGCATTTGTCAGCAGTGTTTTCTGGAATAAAAAATCATTATGACAAGGAAAATCAGCTTACATGCTTATATTTGAAGAAAATGTTATCGGAGAGGCTATGCACAAAGTCACACAATGAAGTACTGGTCAAAATGAAAAAATTATCAATGTATATGAGGACCGACTAAATAATATGCAAAGAACTGAGGCTTCCAAATAATAATGTTGATCAGCATACAAAACAAATGACATTGATAGAGATGACAAATGCAAGATAAAAGTTGCATACAATACAGAAAGCACACAATTGGACAGGAATATCTAATACCATCTTCGGAGGCTGTTTAACTCTGCCAAATGGATATCTTTCTTTCAGGGATAGAAATGGCAGAAATTCAAATTATTCATCTACTTAGTCTCTTGATGTTGATGTCAATAAACATTAATCTTTTAAGCTAAGAAGCTTGTATATTATATTATATTATATGAGAAGAAAGAGTTCAAAACAGTACAAGGGACTGTCCACATACCCAACCTTGTATACCATCTCTCGAAATTACTTCCAAATTACATGAGTAGATACAGTGACTATGATGCTCTTTAACAAAATTCAACATAGTCAATCCCAAAATCAAAAATTAATGTCTATGGTTCACTAAGACAAGACACATTATACTCTTGTTGATCCAGGCAGATCTAGGACACTCAGGAGTACATAACTCTGCCAGCGCCAACACTTGGCTTTCATGGCTTAGTCAAAAGCTTCACCATCACCTGCAAAACATGTGGCAGAAACACAACAATCTAACTCCTCTCCAATCTTGCCATGCGCATCTGGTGGCATCTGTTCTAACATACTCTATTCTATACAGACATTTGCAGCACCATTCCTGGATAAAAGGAACACAAAGGAATCTGATAATTGGAACCAGCATACTTTAAAACTGCAGGCAATCTTGCAACTACCCAACCACTCCTTCACCCTTCTCATGTATAAATAATAATACTATAAATTACCATTCTTTGTAATAGTGAGAAGTTTGTAATAGACACAAGAATAGCTTGGGTATTCAATACATCTGCTCTCTCAGATCATATACAGAACTCGGCATAATAAAACTTTGCATTATAGTTCTCATTGAAGCGTCTACCGTGTTCTACTAATCCTTCTTTTCCTATTCTGTTTGCACTGTAATATAGTTCTCCACTTTGTCACTCATGTTCATGCTTTCGCCATAGCAAATTTAGCCTACTAAGTATATGTCTATCCATTGGGCTCAATCCTGGCCCCCATATCACTTATCATAATATGACTGATATTAAACCTAGACTCCAAACAAAACAAAAACATACCAAAACTAAAGGACCAGTGTTAAGACTTAAGACCTCATATAGTTTGGGTACTGCTCTAGCTGAAGTTGATTACACAATGGATATTTTCCATGGAAATCTACATATGCTCAAAGATTTTTCCAAATTTCAATTCCTGATGTAATAACCACTCAAACATCTTTAGAACATAGGAAACATAAGGGTCCTTGTTTAGGAACAACCATTTGTCCACTTGTTATGAATTTTCCTGCTGCCAATATTCCTAGGCCTAACATTATAGTGCATACTCGTTAATTTTCTTTAAGAGACCATTCACAAATACCTTTATTTTCTCGAGGGTAAACCTATGAAATAGTCCCAAAAATGGCTCACCATTCTACCATCTTGTGTCATGAAATTGCCTGAAGCCCAAATGCTCACCCAATACACTAGTTAGTTAATAGTTAACTCAGCTTCATGCCCTATTAATTTTGATCTTTCCATTTTCTTATCCAATTTTCAACTCCCAATACAACATATGATAGACAACCATCGATGTACAAGGCTTCAACAAACTAGTGATTCACACAAACAAATAAACAAGATTCAAGATTGGCAATTACACTCAAAATGTCGGCTATAAACTATAACAACAATGAACACTATAGAATAAACACAAAGATTCAATGGAAATAAAATCACTGCATCACACAAAAAGACAGAAAAGTAGATTCTTCTTATAATCATCATGATGTACAATATGAGGCATCAATTATGATGAACGATAATTGAGATCCAATCTGATTCCAATACATCCAATTCACATAACTCCCATACTCCATCAAGTAGGTGCAACAATTTGGAACAATCACTGTCAGTAAACATAGTTGGGAAAAGGTGTCTCAACCTTGATTTCCTAATGTTCTATTTTAATACTTTGTATGCACTCACTATTCCGTATTCTGTGTATTTTGTCTTCATGTGAGAGAGTTAGCATCCCATTTGGAAGTACATGGAATTTGTCTTTAGCAGATTTTGTCCTTACATGAAGAGGTAGGAATCCCACATTGAGGTGGCATAGTTTGGCCATGTGTCAGCATCTTGTCATGTGTGTAAGGTCATCATGAAGAGAGTTACATATGACAGATTCTTATGATGTGTAAAAGCATGTAAGAGGGAGGTTACATTGGAATCTTGACCGGCATTATGAAAAGCTTGGATACTTGTTATGAAAAATCTTTCAATGGTTGAATGAGGACAAATTGGGGTGCCCAAGTTTGGGTTGTCAACTTTGATAGTTTATAACAATGGGATGTAAGGAATATTGCTAAAAATAGGCAGGAGGATCTTTTACCAATTAGAGCATTGGAATTTGGTGTCTTGGCTTTGGTGTCATACCTCCTATGGTATTGCAAGTGGTTTTCCCAAACTATTCATGGTTTCCAGTTTGTACTTCATTTATTTATTGGTGCTTGGAGTTGTAGTTTGTATGAACAATTTTGTAAGAACCATTATGCTGTCGATGTTGATGTTATAGCAGCTATGGTCTGCACTTCATTGCACGAATTCCAAGAAGAAAGATCAAATTAAATGTATAGCCATTCGGCTATTTAATTCATGATCGCAATATTATTAAATGCTAAGGGCTGACCCTTTATGGTTCGAATATTTTAGTCTTGGCTTGAACCAACTTTATTTATTTATTATCTATTTTGTGATTCCTTTATGTGAGCCGACCTAAGTGAAGAGGCACCTCACTTGTATAAAGGCAAGGTCATTTTTGTCATTACAACACAACCGATTCAAGCAAGTTCGTATCTATCTTCAAGAGCAGAATTCGCACTTTATAGCAGCAGGTCCGATTTCAAGGAAGAACTTATTCATTTGTATCTTGTGTATTTAGAAGAGGTGCGACCTCATTGCATTCATTATTGGCCATTGCTGGGCCTGAGTTGTAAGCAGATTTCTGCCATTGTTCTATATTATAGAAGAGATTCATTGCTGGGTTTTTCTCCCTCAAGAGGAGGGTTTTCCCAGGGTATCTTTGTGTGTTCATTGTCTTATGTGTTGCAATTCTTTTAAGTGCTTTCATTATTCAATCTGATCTAAGAAACACTAACAGTCGAAACCACTCCAAACTTGTATGTAGATGAAACTCCAATGAAGGCTTTCTCTACAAGTATATTGTAATCTTGTTAAGTTTACTAAATAATACGTTGGGTTGCTTTCCAATGTACAGATGTCCTATGGTATATTGTTTATTTTATGTTTATGTGTATGTACTTAAACAGCTGAGATTTGCACAACACTCTCCTCAATAGATTAGTATAGGAAGCATTCCCACATACCTTGCTTCCTTTCAACCATTGCTCAATATAAAATCAAACTTCATCATTGCATAGGAGTACTCTTTTATGCTCCATTAATCTGATAAGAGATTAACAATCTGCTAGAAAATTTCTATTATTGAGACCCCCAAAAGGATTTCTAATGATCGGCTTTGACATAGCATCTAGGGGCAATCTGAGTCTTGCCAATGCAAGTGTGGTGCTTAGAGATGAACAAGCATTCTTCGTTCATAGTGGTTCTCTTTTCCTTGGCTGCTGAACAAATAATGAAGTGGAATGAGAGTTGTGGTTGTTAGGATTTTGTTGGCCTCTTCCCTTGGCTTTAAGAAAGTTGTGATTGAAGGTGATTCCCTTAACATCATCAATGGCCTTTATAAAGGCTTTTGTAATAATACATAGGCATTTTCAAGAAGAAATGCAAGCTCTTTGTTCTTCCCTAGATGAAAATATTTTCACATTGTTTTCAAAAGGTGAATTTGTTGGCAAATTTTTTAGCCAACTTGGGAGTTGATCAAGATCCTTTGAAGGTGTTATATAGTTCTTGGTTGAGACTTAGGGAACAATTGGCTTTTCAACCACGATAGTCCCCTTTTATTTCTTGCTCACGATAGTCCCCTTTTATTTCTTGCTCAAGCCAAATAGGGGCATCTTGGCTTCTACATTTTGCTCTTATTTCACTTCAACAGGAGTGACTGGTCTGCATAGGGGGTGACTTGATAGAGGACAATGTTTTAATAAATTCATAGCTTGTGCTTTTATAGTCAAACCATGTGATTGAAGATAATACTAGTTGGTTGCTATTGGCTTCTTTTCTTCATTGTTCTCTTGTTTCTCTACATCTGATGTTGGAGTTGGGAGTAGCAATTGCCTTCAAAAAATTCATTATCATGGTTGTGCCTTTGGTTCCTTCGCAAGCTTTGAACCCCGATTCCTTCTACACTCCACTTTCCCCTTTGTGGAATCTTTTGTTTTGGTTCCCTTTCAGATCCTTGGCTCTGATTGGAATCGAGAACCTTCATTTTCTAGATCCACATTTCCTCTCAAAGTCTGATCCCCAACATGCAAAAATTATTCATCCCTTTTGGACTTTGGGCCCCAATTGGAACCTAGAACCTAATGTTCTAGTTCTAATTCCATCTTCGCTCCTGATCCCTATCAATCTCCTATTGGTTCCAATTCTCTGTTCCACCCTAAGTCTCAATCCCCGTTGGTCTTGTGTGTAGATCCTTGGTTTCAAGTTCCTCTTAAAATCCAAACCCCCCAAAGGCAAAGTAAAGAAAAGGTAAGTGTGGTGTTTGTCGAAGCTTTGTTTTGGTTCTAAAACCTTGTTGAGTTCCCAATAAACTCCAAGTTCTCAACATGGCATGAGGCCCCAACAAGGTTATGTTTTTGAATTCTCCAACAAGTGATGAAATGGAAGGAATACAATTTGTCGTCAAAGGTTGGGGCTAGTTCACGAACTGCATGGTTTCGCCGACAATCAAATGAAAGGAAAAAATGTCTAAGTGTTGAGACGTCGACACTTGGATGAGATTCTAGAACCTGTGTCGGCTCCCGACAAGGTTTTCCTAACCTTGTTAGAGCTGATGAGCCTTTCATAACTTTTGAAGAAAGTAAGGAAAGGGCATGTTTTTGAGATTTTTGGTTGGTTTTGTAACTTTTCTATATGTCGACAAGGTTTGAAAATGTTTCAAATCACCAAAGTGATAAGGAGAAATTTTTGACACATGATGAAGGTTTCGTGTGGTTTTATAACCACTTGGAATTCCCAATTATCCTCCAAGTGC
Source organism: Sequoiadendron giganteum (assembly GCA_007115665.2). Lineage (NCBI taxonomy): Eukaryota > Viridiplantae > Streptophyta > Pinopsida > Cupressales > Cupressaceae > Sequoiadendron > Sequoiadendron giganteum. The sequence goes on from CM021102.1 coordinate 326,656,242, forward strand.
CAACGAGCAAGGTGATAGTGGGGAGGCATTTGTTTGAATATGTCAACTATGTGAGGTGGTTATAAAATCATCCCCACATGCCAACATGGTTACATTTTCATCTGAATCTTCGATGGAAGAGAAAAGGCGTACATTTTCACACTCTTAAGAGTTAGAAAGCCTCTAGAACTACAAACTAGTTATAGTTTCTTCAAAAATGTAGACACAAGAAAGAGTAGTAAGAGATAATGATGTGTTTGTCAGTGATTTCCTATGGTTTGTGAACCTCCTCCAAATGTTGATGTACACTAGATAGGGTGTGTGATGTAGTAGGAACATACCTCAGGTTTTTAAATGTTGTGATTAGGGTTTTGACTACCAAATGAATGGTGTGTGCTTTTACTCACCCACCTACCCACCATTAACACAGATTTTCCTAGTTACCAACAATGAATTTATCAGTTGTCTTTCGTCTTGGGCATCCATTTAGGGTGGGATTAATCTTGTGCCACAAATTTGATGTAGCTACAATGCCACAGGTTAGGGTTTCACCCTATTGGGTATATTGGAATGTTTGTTTTCATTTCTAAGGATTGGTCAGTGATTGTTCCTAGCATATAGAGTAGGTGTCAAAGTTTTCCAAGGTTCCAATCATTGAAGTTATGTTGCAAAAAGGAAATGGATTTTGTTTAAGTACCAACAGATAATATTGCAGAGTATAGTGCAAATGTTATGTCTCCAAGACTATAGGTACATATTCAAGGTTAGTTCTGAATGTAGCAAGGTTTCTTCTTATAGCACATTGGCTACCATGAATCTAAATTTGATTTGAAAAACATGGCAGCATTTTTAAAACTATTATAGTCATTGTAATGATCATTTCATATTTGATATGGATTTGTGCAGCTCAACTATAGATAATTAAGTATGTTTTGTTTATAATGCTCCAAATCTAATGCATTTTCATGCTTTGATCACTATTTTGCACTTTCTTTTCACTGTAACTTCTTGTCAACTTAACTTTGTAACCCATTGATAGGCACCGATATGGGAATATGTTGACTGAATCACACACTAAAAGAAAAAAAACATTAAACAACTATTTCTAGCCTAGTTCTAGGCTTATGCAATTCATGATTTCATAGCAAATAGGGAAAAACAATAATAAACTTCATATCTAATACACCCTGTGAATCATAGACTCCATATCTTGCCCCCACCTTGCACTCATTCCAATGGTGTCAAAAACAACTATATTGAGTTATCAAGATAGCTAGGTGCTCTCAACTCAATGACAATACTTGGAGTTGATTCAACAATTTGGGTTTAGTTATCATTCTTTTTGTAGACACCTAAATTTGCTCATACCCAATCACATTTGATTTTACCCTATTCTAGCCCATTAAATAAATATTTATTATTTATTTAGTTAATTAATCCATCATTTACCTTTATCCCTCAGCCTTAATAAATTATTATTTATTTAATTAAGTCTAGCCTCATCTCCCCAAATCCTCCAACTAATCAATTAATTAATACATAATTAATTGATTTAGGTTAACCAATCCCTAATCATGCACATATGGGATAAGAATCCTCTTCTTAATAAATCCTGATTTTAAATTCCCCGTGTACCTTGGGAATGTGCAATAAGCCAAATCTTGTCTTTTTTTTAAATTCTCCCAAGATGCTTTTTTTAAATATCCCACCAAACCTTATCCATTCACTATTTCCTATGTCTAATCCCCACCATTTATCTTGGAGCCACCCTTTTCGATTAATCCCCTTTTGACATTTATCCAATCTCCCTTGTTTGAGAGCTCTCATCAATTATGAGCCCTTGATCTTTGAAATTCATCCCAGCCCTCCATTCCTCATGGTTGCAACTACTTGCCAAATTTAGCAAATGCATCCTAGCCCTTCACATTCCAATAACTCCATCTCAACCATCCATTCTCTCCTTGATCCTAGGGAAATCTTCTCACTCATTCTCCACCGTTGATCTCTCCTCTACATCTCAACCATCCATTACCTCTTCCAAAAATCTATAAATGGGAGGCCTCTCATCCCATTTGGAAATCTTCCATTACCATATCCTTATGTTGTCCCATTTTCTATCTAATCCACTTTTATGCTATCATTAAATTGTCCATTTGATCATCCTTCATCTCAATCTTACTATCATGCTGCTGGTTTATTAAGTAACCACATTCCATCCATCAACACATCACACTAAGCAAAGCTTTACATACACATCATTCTAGGTTTGTATGTATTTGATTTGATTGTTGAATTGGTTTTGATGTGACGCTATTTCAGTTATTTCATTTGCATGCAATACACTTTTCATTTCTCTTTTCATTTACTCAAAACTCTAGGAATACCCTCCTGAGTTTAAGCTGAGCTTGAAGAGTAGGAGAGAAAACTCACTCTCATAGAGTTGACCTTTAACCCTCCATGTTCTATTGATGAATCAATTTCACTTGCATGATAACAACCCAAGCCTTGTGAGTGAGATTTTGTTCTAGGAAGTGAAGCACGATTTTGGGACTCAACAAGGAGGATTTTGTGCATAAACTCACTTATATTGTATCGATTGCAAAGTTGATGATGTGGTTGATGAGGCTTTTTTCTCTCAAAGCATTTTGTTGATTCTAAGCTAGGTATGGAGGTGCTAAATGAGGATAAGGCTAAGGTGGGTCTTTCTTCAGTGACAACTATGGCAAACATCAATTTGGCCAAGAAGGAAATGTTGTTTATAGGCAGCTTCAAGAATTAAAGGTGTTTTGCTCTAATTTGGGTAAAGTGGTAGAAAGCCTCATGGTGATGCATTTGTGGGCATTTGCAAGTATCAAGTGCTTTTACCATCTAGGTTTGGTGATGGAGGAAGGGGGCCTTGATAGTGATTTCGATTGGTTGTTAGTTTTTTCAGAAGCTGGGCTCTTTGTGATGTATTTTGTTTTCTAGTTAGTTTGTCATTTATGACCTTGAGATCCTAACTTATGTAATCAATTATGTTTAATTTTGGGTGAGAGCCCCAATAGATCAACCACTATTTAATTTTAAAAAAACAATTATCTTTATTGAAATTTACTTTATTAATTTATTTATGAACCATGTACAATGCTCTCATATTTTCCTCCATTCATAAACTGAACTAAAAACTTGTGAAAATTCGTTGTATGGTGTTTACTCCTTTATGCTACTTGACCGATTAAAACAAAGTAAATGGAAATATATAACAACAATAATAAAATGTATTAATTACTCAGACAATGCACAGAATATATATATTGTATGCTTCATTCATCGAAAAAGCAATAAGTATAGAATACAAAATGTGTGCGATCCCCGACTACAAATGCAAACATACAATATATAGCCAGTCAACATTGGTTGAGGATACCAACCGTCAGCAACTACCAAGTATAACCACCCAACAGTTGGTGACTTAATTACCTATTAACATAATTATTTATTTCTATCTTGTCAACTACATCAACCCCCCCAAAAAGAAAGTGGTCTTCCAGACGACAACGACAAAATTGGGAGATGACAACCCAAAACCCCAATTACAATTACTAAGGAGGGTGAGAGAACATCCCTGGATGAATTGATGATGTAGGGGTGGACATTGACACATAACTCCCGCAGCCTGCAAACCTCCTCTATGCTCATCCTCAGCTGGTGCTCAACCTTTATCTCCCATTCTCTTGCTGCATTCACAATTTGTGCAACCTCCATCAACTAGCGTTTTGCTTGGTCAATTTCTTTGTCCTTCTCTGCCAACTTGGCCCCACAGCTGTCACTCTCTACTCTGTCTCCTTCTCCATCTCTGCCATCTTGGCCTCCACGGCCAACACTCTGGCTCACTCCTTGGTGGTGAGTTGTGTTTGCTGAGCTAACTAATCCTGAAGTTTTTGTGTACACTCAGCTAACTCCTCCCGTACCTTCTACACCATTTGCAGAGCCTCATTCCTCTCCTGTATAACACCATCAACGGATGTTATTTGATGCTTCATCCTATAGAATACATCCCTGACTTAAGCTACTATACTGAACAAGGTTGAGATCACCCTAGCATCCCTCCCCCTAGTGAAGGTCTCGCAAGGTGCAAGGTTGTCATCATTGTTGAAGTCTCAACTCTCGACCATCCTCTGGAAGTGAAGCAGCGAGCGAGTTCTCCCTCACACTCTGTTTGCACAAATGCCAATATCCGTTGCACCTCCCTTGCCACCAACGGGGACTGCCCTATGTCTAGTCATTTCAATATGTCTCCCACTTCTTGCATCACTACTGCCATCAACTAGAGGTCTTGGATGTACCATTGGACCATACCAAGTGGATCTATCTCATCGAGTTCGACTATCTCAATGATTAGCCCTTCAGACCCACTCGATTCATCCTCCTCCTCCTCACCTGATGGGTTAGGTAGTAAGTTTTGTGCAACCAAAGGTGGCTAAGGTATCTAAGGGAGTCCTCCACTCTCTTGAGTGTGCATGGCCTCCAGTGGGTGTTCTTGTGAAGAACCTAGCCCTATACCCTCAATCACCATGACTAACAAATCATGCTCAAGTCCCTCGGCCATAACTCCTGAAGGACTCAGTGAGGGGAATGTTGGAACCTGTACTAGTATCCTGAGCATATCTAACCACAAGTCTATCTGTGTAACATCAGTAGGTATGGAAATATCCCCTGGAAAGGTATCTAGCAGTGCAGAAACTATGACTGATGGCACTGGCAATCCCAAAAATGTCTCTAGCAATCCTGGCGGTGTGATTGGTGGTCCTGGTAGTGCGCCTAGTGGTCCTAACAGTACACCTGGCAATCTTGGCGATGCACCTAGCAGTCCTAGCATTAGCACTGGCGATGGTGGCATCACCACTAGTGATGTTGGCAATGTCACTACAATACCACCAATGGTGTTGATAGTGTGCTTGGCAATATGGGTACTACTGGCAAAATGGTTGGTTGTGGTGGTGGCACTCCTGTAGCCGTCTCGCTCACTGGTACAACCTCATCTACGTCCATCTCTGACAATGACTGCGCATTGACTGCCAGTGATACCTCCTCCATTAGTGTGGTGGCCAATGTGGAGGACAACTCTATTGATGCATCCTCTTCTACACTATCACTTGATGCCTCTCTTTGTTTCCTCGTCTTTCTAGCTAGTTGAGTCGTCTCTTCTCCCCTCGTTGCTTGTATGTCCAAAGTGGTCCAATAGAATGTTATTGGCAATAATGGGTCTATCTGGGCTACTAGTTGAAACTTTCCCCACTTGTCGATAGGAACCTAATTGTGGATAGCATCCAATAGAAGGGCAATGGCATGTTGTGTCATGTAAAAATCCTTATGCTTCTATGCCAAGAATTCTTTGATCCTCTCCAACAATAATTTGGACTAGTTGTATACTTTCCGTATGCTCAACCCGATCATGTAGTCGACCATCCATATTGCCACATTGGAAGCCTTGCTTGCTCTTATCAATCTACACTTGATTAAGTCCATTAAGCACTTCCATTCTGATGTAGCCAACAAATTCTTCCTCAAATTCCAATTACCCACACTCCATATGTTGTCCTTCTCCTGCTATGTTAAGTCAGGTCAACGAACTCTCCTAACTGATGCTTCCTTGTGTTGTTGGGTGAATTTCCTCGTTGGCTTGCACACAGGGGTACCTGTGGTCGATATGTCAAACACTCTATGAAAGTTTGTTGGCCAAAAGAAGATAGTTATCGGGCATCCTCTGTAGTCAATGACCGATTTGTGAGCATGTCTACAATAGTTCGTCACCATTGCCTTCAAGAAGGGTTCAAACTTTGGGAGTTGAAAAATGGGAGTTGCATGGCTTTGTCAACCTCTGCATGTCTCAATGCCATCTTCAAGACATGGTCATCTCGGTTGTTCTACCACCAATTTTTGAACTCGCTACTCGTGAGGCTATCCCACATCAACGCATCTACCCCAATGTCATTTGGTTTTCCTTTGCTTGTTTTGGCTGTGGCAATACGTGGTTTGTAATGTGCTATTTTTTTCCCTTTGCTACTACTAGCATCCATGGTTGGAACCACCATTTGGCAATGAGTTTCTAGCAATTCACAAATAACTATTAATCCTTGCTATCATTGTGAATTCACCAATTTTGTGTTTGATAGTGTAGTTCCAATACTAGTTTATACCGTACGATGTACAAACACAATGTCTTTAGGCGGATTGGTGTACAACGGTTGTACATTGCAATATTTCCTCACTTGTTGTCTTTGTCGTACAACCTCAATTTTCCTCTAGCATACAACCTCAATATTTTTCCATCGTCTGACCTAAGCCTTTCTTTGTTGTACGACCTTAGTCTTATTGGTTGAGGTTGTCGTACAATGATGTTAATGAGTCGGTGTACGATGATGTTAATATGCCACTGTACAATGACAATTCCTAAAGTCCATCGTCTGTGTCATTTGTTGATGTTGTATGCCATGAAAGGATGCTCGTACGGAGTGGAAGGGTGCTCATACAGAGAATGTCGTATGATTGAAAATCGCATGGGATATGGTCATATGGGGTTATCGTCTTGTTGTACAATCTCAACCTTATTTTGAATTCTTCACCATACGGTGTTATCCTCTTGTTGTACGATTTGCTTCCACTCAGGCCGTACAATGTTCTTTGTTCACCATCGTACTCCTCTTGACTGTACTTTATCACTTCTCAGGACCAATTATCCAAGTCGTATAGTATGAATTTCTTCTTCACAATAATATTTTCCCTGCCACTATCGAATATTATAGCTCCCTCTATGTTGTACAAATTTTATAACTTGCATTAATGGCATCGTCCGTGCTTTATCATTTGCAAATTTTAACACTTTAATTTTTCGTACTTTTATCAGTGTCAACAGAATCATTTTAACATACCCACCTTTTAATGATTTAATAATTCCTGGTTTTACTTTAATATTTTTCTCCTCTGGAATTTTAATTTTTTTCTTTTTCTCATTTTTGGAACTTTAATAATTTTCAACTCCGACAATTTTTCAATTTTTTGCTTTTTATTTTTTCCTTTTTCATTTTCATTTTTCTCTTCTATCCCCTTTGCTCATTTTTTCTTTTAATTTTATTTATGTGGCCTGATCTCATACCCTAGTTATTCCAGGTCTTATGTAATTCACACTTTCGTAGTTTGTTCCCAAGTATATTCTATCTGAGGCTAGATGTTGTTTTTGAAATACCGAGACTTTTTATAATAGTCATTTTCACAATAGGTTCCTACATATTCAAAATCAAATATTTTATGTAACAATGGTGGGTTTTCCATACCTTTATGACTCTAACTATCATCAATGTACATTCTCCCTCTTTGTTAGTACCATTTCACTCCCCTTCTACTGTTGTTGGTACTGCTGCAGTATGTACCACGCACCATAGTCTGTTAGAGGTTAGAAATGGTATGTTGTGTTCTATTGCCCATTGAATTATATCTTCGTTGTACCCATCCTGTTTTGCTACGAAGTAATGCTCGGCCATGAAGACTGGCCATAAGCTCAAGCCTTCTTCTTTCCAGTCTTCTAAGTGCTCTCTTGTATGTCATTCTTCGGCTATCTTCCTCTCCTTTTGCTCTTTGTCTAGTTCATAGGTTATGTACACTCTTCTCGGTCCTAAGTATGGCGCTTTCAAATGCTATCTGCCGCCTTGTAACTTTATCCATTCAGCAAGTGGTCCAAATAATGTTGTTGTTAAGTATCGATGAATCCTTGGCACTGCCACCCCTTTCAATCTTTGCAGAATTGGTTTCACCTTTACGCCTATAGGTCTTGGTCTTTCTGGTATTTCCATGGTAGGTTTCCCATCTACCATCTAGTCCACCATGTTGATTATGATTTCTCTCTTTTTATATGGCTTCAATTTGGATCAGTTGATACTATCTTTCAATATTTTGTCATCCAAACTCTCTAATTTGATAGCTCCATTATCTAAGATTTCCCAGATTTTAAAGGGACCAACATCTCACCTTGAATTTATGAGGTTTCAATTCGTTACGACCATTATATTTGAGAACCAACTGTCCTGGCTGGAAGTTTTCCCATCGGAGGTGTTTGTCGTGCCAGTATTCCTTCTTTTCTACATCACTTTGATGCCCATTGGGCGAGTACTCTCCATTCATCCAACTTGTTTGACTGGAATAGTCGTTCCTTCAAGCTCTCTATGTCACCTAATCAGTTCTTGACAGCAATTCTCAGACTTGGCACCATATACTTGGCAAGGAATACAGCTTCCTGACTGTACATAAATTGGAATGGTGTGTGGCTTGTCGTCACCTTGTATGTCATACGATAAGCCCATAGTACGACTAGCAGCTTCTCTTCCCAATCAACTTCTTTGATGCCACACGACTTGTGAATGACCAAGACAAGCACCTGGATTTTGCCTGTCCATTCGCTCTCGAGTAGTACGGGCTTGATAAGTTGTGAAAAATTTGAAACTCCTTGATCATCAAACAAATGACATGGTTGATGAAGTGTCCTCCCTATTGCTGGTGATCTATATCGGGATGCCATACCTTGTGACAATCTATTCGTGTATAAATCTCGTCGTATTGACTACAATGTTGTTTGGCAATGCCCAAGCCTCTGCCCATTCGGTTAGGTACTCTATGGCAGTGATTATGTACTTGCACCAATGTATTTGGCTAACTTTCAACGGACTAATGAAGTCCAATCCCCGCCACTTGAAAATTTCTTGAGGTTGTGATGGGAACAACGGAATGTAATCTCCTTTTAGCGGTTTGCCAACTCTCTGGCAAGTATCGCATCCTAACACCCACTCTCAAGCATCAGTGTGCAACATCGGCCACCATAGACCTGCCAACAGGGTTTTACATGTTGTAGAATTTGGCCCCATGTGTCCTCTAGCCAATCCTTCATGTGCCTCCTTAAGTACTCCTAGAATTTCCTCTCCCATGATGCATCGCCAAAGTACCTGGTCTGACCTCATCTTATATAGCAGTCCATTAATGAGCTGGAATGTTTTTACTTTTCAAAACCAGTTTCCTTCGCTCTCTCGGTGGCATCTCCTTCAAAAACATGGAGGTAGAGAGGTATTCTCCGATGTTTTCGTACCATGGGGGTAGTGCTGCAATTTGAAAGAAGTGTGTCTAGAAAATCTTCATTTACTCCTTCTGGAGGTTCACCTGAATTGATTCTTGACAATGGTCAACGATGACATGGCTCTTCCCTAGTCTAACAATAATCGTGAATGTGAACTCTTGTAGTAGCAAGAGCCATTTTCTCACTCTCCCTTGAATTACTAGTTTGTTCACCAAGTACATGAGGACCTAGTGGTCGACATAAAATGTGAAGGGGGTTTCAACAAGTAGTGTTTGAACTTATATACAACATAAGCCATCCCAAGCGCTTCCCTCTTCGTCATATTATAATTCTTTTCTGCTTTTGATAGTAGCCAACTAGCTAAGAATAGTGGGTGGTCTAACCCTTGTGGTCCCACTTGTGCTAATGTTGCTCCAATCGCATAGTTTGATGTGTCAATGTGGACATGAATTTCTTTACTCTAGTTTAGATATGCAAGGATGGGCGAACTTATCAATCATACCTTCAGTTCATTGAAGACCTCCTAGTCTTCGGTCCACATGAATGGTTGACCCTTCCTTGTTAGCACATCTTGCGGGTAGGATGTCTGAGCAAAGTTTTTTATAAACCTTTTGTAGTACCCAACATGACCCAAGAATGATTTTACTCCGGTGAGGTTTTGAGGTGGTTCCATTTGTACAATCACTTGAATTTTGTTTGGGTCAATCTTCAATCCAACTTTGCAAACTATGTGTCTGAGCAGTTTCCCCTGAGGCACCATGAACCGACACTTCTATGGATTTAATGCTAGTCATGTTGTTCTGCATTGTTCCATACATTCTTGGAGAACCTTCAGATGTGTGTGTTCATCGTTGTAGATTGACCAATCCTCCAAGAATGCCTTAAAGTTCCCCACTGACATCTTGTCAAATATATGCAGAATTATTCTTTGGAAAGTCGTCGAAGCATTGCATAGACCAAATGGCATCCAATTATATGCACACTTTGTCTTCAACCACGAATGTTGTCTTCAACTTATCTTCATCGACTATGCTTATCTAATTATAGCCCGAAAATCCATCCATGAATGAATAGAAGGCCGGCCACCTCTTTCAATATTGAATTAGTGAATGGTATCGGGAAGGGGTCCTTTATAGTTACTGCATTCAAGCTTGAAAAATCCACACATATCCGAATTTGTTCAAATTCTTTCTTCAGTGATATGATGATTGGTAAAACCCAATCGTTGACTTCAACTTTGAAGATGATTCCCGCTTCCAGCATTTTTTTGATTTCTTGTACCTTAGCAACATAATTTTTATTCATTCGGTAGGGCCTCTTCCGTACAGGTTGTGCTCCCGGCACCAAAGGGATTCTATGCACGCATAGTTCTAAACATACGCCTTTCAAATCTTTGTATGTCGAAGGCATCCCTGTATTTTGTGAAAATCTTGAATGCTATCGCCTTCAACACTGGATTCCAATTGTCTCCAACTAGAATTATTCGGGGACTATCCTCCTCTTCTAAGCTCACCTTCTTTATTGTTGGTTCTTCGTACTTGATCGCCTTGTCTCATTCAAAATTATGTGCTAATATGCCATCCACCCTAGCCACTCCCCCCTTGTTTTCTCCATATTCTGAAGGAAATTCCTTGACTCATTGAGGCTTTGTCCTCTTCTTCACCTTCAATCTCCCCAACTTGCAACATATTGCAATCTCGCTAGAACATTTCGTAGTCCTCCATTTGCTAGTGGAAGAGTCCATTGAGTGAACTCATTTCGTCCTCCAAGCAATGTTGGAGGTCAAAGACACCTTCATCATTTGGTTCCATGAATCTCCTTTCTTCATCTATCCTCGATCCTCCTTCGGACTCCAAATCAAACGACACCAATTCTTCACTCACTGCTTGATTTCTCAAGTCGATCATGTACTTTCTCCCATTGTTCTCTATGGAGAGTGTATTTTATTTTTGGTTGCAGTCTACCTTGGCTACAATCAATCATCCTCTCCCAAGTAATGCCTTGTAAGCCTTTTTCTCCAATGAGATGACCACGAAATTTAGTACGAACGGTTGGGTCCCAATCGCCACCTTCTACGCCATTAGCATTCCCAATGGCTTGATGCAATGTTGGTCAATGCCCACCAACTGGAATGTTGGTGTCTAGAGGGTTGGCTTCCTAAGACACTTCCATGTATTTTCGGGCCATACATTAAATCCCGACCCTCCGTCAACAATCATGTTTGTTAGACTCTTTCCCTCGATCTCCATCTGTATGACAGTCGGACTCTTCCCAATGTTCACTATTGGCAACATTGGGTCGATGACTTATTCACCTTTAGGTGGCAGCTCCACTACCATTCATTTTCTTTGGCCTTCCTGATTCCGACTTTGCTTGTCACCAACAATGTTTGTTATCGCCAATCTCAGTTGTGGCATTGTTTAGAGAAGGTTTGTCACTTTAATTGGTACGGTCGTTTGTAGCATCTGTCATACGATGTTCTTTTCAAACTCCGACTGGAACAAGGTACTTGCAGTTCCGTGGGAGGTTCTTTGTTCTTTTGCCATCACCTATTCTACTTTGTCTTTGGCTTCTCTTATTCGTTCCTTTTGCATACGAGGATCTGGGTATATTGCTTTCTTCGTTTGTGCTCTAGTAATTGCCAGCACTTCCTCATCTCGTTCCTCCACATCCAACATGTTGATGCCTTTTTGTTTTGAGCAGCCGATGTCCCCATGGTCACCCAATCCAAACCACTTACATAGCATCCCCATTTTGTCTTGGTTACTCTGCCATTCTCGAGCAAAGTGATCCCATTCGTTACATTTTCTACACTGGATCATCGATTGCCCCTTTGCATCACATTGGATTATACTCCTTGTCCATTGTTGTTGAATCGATTGTTATTTCCTCTTTTATTCCGATACTCACCTAGAGATGCATTGGTATTAGTATTTTGTGGTTTTGGCAGTGTGGTCGAAGGAGTTGACAATTCCCCTTGGGTAAAGAGCATGTTGATGCCTTTTTGTTTCGGGCAATCGATGTCCTCATGGTCACCCAATCCAAACCACTTACATAGCATCCCCGTTTTGTCTTGGTTACTCTGGCATTCTCGAGCGAAATGACTCCATTCGTTACATTTTCTGCACTGGATCATCGATCGCCCCTTTACATCATATTGGATTCTACTCCTTGGTCCATTGTTGTTGAACCGATTGTTATTTCCTCTTTTGTTTCGATATTCACCTAGAGATGCATTGGTATTAGTATTTTGTGGTTTTAGCAATGCGGTTGGAGGAGGTGATAGTTCCCCTTGGGTGAAGAGCACTTGGGTGCTTCTTGTTTTCAAATTGTACTAGCATTCCCTAATGGAATGTCCCATTACTTAGTAGATGTCATAGAATAGCTTTTTGGGACAATTTTTTTTTGTATGACCTCGTTTGTAGTCGATGCACCACAATTCCTTGCTTTCCCTTGTACTCTCCTTCTCGGCTTTCAGCTCCATCATTCTCATCATATCCTTTCTCAAGGCTTGGACGGTCTTTGATTCACCATCGCTACTATTGTTTGTGTTGTTGTCGTCATCGTCTGTCCTCCTCTTTCCTCGAGAAGATGTTTTATTTTTGCTTTCTATGTCCATCACCCGATCGTATGCATCGGCATATGATGGCAAAGGTACGACTTTCATCTTCTTCCTCAATGAAGGGATCAACCCTTTAATGGACCATCTCTTTTTCAATTTGTCGACTAGTTGGATTTCCAATTTGACCAATAGCTCTTCAAGTCTACAATTGTAGGCTCGCATGTTTTCGTGCTTTCCTTTTTTGTGTTGTATATCTCAACTACAATTTCATTGTTGTCTCTTAGGAGTTTCAATTCTTCCTAGAATTCTCTTCTCAATGCTTCCTGTTGTACCCAAACCAAATTTTGGGCTTCATTAAAGGCATTTTTGCTTAAAATGGTCTAAACCTTGTAAAAATGATGTCAAAACTCAATTTTTGGGCAAATCAAGTATGGACTTTTGGTCAACGTGATGTTAGGAAAATACTGGCAAAATTTGAAAAATTTGAAAATTAGGGTTTCCATACCCTAGTTTTAGGTCAAAAAACCCTAAAAATAGAAACTTGTCAGAATTGGCTGAAATTAATTTTGATTGGCTTATTTTGCATCACGATCACAATGGTGAAGTCGGTTTCAGTTAAAAGTCAGTTTAAGCCTAGTGGGTAGTTTTCACTTTTTCAAGAGAAAAATTAGGACCTCCGAGGTCGTCAATGGCAATTGGCCAGTACCAGGTGTCAAAATCTAAGCCTGAAACTCAAAGCAGAACATTCTATGATGAAAGATGCTGAAAAAGATGCTTCTCAACTAAGGGGATTTTCAAATGGCAAAAAGTGCAAAAAATATTCTAAGTCTGGAAACATTTCACTTTGTAACATGGGAGACACTTGCGCAATCAACGTGCAAATCAACTTTACAATGTCCATACATGTGAAAATGGTGAAATACAGTCACATACACGCGTTAGCAGCGATAATGCTTCTACGTGGTCAACTCAACAGTTGACACGGTGTTCGCAGAGCGCGAAATGAAGGAAATTACCAAGTCCAGAGCAAATTTGTGCCCCTGTAGCCCAAGGGCGCCCTTCAATTTGAAGGCTCGGATTTTGTTGTTTCTAGTTGCAGATACATTCATTCTCTTCGATTTTCTATCATCTTTCCGACAAGCTATCAAGCAGGTCCATCTAATTCTCGAAGCTCCAACAATCGAAGGCGGAAGCAGAAGTTACGAAGGAGTTACATATCACAGAGGCAATCAAATTTGCAGTTTCTACGCCCCTATAGCCCAAGGGTGCCCTTGAATAGATCCCTCAAATGAATGAATTTACAATTTCCGTTTCTGGGGGATCTTTTTTGATTCAGCATAGCTCCGCGATGCACCCGTTCGCAAGATCATCAGGTGTGCTGAGTGACCGTGGCAGTACTTCCAACAAGCACGTAAAACGGAGGTAGTATAAAATGAAAATATCAAATTGTACCTCTACTAGCTAGGGGTGCCTTGCCTTTTGGCCTGTCAGATGATGTTTTTAGCAGCCATCATCTTCACGAGACTTGTGCGGGATCCTCCTAGCTACGCAGTGAATCTATCCGTCAACCTTCAAGATCTATCAATTGCCCGTAGTCGAAGAATCGGTGCAGAATGAAGATAAGTGGAAAAATGGCCAAGGGTTTTACACATTGTCTTGAAAAAGGCGCCCTTCTTTTAGAGGCATTAAATGCAGTCTTTTCACTTCGTCTAACCCAAGAACATCTCTTCCAAGTTGTTCCAGCTACACAGCAAGCCTGTCAGCACGCAAATTAGAGCAATCCAACTCCCGATAGCGAGGGTCAAAGTAGGTCACTCGATTGAAATTGACGAAATGCAAAATGATGTTAATTTTTATTTTTGCTCCTCTGCAAGCCAGGGGCGCCCTTGCATTTGGAGATCTTAATGCAGCATTCAGGCCTTGCATATGCAGTCATCGGGTGCGTAATTCTTCCAGCTACACAATGGATCCAACATCCAGTCAATGGGAGTCATCATTCACCGACAACGACAAATTGAAGCATCAAAAGGCAGAATCAGAAAATGGCTTATGGAATTTCTTGTGAAATTACATCTCCTTGAGAAAGACGCCCTTCATTTTGAGGCACCAGATTCAATTTTCTGAGGTTATAGCTCCCAGCAGACATTTCATCAATTTTGATCTAGCTACACAATGAGTCCTTCAGTTCAGTTTCAGCGTCACCCGGGCACCCGGGCACTCGGAAATCAAAGTTCAATAGAAGCTACTGTGACATTTTCAACGAGCTATAAAATAGGAAGTTAGCTAAAAATCTCAACTTTTGAAGGGGGACGCCTGGAAAGTCAAACTTTGACTTTTCCGAATCAGTAAAATAATATAAGCCAACCCAGAAGGAAAGATTTCAGTTAACTCAAATAAAATAATATTAAATCTTCAATTTCAGCAGTCAAGTTTGCTAAAGGCAAATTTTTTCAATATTTTAATATTGGCGCCTATTTTGAGACTCAATGCAATTCGCATGTTGAGTTAAACTGAATATTTTAATATTTTAATATTTTTGAAACTCCAAGTCAGTTTCTGTTCGAACAAAGTGGGGTCCAATCAGATAATTCCTTTTCAGATCAGGGTTTCTACTTGCAGTTGGCGCCTAAACTCTCAAAATGCTTTATTAATATGCATATAGGCGTCCTTTTTTCTCACAGTAGGTTGAGTGCAAGCAAGTTTTTTCTCATGCAAGCAGCATTTGAAGGCGCCACAAGTATTATTTTTCAGGATTCCTAGCAGATACAGGTCCAGAATAATCAGCAAACTTCAGACAAGCATGGCGTTTTCAACAGAAGCAAAAACATAAAACTTCTATCTTTTGTCTTAAATTCTTCTATTCTTGTCTTAGGTATTCTTCGCATGTCCAAGAATTCGACGAATTTTGACAATTTTGATCATCTGGGTTGGTTGTGCACGTCTTCCTCTACAAAACCCATGTGTTAGAATTTTTCAAGAAAAAATACTTCAAAGCTTCAATTCTCGAAGCTTTGCTTTCTCAACTGAAATTCCTTTGCATGGTAGGGTAAAAGTCAGTATTTTTCAGAACGGAGGATCTTCATTTGCTTAGAATCATCTTCTACATAAAACCCATGTTCCAGATTTTTCCGAAAAAATTTGCCCCTGCTGCCCCAGTTGCTTTTTTCGGAAAAGTCTTTGCATGTCAAGCTAAAAAGCGTTTTTTCGGATTTCTGACAATGTGGGTTTGTTTAGAATTGTTTTCTACACAAAACCCACGTCTCAAAAAATTTCGTAAAAATTGCCCTCCAACAAGCTATTTTTGGCCTCATCGGGAGAATTTTCGGCTTTCCAGAGAAGATCGTCAGAACATAGTCGTGTTTACAATCAACAGGTGAGTTTTTCATAATGCAATTCACACAAACCGAATTCAAGACCAAGTCGGTCTTAATTCATGATTTCATCAGAAAAGCTGACACCGATTTGTATCAAGCGCATCCGGAGGGTTGATAGGCGTAGTCACTCAAGTCCACATAGTTTCATGCCTCGTATAGCTGATTGTCTTCCAAGGCTTGTTTAGAAGGTTGATACCGTTGGAATTCTGCGTGTGTGGCAAGTTCATTTGCATTTCTCACAACCAGAGGGTTCGCAGTCAAACTTCGCGAGAGAGAAAAGCGTGAAAAACGTGAGAAGCGTCAAGCTGCAGAAGAAACAGTAGCCATCACTTCAGTTACAGAGCTGCCACAGTTACCAGTCAGTGAAATGCCAATTTAAGTGTGCAGAGATTTCCAGGATTGCTTGAGTTGCTAACAAGCAGTGAATTGACAGTTGAGACATGTGATGACCTTTAGATGGTGATGCAGTCAACAACCTCGTGGAGGGGTTAATTGCCCGAGATCAAGGCCAGTGAACTTCAGATCAGGATGTCCCACCTTTTCAGGATAGACTTCATAACCAGGAGTTAACTCGATGCCTCTTTCTGAGTTAACTCGTTCTATATCTCGTGCACGTCTATTTTGGAATTTCCTATGTACAGATGGAGTTTTCTTTTAGTTTTCATTCTCCGTTAACTGAGGTAGTTTCCAGTTAACTTGCATATCAATAAGGACTCACATGTTGCACATGTCCATTTAGTTTAGTTCATTTCAATTAGCTGATGGTAGCTTTCCAGTTAACTGTATAGTTGCATACAATTAGGTCTAGGAAAAAAATCTCGCATGCTTGCGAGACTATAGTTGACTCAGGGTGATTTTAGGGTTCCCTACACCTTTGATGTCTATAAATAAGAGTTTTTTGCTCATTTGTAATAAACTTTTGCTTGTGATAGAGAATTGTTGCATTGTCGGCAACATGCCTATTCTCAAGATTGGTACACCTTTGTAATTAGAACTTTTGCATGTGATAGCAATATATGCTGAGCCTACCTTGCCTTTAATATTGTTATTTTGTATCTATTCATGAGTGATTACTATATTAATGAATAGTTGTGCCACCTTGCCTTCATGTTATTACTATGGTGTTTGTTCAAATCTTAGTTAAATGGGGTTGCTAGTTTGATCGTTTATTGTATGCATGTCTCGTCTATGCAATTTACTATCCTAGTTGCTTACCTTATGTTATGTTAATAATAAGCCTATTCAGATGAGCAAATTGTTGAGCCATCTTGCCCTCATGTTGCAAATTTGTACTTAAAGCTTATCGTTTGATGTGTGTGTCAATAAACCTATTCAGCCAAGCAAATAGTTGAGCCACCTTGCCCTCATGTTGTGAAGCTATACTCAGTTTATCGTATATTTGTTTGTTTCTAATAAACTTCTTCCCAGCCAAGCAAATAGTTGTGCCACCTTGCCTTCATGTTGTGAATCTGTACTTGAAGTTTATCGTATAATCATATTCCTACTCCTTTTCCTCATGCTCTGTTTTCTTGAGGAGATTGGATAGTTTAAAGCCTTTAGTTTTTAGTTGTAGTTAAGACCTGTGAAACCAGAGAAAATCCTTAGCTGCAATGTCCTTGGTTTTCTTAACCTTGTGCCTCTTCTAGCTGAGTCAAAAAAAAAGGATTTAGATATTTTACTTTTAGAACGCATATCAGCAAAAGAGGGAGCTTCCCCTCCTAATTTGAAGAGCAGTCATCGCATACTGTACATAGTTGTTCGTACCAACTCGCACTCCAGAGGTGTTGATTGTTATGCCAACACTTCCCATGTGTTTTTATGAGCCACTTCTAGTTCGGTGTACTAGTCAATCGCTATTCCTCTAATGGTTGCTGAAAATGCCCTCAACCAATATGTCTTGTCATTTTGACCATTTGCTACCCAAATTGTCTCACATTTTTACAATCTTATAGGGTCCTTCGACCCATTTCCAATGAACTTTGGGAGTTTTTGCCACTCCACATTTGAACTTGTTGGGGGAGTCACCATCTTAACTCTCTGTTGCACCTTCTATGACAATAACCTGTTAAGAGAGTTTTTATTTGTACATTCCAGTGTGTTCCTTGCACTGTCGGACACACCGCAATCCTCTACTCTTCCCTCTTTAGCATTTGTCGCCTTCAAGCTACCTTCGAGGTCCTTTTGATGCTCCCTTTGTCCTGATGTTTTTGGCTCCAATCTTCCAATGTTCACTTATCTCGTCAATGTCAAGTTTTCAATCTAGCATATGGTCTCTATTAGACCATCAATGGGTTTTCTCAGGCCTTCCCCTTTGGCCAGTTTTCTTGGTACAAATTGTTCTAGGTTGATCGGGTTGGCGATTCCCTCCTTGCCTTCCCCTTCACCCGACAGTGAACCTTCTTTTTCACTCGACAATGCTTCATTGTCTGTCAATGATGGTCTATACGGTTCTCTGGTAGTGTTCTCTTCCTCACTTTCCTCTTCGTTTGACACTAATAGTACGTACAATTCTTTGTTTCGGTCGGCGAGATCGATGTATGATTTGTCAAGAAGTGGAAAATGTTGGGCTATTTCTACCCACTCTCCCTTCATACGTTCTCTTGTCTTGACGATTCTCTTTCTCTCCCGACTACGACTTCTGCTTAAACTTCGGCTTCTGCTCCTGTGTGGGCTCAAGCTTTCCCTCAAAACCCTTCACCTTCTTCGACTTCACCCCTCAATCGTCATCATTGTTCTCTTTGTTCTTTTATTCTCAAGGATCTTATTTTTTGGTCGATTGATTCTTGACCACTTAATTTCCTAGTTTTGTCGGTCAGTGTCACACTCTTCTTCCCAATTGTTTTGTTCTTCGTATCATTGCAATATTTGTTTCCTTTGTTGTTCCCTGTCTTTCGCAGCCCAAAGATCTTGCAATATGATGTAGTGATGTGCAATCAATCTCGGCAGTCTGCTAAGAAGACAATCAACCTAGATTGACAATTAGATTGTCCTAGATGGTAGCCCGAGGGACCTCTCTCCTGGGAGTTTCCCTCCGTACATGTTCCTTTAGCGAAAATGTCCCACAAATTTATCAAGTCTTTTGTCAATGCATCCTCTCTTTCTTCGTTTGCTTGCACAAGCTCTTCGGCTAGCTGACCCATTACAATGCCATGATTCTCATCTATGTGTTGTGTATCACCAAGGTTCGTATAGGCAACGGTGCCAAATGTTTACTCCTTTATGCTATTTGATTAATTAACACAAAGTAAACAAAAATATATAACAACAATAATAAAACGTATTAATTACTCAAACAATGCACAAAACATATGTATCGTATTCTTTATTCATCAGATAAGTAATAAGTACAAAATACAGAATGTGCAATCCCCGACTACAAATGCAAATATACAGTATATAGTCAACCAATGTTGGTTGAGGAACCAACTGTCGGCAACTACCAAATACAACCACCCAACAGTCGGGGACTTAATTACCTATTAACATAATTATTTCTTTCTTTCTTGCTGACTACACATGGCTTCAAAAAAACATATTCTATGTGTGTTAGATGCACAGGACAACTGAGAGGGGAATCAATTGTTCATTAAAACATCAAAACCCTCATTAACATTCAGATTTGTATTAGCCCTTAAACCCTTAACAACCATTAAACCCTTATCATGCATTAGCAGAATGTAAACACATGAAACAATAATGCAAAGCACATCCAAACACATAAGAACACCAGATTTACATGGAAAACCCAAGAAGGGAAAAACCGCGGTGAGGATTAGCTCACAATATAAAGTAATTGCAACACTGAATACAATAGGCTCACTACCGGAGGGCTCACCGCCCAAAAGAAAGAAAGGCTCACTGCCAAAGGATTCACTGTCCAAAAGAAAGAAGATAGAAGAAGGGGTGGCTCACTGCCAATTTGAACTGCTAACAAAGCATCTCTCTTATGCCGAAGGTATAATTCCACTAAAGCACAAATAACTCATCCAACAAACTAAAATGTAGACACCTTCTACTCACTACATCTGGGAGTCATAGGCATTAGAGCTCGCACTTAGATCACCACACTTGATCACTTTCGCATCACACACCTCTGCTTTTTCCACACAACAACTCGCCTTGTATTTATACCATCCTCAACCTAAAACAATCTCAATTAGGTTGGCCTTAAGGAAACATATACACCTCAACCGTGCAACATCAAATAGGTCGACACCAAACACTTCTACAAACAACAATCATCCACCACAATTAGTGCTAGCACGCCAAGTCAGCCAAACTTGCACTAACACTAACAAGGTACCACAAACACACCTCTCCAGGTCCGGAAACATCTCGCGGACCACACAACAACACTTTACAACATCTCAGAATATTCCACATCAT
Source organism: Sequoiadendron giganteum (assembly GCA_007115665.2). Classification (NCBI taxonomy): domain Eukaryota; kingdom Viridiplantae; phylum Streptophyta; class Pinopsida; order Cupressales; family Cupressaceae; genus Sequoiadendron; species Sequoiadendron giganteum. The sequence goes on from CM021102.1 coordinate 326,676,643, forward strand.
CAGAATATTTTCCACTACTATTGCAGCCACTTGAAACTTAAGAACACCTTCATTCTATGCAACCAAACACACTGGCACTCTACTCACTACATCTGGGAGTCATAGGCATTAGAGCTCGCACTTAGATCACCACACTTGATCACTTTCGCATCACACACCTCTGCTTTTTCCACACAACAACTCGCCTTGTATTTATACCATCCTCAACCTAAAACAATCTCAATTAGGTTGGCCTTAAGGAAACATATGCACCTCAACCATGCAACATCAAATAGGTCGGCACCAAACACTTCTACAAACAACAATCATCCACCACAATTAGTGCTAGCACGCCAAGTCAATCAAACTTGCACTAACACTAACAAGGTACCACAAACACACCTCTCCAGGTCCAGAAACATCTCGCGGACCACACAACAACACTTTACAACATCTCAGAATATTCCACATCATCAGAATATTTTCCACTACTATTGCAGCCACTTGAAACTTAGGAACACCTTCATTCTATGCAACCAGACACACTGGCACACACCAAACAACCTTGCAAAGTACCACAGCACCCAAAACATCAGGGGAAAGTAGATACAAAATATATAAGCATGTTCCCAAATCCACAAGCCAAGAACCATCACTGCATAGAAATGTGAAGCATTCTCATTTCTCCTAGACACCCTGTTTCACCAGACAGACATACTGTCAAACACATCTTTCACTGCAAAATGATCCAGAACTTGAAACTCTAGATATAGAACCTTTGAACGCCTCTAATCATCTTATCCAAACCACGCAAGCATATCTTCAACCATGAAGAAATGCAAAGCAGAACACTGAACACTACTCTATCACACTGAACTCTCTTTTATTCAAATTTTCTCAAAAGCGCTTGGAAACCAAGTGAACAAACTGCATCAGCAACACTACTAACATCTCTACAACACATCTGCAGCATATGCAACATCTCTCATCAACTATAGCACATCCAATTATCTCTCCAAACGCAACTTCTGCAACTATACTGAAGTAAGACATTAATGACAACACCAACATTGTATTGACATCAATACCAACTCCAGGCTTCCAACAACTCCAATGCTAGGGGTTGACATCATCAACACCAGCATCATTCAAACACTCTCTTCATACAAGGGGTTGACATCAATGACAACACCCAAACAACTCACAAACAACTCAAGCTTCCAACAATGTGTCCTAACTTTCAAATCAATAATGTTGAATGCTTCTAATAAAAACTATGTGCTAATTTTTTAATCAACATTTTGGATCACACTTTGTGATCCATCATCATGAAGAGGAATTTATTCAAAAAATGAGTGTGATCCGAAATGTTGATTCAAAAATTCACACACAGTTTATGCCAAATGCATTCCAATTTATTGTCATGGATAGTGGAAATATAACATCTATAAACATGGATTGAATTGCAACTTTCATGTATAGAATAAAAAGGAAAGATCAATTCCTACCAAAACAACCATTATTTAATGTCTGGAGGTATTATCTTAGGCTTTATTACATTTTGATCCTTTTAAGGTAAAACATAAAGCAAGAGTCTATACTATAAACAATAAAAATGACTCTATACTATAAGCATATACAAAAAAAACTTGATATTGAGACATTCTAAACTAAGAGAAAGAACATAATGCTATGACTGTATACCTTGAAAAATTCTGTTGGTCCAATTCGAGACAAAAAATCACCTTCTGGGAGATAAACCATCCAAGAGTCATAAGCAACACAGGGAATAGACTCACCCAACGCATCCAGAACCTACAGGTTTACACAGTTGAAAATCTAAGCAGTTGGTTTAAAATCAAAGATTTTAATTATTTATGATGGAACAAAAAACAGAAGATTAGCATGTTTTCATTTACCATATACTATGGTTTTCCGGTAGCTATAAGACAGTAGCGATTTATCAAAATAGCACAAAGAAATGGGTTAAATCTACTGTAGTTTCCCTTAGCATTCAACTAGATTATTTAAATTAAATTAAATTCACAAGCCAGAATCCAATTTGTATGGAGAAAACTTCTCTGCCAAGCCCAGCCCAGCCCAGCCCAGCCCAACCCCTATAACATATTTACACAATCACCTGCTGTGGCAAGTCTGTTGTTCAATTGAGTACTGCGATTATAAGGGTTAGTTCAAATAGAATTCCTTTAGCTTCAGGCATTCTAAAGTCATTAAGATGTTCTTTCAACAACATGAAAATTTTATTTTCTTCATTTCTAGATTGTTCTTGTGAAAAAAAAAAGTAGGCCCCTAAGAAAGTCAAACCAGTGCCCAAATAGAATTTACAAAATAAGTCACTACAAGGCAGCCAGGTGTCATAGAGTATATATATTAGTTTTGTCATATATGATAATTTTCCTAGTTTTAGTAACATGGAATGTTTCAATCATTTCATGCTTATAAGCTAACAGAGTTCTTTCATTCCCTTTTTGTAACAATCCTGCTATTTTCTCCACTTTATCAAGAGTATAACAATGTGGAGTTGAATGCTAAATAGACAAAAAGTTGTAAATTTATATCATCAGGAATTTTGCATAGGACTTTTGGCACCCACAGTGTATCAAATTTATAGCTTTCACTTAAGTGATAAAGTTGGTAGTAGTACTTTGTATCACAGATGTAAAGACATGGACATAAGAAGTAGGAGGTTATTTTTCCAGTGTATAAAATTTTGATGCTTTTATGATTTATTAGGATTCAACTGTGCAGTCTTTGAGTCAAACTCATTGACCCATATTTCACGAGTAGTGTTCACACAAACCCATCTCTCATGAGCATGACTGATCCACTTAGCAGTTATTGCATCCCCTAATTGGTTTGACCCAAAAACTATACAGTTAAACCTAATTGACAAAATGAGTGCTACGTGTAACATTCATGCTCATGGGAGATGGGTTTGTATGAACTGTTCCAAACCGCTACTCATGAAATATGGGTCAATGAGTTTGACTCAAAAACTGAACAGTTGAACCCTGATAAAAACATCATAATAGACATGGACATGTCAATCTATGTTGATTTTCACTGCAAACGTATTTATAAACAAATGGTTAAAGTGGATTTCATACCATATATAAAGTCTGCATTAAGAGAATTTATTTAGAGTTGCAGCATGTGTTTTGGAAGACTTCAAATGAAATCGCTTTCTAATTTTGGTTCCATAAAAAAACTTTTGCAGGCAGAACTTGTCCTTGCTTTTTGAATTTAACTAGAGAAAATTCTGTAGAAGAAATTTAAAGAGTAATTATTGTCAGTTTCTACCCTGGTACTTTTCTTTAATAACCAGTGTTACTTTCCGAGTCCAGTTGACCTATTTTGATTATTCACACATTTAACATAATTTATTTCTTCTTCCTTTTAATGCCTAAAGTCATTCCATATCTGCCTTTATAAGTTGATATATTTAAGTTTTGAATTATTAGGGCTCCAATTGTTATGACATTTAATTTAATTCGGTGAAAATAATATCAGAAACATATTTACAACAAAATTCCTGATGTAGTTGTCATCATAGGCATTCAACTTTAGCTATAGAAAGTACAAATTTGTTTTCAGAAACTGTCTTTTGTATTACTTTGCAAGCACTAAGTTATAAAAACCCCATTCAATCTTTTCATTTGACACATTCAACATTTCTGCAATCATTTAGATGAATTATTTTTTAAATGATGTGTCTTACCAATATTATTCAGATGGATTTTATAATGCTGCACCAATCTTATAAAATCGAGTGCTAATTGTGTTCCCATGCAATAAACTGAAACACAATTTGTTAACATACCAGAGATTTCCACTTCTACTGATAATTAATGATGACAGCAGTCAAACATTAAAAAAAAGAGGATAGAACATCACAAGGCTATTCTTAAATCATACAGAATACGAAATTGTGTGGATCTATGTAAGCATGGTGGACATTGGGAAATGGAAGCGCAAATGCTTACACATAGGTACACAATTTAACAAAAACACATTAACGAGTATCACCTGAGCAAGAGGATTGGCTTGAGGACCTCTTGATGAAAGACCAGAAAACAGGGATGGCCCTGAGTCAAACTTGTAGCCTTTCATTTGGAATGAATGGGCTGCTCCTCCGGGTAGATCATGACTTTCTAAAACCAAAACATCTTGGCCATATCTAGCTAGAAGGCTAGCAGCACTAAGTCCCCCAATTCCACTGCCAATAACCACCACATCTGCCTCAGGCCTTCCTGGAACACTGCACTAATCAGCTTAGCTAAGTGGTTCTTCTCATAGAAACATGTCAAATGCTTCTAAGATGGAAAGACTAAACATACAAAAAAAATTAATGAAAAGCAGTAAATCTAACTGTTCAGTTTCTTTACATCAAATATTCTGAAAACCCCTTTATACCATCTTGGTGTACTATGGAACTTATTTCAATTGAAAACAGAAAATCATTAGAGAAGAAAGTTATTTGGCTGCATCTTAAGCTGTATAGCAGTTAACTTCCTCAACGCTAATGATTTTCCATGACTAGTGATCAACAAGCAGTCAAAAGCTTTATAAAATCACAGGATTTTAGAACTGTACCCAGAGAAAAAACCCACCACAGCCATCCAACCTCTTATGTAACTTGATGAAGTGTCAAATAGCCCACTGAAAGGCAAGGCGGAACTAATTGTCTTGTTATAAAGTATCATAGAAGTCCATACAGCCAATCAAAGAAGTTTGGTTTATGGCTTAAGGTTCACACTTTAATAAAACTAATCAAAGACTTTAGGACTAGCTTCACTGTACCTGCATATAAACATGGAGTCTAGACTTTTGTCCAAATCGATATGGTAAAGTATAATCCTTCTCAAAGCACCAGCCAAAAGGTGATGGATGAATAGTTAGTGGCTAGTGCAAATATGAAACTAAAGGGGAGAAGTGAGGTGACCAATACTAAACCTATCGTCCAAGAAAAACCACTATGAACAGCACCATTTAATGTTCATTACTCCAGTGTCCATAGGATGTTTGGACTCCCTTATTTATCGCTTCACTCAACTCATCATGTCCTCCTAAGAAAAATCTATCAAGACAATAGCCCTAGCTTAACTGATATCTCTCTCTATGTGTGTGTGTGTATTTTATAAGGATAGGATGGGAGTGTGACAAAGGCATGGGAAGCAACTTCCCAAATAATAAAACCTAAAATTATAATAGACATGAAGAATCCCTTGAAAACATGTAATAATCAACCCCAAATTTTTTTTTTTGTTTCCCCTGAGTTTGCAGCTTGCTGGCTGTGTGTTTCAGGTGAGGTTTTGCATAGTATTTCATGGGGTTTGCAAGTGTTTTGATCATGGTCACGGGACTCGCCAGAACTCGGCGAGTCTCGAGCCGAGCACCCTTGGCCGGGTCCTGGGAGCCCGGACTTGGGCATGGCCGAGTCCTGGCCGGACTCGCCACTTCCTGGCGAGTACCGAGCCCTGGACGCGGCCGGCGACAGAAACTTATAAAGTGAACAAAAAAACATAAAACTTATGTTTTAGTCTCTTCTTTTTTTTTTCTTATATTATCTCCCCAACCCTAAAAGCAACCTCATTTCATTCATTTGGCAAAATAGGAGGAGAAGAGATAGTTGTGAAGAAAAATAGGAGGAGAAGAGAGGGCAACCAGCAAGTTGTTGAAGACAAATATAGGGCCATATATCATTTGGGAAGCTTCATACCAGCAAGGAGGTGCATTGAGAGTTCACTACTAGTGATTGGGAGGAGTTTGCATTGCATTCCAAGCCAAATCTAAGAGGTAAGTTTGATTTTAATTGATTTTTTTTGTGTTTTTTTAACAAATAATTCATTGTAATTTGTAAAATCATTGTTTTTTTTAGTTTGCATTTTTTTTTTACAAACCCTACTTGCAACTTAAATAATTTTAGAAACCCTACTTGTTATTGCAGCCACATTCATTTGCAAATCAAAGCATATTATTATTTTCACAATGTCTCAAACCCCAGGCAGAAAAGACCCTGCTTGGAAACATGCTGAAATCTTTCCCGGAATGAAAAAAGGAGAAGCAAAATGTAAATGCTGCAAAACAATATATCATGGAGGCATAAATAGATTAAAATACCATATTGCACGCATACCCATCCATGATGCAATGGGCTGCCCTATAGCACCTCCTGAGGTTGTTCGTGAAGTGCAAGTGCAATTAGAAACTTTTGAAATGCAAAAAGAAATGAAAAAGAGATAGAAGCAGGAGTTGGTGAGTTTCGGAGTTGGACATGGACTTGGTGCTGTTGGAGATGCTTCTTCCATGCCTCCATACTGTCCTAGTGCTAGTGCTTGTGCTAGTGCTAGTGCTACTGCACTAGCTATGCCTATGCATACTCCTAGTGCTGGTGGCACTACTACTGCTAGTGGTAGTGGCAGTATTAGCATTGGCCCTAGAGTTCGTAAATCTAGGGTGGACTCATATTTTGTACCACGCACTACTCCTGGTTCCCAACCGTCACTTGAGAGCATGGGTTGGAACAAGGACGCACATGATGCAGCAAAAAAGACAATTGCGGACTTTTGGTACTACTGCACCATTCCCTTCCATGTAGCCAAGTAATTCTTTTTCGTTTAATTGTTTTAAAATTTATATTTAAATTTTATTATTTTAGAATCTAGATGTATCTCATTATCGAATTCAAATTTAGTGCAGTTAAAATCTTAAACTTTTCATTTTACAATACTTATGTAAGTAACTTATTAATTTATTTATGACATGTTTTAGGTCACCTTTTTGGCAAAACATGGTTGATGCCATAACCATATGTGGGCCGGGGTTCAAAGCCCCTTCTGAAGATGAATTAAAGGGCCCACTTTTGACTCAAAAAGTGGCAGATGTGAAAGCACAATTAGAGGAGCAGCGTGAGCAGTGGAGGAGGATTGGTTGCACCATCATGACTGATGGTTGGACCGATAGGAGAAATAGGACGCTGCTTAATTTTCTAGTGTCCTCCGGAGGTAATTGTACTTCCCTCAATGCATTGAAATTTGAATTTGATTTAGTGATTAATAATTTAATATGGCTGATTTATGTTTTTTAATTTATTGAATAATTGGTTTTGCTTATTCTTTCAGGTGACACCGTCTTCATGAAATCCATTGATGCTTCTGCCCAATTCAAAAATGCCACATACCTGTGTGAGGCTATAGAGGAGGTGATAGCTGATGTGGGGAAAGAGAATGTAGTGCAAGTGGTGACAAATAATGCAGCAAATTATGTTGTTGCTAGTAGATTATTGATGGAGAGGCACCCTACTATATTTTGGACTCCATGTGCCGCCCATTGCATTGACCTCATGATGGAGGATCTTGGCAAGCTCCCATGGATCAAAACATGTGTGGATGCAACAAAAAACATTTGCAAATTTGTATACAATCACACATGGGTGCTTAACCTTATGAGGCAATACACGAGGTTGAGGGAGTTGTCTCGTCTTGGCATCACTAGGTTTGCAACAAATTGTATCACGTTGCAATCCTTGATTCGGTCAAAGGCAGCTTTAAGGCGCATGTTTGTTGGTGAGTAGTGGTCTTCCTCATCCTTTTCTACAAGCACTGCAGGAATTGTTGTAGCTGATTGCATTTTTGATGAGCAAGGGTTTTGGACACCAGTGGAGGAGATTGTGAAGGTAAAATTTAATTCTTTATTATGTTTTAATTTTTAATCATATCTTACTTTTATTTGTTTATTTTCGTTCACACTTATTTGTGAAACATGTTTGCACTTTGCAGTTTATTGAGCCCTTGCTAGTTCTCCTACGAGTTGCAGATGGGGAGAAGCCCGCAATGGGCTACATATATGAGGGCATGGATAGGGCCAAAGAGGATATTAGATCAGTCTATGGTGGAGTTGAGAAGAAGTATCGTCCCATTTGGGATATCATTGATAGGAGATGGCAAAACCAACTTCATAGGCCCATCCATGCAGCCACATGTTTCCTAAATTCGGCCTTCCAATTCCGTCGTGATCTCCATGCAGATAGAGAAATTCTTAGTGGGCTCTACTTGACGATAGAGCAGATGTTGCCCGCTGTTACTACACAGATAGTGCACAAGATAGATGCCTTCAATAAGGCACAAGGAGACTTCTTTGCACATCAAATGTGCAAAGACAATAGGACAATATTACTACCAGGTAAAAATATATTTAAGGGCATAATTTTCATCTTTTTATATTGTATTTTTAATTTTTATTATTAAATGTTGAACTTGAACTTGAAACTTGAAATGAGATTGATTTTGTTTCTTTTTCTCATCTCAGATAGATGGTGGGAGTTGTTTGGTTCTAATACACGGAACCTGCAAAATATTGCCATTCGTCTATTGAGCCAGCCATGCAGTTCATCTAGTTGTGAGCGCAATTGGAGTATGTTTGAGCACATACACTCCAAGAAGCGCAATAGATTGACAGTGGAGAGGATGAATGACTTGGTATATGTTCATTACAACCTTCGGCTCAGATACAGGAAGCTTTTTTACCACAACAACACCACGATCAATCTTGAGGAGGTTGATCCACAGTTTGAGTGGACCATTGAGGCTACAGATGCGGTCTTTAGTGACGAGGACCTTGATTGGGTGGACCAGGCAGAGAGAGAGGTTGAGGCTGTAGCCATGGTTGAGGAGGAGGCTAGAGCACGAGGAGACATAGTTGTTGTTGGTGAGAGTGGCATGAAGAGTCAGATAGAGGCAGAGACTATGGCTGCAACTGCAACATCATCCAGGACCCTTAGACGCCTTCGTAGGAAGGATGCTGGCTCCACTATGCCATAGAGTCATAGACTTATAGCTATTGTTTTGTATCTTTTGATATTTCATATTTGTATGGAACATTTGATGTTATGGATTTCATATTCCATGACTTTTGTATACATTTGACTAATTTTATATATCTAAGTATGCTATTTCCTTTAGCAGCGCAACTACAATTTGTGTACTTTATACTTATGTGATCGTTGTATACTTGTGTATGTGATTAAATTTGCTTTTATTTGTGTTGTATTCAATAAAGGGTGCTTGAAACAAGTTTTAAATCCTTAAAAATCTCTAAATTTCTAGGGTTTTTTCAACTTTTTTTCATTTTGCCGAGTCTGCGCCGAGTCCGAGTCCCGAGTCGAGTCACCCTAGCCGAGTCTGAGTCTCGTAACTATGGTTTTGATATTTCATGAAGCACATAAACAAGAGCACAATATGTAGAGAAAATATGCTTGTAAAGTTCAATATCCATTCTTTCGGTAATCAGATTTATTAACAGAAAAATTATAGTCCAGGTATAAAATAATAAACTTAGAAATAGGCGATCAGAGCTGATTGACACTCTTAAACAGCAGTTTATATCTTCTTCAATGGTCTCGTTCTTCACCAAGAAATGACACCACAAGTTCGAAGCAAGGCTGAGCATGAGCATCCTTCAATAAACTCCAAGTTGACTGTAAACTCACCTTTTGAAAGGGTCGACCAGACTGAGGGAAATACCCAAGCTCAAAATACAAACTTCAGACTCGGTTATTAAGCCTCTCGTAGCAGATATGAGAAACCCATTCTAGCACGCCTTCACCAAGATGAGTCCCTTCAAACTCCAAGCCTAAACACCCTTAGTTCCCCTCTAACCAGCTGCAGGAAAGTGGCTTGCAGCTCCCAGTAAGGTGACCAGCAGTCAATGATTTCTTAACCAGCAAGAAGAACTGTGTCTTTTAACCCAGCAAAGTCGTCCCCCCCTAAGAAGTTCAACCTGCTATATAAAATCCAAAGCTCTCTTGAAAATTACAAATGAATACTCTGTAAAATCGCCAAGGAGATGGTTTTTCATTGATGCAATACCCATCTCGATATTTTAATTTATCTCCAAGATATGAGCAGAAAGGAGAGTTCAGGCCCAGAAAGGAAAGTGCCCAAAAATGGATTAAAAATCACTCCAAAACTCCAATAAACCACGCCAAACAGAACTCAAGCCAAAAAACCAAACTGAAATCCTCGAAGAAACTGGAAAGTCTTCAACTTTTTCGCCCAGATGCGATTCCTGAAATGAAACCACCAATACACCAGCTTGAGCAGGTCTTTCACTACCGAAACCAGCCTTAGATTCTGAGGGTTTTCATCCTCAAATCCATTTCTCATGCCTTCTGGTACAATACCAACAGCATCTCTGTAAGCAACAAACATCCAACCCCCTAAAATGAGGCTTCAAAATGAGATTTTAAAAGCTTTAACATCAAATTAGGGCTACCAAGCATGAAGCAACCCTAAAACCACTTCAAATCCATGCCAAAGTAACTTTTATTTTATTTTATTTTAATTTTTTGGCTCCAACTTTAGCTTGGACGTCCAAAGCTTATTCAGCATTCAAAAACAATTTTGTTGCCTTTTAAAACGACTTTAAGTCATCACACTAGGCACCCATGGTACTTTTCATGTCCCCTTTGACCCTCAACAATAAAATATAAAGTCACCTTATAATAGACCTTTTCTTGAAGCATAAATCAAATATTAAAATGATTTAGCCTAAGTAACTTTATATCTATTATCAACTGAATTTGTGTTGTTGTGATTAGCCTGACCAAGTCTAGTTACTCAAAATTGACTCACTATTTTTAGTAAGTACTAAAAATAGCAAGTGACACCCAAAAGGCTCGATCTGGAGAAATTCTAATATGCGCCGAAAATATCGATAGACAATGAGCACTAGACAGGCCCTACTAAAAATAGAAAGTCATGCTCGAAACATTGAAAAACCCCCACAGAAAAGTACCGTCACAAGACATTAAGCTCATCGAACAACCTCCACTCGTTACCCGAACAGGAAACCCTACACTACTCTACCAGTCAAACCAGTACTAAATATAGCACTTACTAAAAATAGTAAGTGTGTCAAAACCAAACTGATCCAAAAAAGGACATCGAAAATGGGGACATTACAAAACAACTTTAATAATATAGGCCAACAACCTTGCAATACAAATTTTCAACCATGTCTACAACTATTACTCTAAGGCTAAGAATTAAGTCTACAATGATGATATATGGATGGCCAATCCCTCTATATACATACTCGGTGATTACTCGCCGAGTAGCCGAGTAATTGCAAGTTTTTTTACTGGGCAAGTAATCTTGACTTTTACTTGCAAGAAACCCTAGCCGAGTTTTTTCCTTGTTTTTTTCCGAGTACTCGCCAATTAATCCCCTGTTTGCTCGCAAAATAACTGGCACAAAAAACCTAACGTGTTTCTAATGCATTTTTCCAGTCGTTTTTACCTTTTCGTGGGATTTTTTCCGCATTTTGGACGTGTTTTTCTGCTATTAAAACCTCGCTTTTACTATTTACAATCACCCTCAAATTTTCCGCGATTTGCAATGTCAGCTACATGATTTGTCTCCACGATTTGCAGTGATGGTTGTGCAACTTGGAGTCTTGGCAGCGTGACTTGGAGTCTTGGCTACGAGATTTACTTGGAGTCTCGGTTGCGCGATTTCCAGGTTAGTTCTTGTTCACATTCTCTATGTCGTGCGATGCTTGAAATGCCTGGGCCCTAAGTCGTGTTTAATATTTTCATTTTTTCAAACATATGCTTTGAATTTTGAAACGCCTTCGACCTTCATTTAACATTCAGGATAGATTTATCATTTAATATTTTTATTATTTCATAGTTCAGACTTCATATCTATCGTTGAATTTTAAAGTATGAACTACGAAATAATAAAAATATTAAGTCTATTCTTGAATATTAAAATTTAAAACTTCATAGTATCTACTATCTTTAATGTCGTTTTTAAAATGTTTGAAAAAATAAAAATATTAAATGAACATATGCCTGGAAACGATTTAATATTTTTATTATCTTTTACATATGCTTCCGAACGCTTATGTATAAAATAATAAAAGTATTAATTTTTTTTACTTTTCTACATCAATTTAATATTTATTATTATTCTAAAATTAAAATTTCATATATTATTTTATTATAAATTTATAATAATATCATGGGAGTCTTAATTTTTAATATTCATAAAATATTCACTTTCGTACATTATATTTAATAATTTATTATTATTTTAAAATTAAAATTCCATATATTATTTTATTATAAATTATAATAATATCTTTTTATATTATTATTTGCCATGATATTATTATAATTTATAATAAAATAATATATGGAATTTTAGTTTTAAAATAACAAATTACAATAAATCATAAATTTGATGTAGAAAAATGATATTATTATTTACAATTTTCCCATGATATTATTAATTTATAATAATAGAATAATATATGAAATTTTACATTTAAAAATTAAAATAATAATAAATATTAAATCTGATGTAGACAACACTAGCATGTTTACAGTTTTTCACTTTTAACTTCTACTCATATCAGCATATGTATGCAGTTGCACAATGACAATCCACACACATACACACAAATTTTGTTCATCTACATAGATTACTCGCCCATCTGCAAACTATGATCGAAAGTCTCAAAGTACTTTTTTAGTGGAATATCTGCAATAAATTATAAAATACAGTATGATAACAGATAACCTATTGCTCCCACCTGCAAATTTGCAACAACCAACAAGGTTAGGAGTTAGGAGTTAGGACTGCAATGCCAATTTGCATACGAGTAAATTAAATCAATGTGCATCCAACAAAAAATAAAAATATAAGAACAAAAAAAACTGAAATTAGAACAGATAGCATATTAAATGAAATGTCTTTCACTTTGATAGTTTACAGCTTTATTGTTTGATAATGACTGAAATTATAAAGTTAAACAATTAGTTGATTTTTCCTTTCACTTTGTATTGGATCTATTAAATCTTCTAATATATTTATTATTCAACTTCTAATATTGCAGGTTAATATTTAATCACAATGTCATCCGCCTCTTCATCTGGTTCGGACACAGCTGCATCAAGCCAGGCCATTGAAAGGAGACCCCCTGGTAGCCGTGATCCCGCTTGGAAACATGGCTATTATGAGCCAGTACCAGGGAGTGTTATTTGTACTTGGTGCAAGAGGAAGATTAGTGGAGGCATCAATCGCCTCAAATACCATCTTTCTAGTATTCCTTGTCGTGATGCAAAGGCATGTAAAGAAGCCCCTGAAGAGGTGAAACGAGAGATGGCAGCTCTTCTTGCAGCACTTGATGAAAAAAAATTGGAGAGGGCAAAGACACAAGCAGCCATACAAGAAGCCATTGCTCCTAATTTGACTGAAGATTCTAAGGTGAATATGCAAGGCATTGTGGGCTCTAGTCGCGGTCCACGTATACGTACCCCATCCACTTCGAGCAAATTCCAGTTTTTTGTCCCTAGAAATGTTCAAGGATCACAACCTTCACTGGAAGGTACTAGGTGGAATAGGGACGTGCACATAGAAGCAGACAAGGCTTGTGCAAATTTTTGGTTTTATAATAACCTTCCCTTCAATGTGGCAAGGAGTCCATATTGGGAATGTTTGGTGACAGCACTGACAGTTGCAAGGAAATGGTACAAGGCCCCTAGTCCAAGAGATATAAGTGGTAGGTTACTTGAAGATGCTATTGTAGATGTAAAAGGAATTGTGGAAGCTGAAAAGAAGAAATGGCAAAAGTATGGATGCTCAATTCTTTCAGATGGTTGGACTATAATGTTCCCCTTTTTGCAGTGATCCTATCAGTTGCTCATCAGCCTATTCCGGAGTCCTGTAGGCTCGTTGAGGTGAATCAAAGGGTTCCAGTTTTGGAGGTTTTGTGGTCTTTCCTCAGTATTTACTATTTATAGTAAATACTATTTTTGGCAGTCAGCAGTTGTCAATCTTCAGCTCATCATGTCTTTTGGAGCATTTATTCAGAGTTAAGCTTTGGCCTTTGGAAAAATATTATTTTGATGAAATTCTTCATTTAAAAGGTAAATTGTTCTAATTTTTAGTTGACCCCCTGGCCTAAGGTGATAACTTAAAGTTGTGTTAAAAGGGGGACTTTAAGGGGGGTCGCCTTCATGGAGGAATTTAATGTTTTTTTATTAAATTACCTCTTGTCTTAAAATGGACACCATTTTGAGAGGTTTAATTCTTTTTTGAAAAGGTAAAATGTGAGATGGTTTTTGGTGTACCATCTGAGGGAATTGAACAGTCATCCCTTTCTCTTTAAAAGTGTGGCCTTGCTCCAGCATTTGGGGATCTGATGTTTATGCTAAACTTATACTGTCGAAATGACTACTCATTTTGCACTTCGAGGAATGTTGACCTCCTAGTACCTTTCACAATTTCATGTTTGCAAGATAACACCTAATTGAATTATTGTTGCTTCTCAATCAAACTAGCAGATAGAGTTTAAAGATGAATTTTTGGAGTGTTTTACCAGTTTTGCAGTTGCTGTTTGCACACAGTTGGAAGTCGAATTCACTCACAGCTGAGTGTATGATTTTTGTTTTGTTCTAGGCATTTGGCCAATTCATTCCTAAGGTCTGGGCGACCATCTTCACAAATTTCCAGATTTTAAATTTAAGTGTGGATTTTTAAATAACAAAATCGCCCCTCAAGGAGGGTCGTACCTTTTTGTTTGCATTGGGATTCGTGCCATTAATTATTGTTGGTGTTTTGGAGCTATTTCTACATCTCAGCAAGGGCGCCTATCTTCTAGTTGATCATTGCACTTGGTTTCATGCAATTCGGAGGTATTTTGGTTGAGTTATGAGCATTTGATGATTTTCTGTAGTTGTTGATTTATCATTTCCAGAATTGCAGATTTCTGAAACAAAGTTAATTCAATTGTTGTTTCCATCTTTCTTCTTCATTTCTCATTATGTTCTAACATGGAAACAATTGTATAACTTGGTGCTTGAAAAATGGTGAAAAACATTGTAATTTGCAACTCTCTTATTTGTACAAACTGTTAACAGTAGTACTGTTTCAGTTTTAACATTGCTACATTATCTATTTAATTTCACATTAAGCACCCCTGGATGGTCTACCACCAATGAGGATAAATTGAATTGTAATCTCTTTCATACCCACTTTCAAGTAGTGAATCCCCACTCTTCAATGGATGCCTGCCATAGCAAAAGAAGTATTTTAAATTGTAATCTCTTCCCCCCACTGTTTGGTGGTAGCATAAAAAGTTCCTTTGGCTGGTTATCCGCCTTTATTACATTTCAATTCAACATTAGTACTCCACCATATGTTAGCACCTCGCCTGTCAAAGGATCTTGAGTGCACATTCTTGGTGTCGAGTTTAATCTCTCTCTTTCAGTGTAATCTTTGTTATATTAGATTCAGTAGATCGTAGGGATCCTCTGACCATATGCCCGCCCCTCCTCCTTAAGTGGTTTTAGGGTGCATTCTTGGTTAGAGTTCTTTCATGCATATTTTGAGTTATGCTAACCTTAACGGGTGCTTGGTTACATTGTAAATGTTCAATTAAAAATCAAAAAAAATTGAGAGAGTATATTTCATGGACAGATGGAAGAAACCGCACTCTTATCAATTTTATAGTGGCTTCAAATGGTGCGCTGGTTTTTCTAAAGTCAATTGATGCCTCCAATATAATAAAGAATGCAGAAAATTTGAGTTTGATGTTGGAGCGGGTTGTTTTAGAGGTGGGCATAGAAAATGTTGTCCAAGTTGTTACTGACAATGCAGCGGCATATGTGGCAGTTGGTAGATTGCTTCAAGCAAGGCATCCAACACTTTTTTGGACCCCTTGTGCAGCTCATTGCCTTGACCTTCTTTTGGAGGACATAGGCAAAATTGACTGGCTGAAACCAATTGTAGAACAAGCAAGAGACATAACAAAATATATATATAATCACCCATGGGTTCTTCAATTGATGAGAGATCACACCAAGGGGAAAGAGCTTGTGTGATTGGGTGCTAAAAGGTTTGCAACTAATTTTCTAACGTTGCAAAGTATCACTGGTTTATTGACTTCCTTGAAGCAAATGTTTGTGAGTCAACCATGGGTAGACTCAACTTACTCAAAGAAGGCTGATGGAGAAAAGATTGTAGCAATAATCTTTGATGGTCAATTTGCAACTAGAGCATTAGAGATTGTCAAGGTAACTTCAACTCTAATGAATTTTCAGATTTAATCCTTTATTCTTAATTGAAAATTCTATAAGTATTTTGTTTCCTTGTAAGGTGTAATTTAAATTTGGTTCTACTTTGTACTTTATAGGTGACTGAGCCATTGGTGAGGGTTTTGCGCTTGGTGGATGGTGAGAAAAATGTGATGGGATATCTTTATGAAGCAATGGATAGGGCCAAAGAGGCCATCCAACACTATTACATGGGGGATGCGAATAGATTTACCCCTATTTGGGAGATCATTGATCGAAGATGGAACAATCAACTCCACCAACCCATTCATGCAGCGGGGTACTTTCTCAACCCCAAATTCTACTTCTTTGATGGCTTCACGGATGTTAATGGAGAGGTTATGGAGGGCCTATTCACATGTATTGACAGGATGACACCTTTACCTGAAGTGAAAGACCTCACCCTTATAGAGTTGCAACAATATAAGGCAGCTAGGGGGCCTTTGTTTTCTTCCACATTATGTGGACGAGGAAGAGAGATCCAAACACCAAGTAAGAAAAAGTGAAGCCTTTATCTTGCAAGTTATGAATTACAATTATTATTACTTATTAGTTATTACAATATTGTTTATCAATATTTACAAAAACTTGAATATCTTGTTTGCAGGTTCTTGGTGGGAAGATTGGGGTGGAAAAACCCCAAATTTGCAAAGGCTAGCCCTCCGAATTTTGTCTCAACCTTGTAGTGCTTCTGGCTGTGAACGAAACTGGGGTTTGTTTGATGCCATTCACACGAAGAAGCGTAACAAGTTGACTCAACAACGCCTCAATGATCTTGTTTTTGTGCAATATAACCTTCGGCTTCGCACAAGAAAGGTGTAGGACTTGTCAGATGAGCTCATTGATTTGGATGACATTGATCCATACAGTGATTGGACCGTGCAGGATGATGAGGCCTCCTTGTTTACAGAGGATGAGATTGTTGATTTCGAGAGGCAAGCTATGGAGGATTTGCCTGCAATAGAAGCAGGGGAGATTGGATTGGATGACATTGATGTGGTGGAGGAGCCACTGCCACTTACCAGCATGGTGGAGCCACTGCCACAATCTTCTACGGCAAGCAAGGAGCCAGAATTGAGTGCAAGGACCATACCCTCTACCTCCCAATTTTTCATTAGGTTGGGGAAGAGGAAATTGTAATTGCCTAGATATGAAATTTATGATGATGATTTTCAAATACAATCATCATAAATTCATTATAGTTATTAGCAGTTTCACTATGCGGCTTCGTATAATGATGCCATTTTGTAATCCATATGTATTGAACTATGAAATTTAATATAAAACACTCCCTCATGGTTTTTAGACTCATTTGATTCATTTTGTAATTGAATTTTGCAAAAAAAAGTGTTTTTATGAGAAATTTTGCTACTTTTTAAGTTGCCGAGTATTTCTCGAGACAAAAATTTTGGGCTTGCCGAGTACTCTCTGAGTCCGAGTATGTAAACTATGGCCAATCCCTTTATTCAATGAAAATAAGGATTAAAAAAAGGAGAGAGATCCCCTCACATGATTAGCAAGCAATATCGAAATAGGTGTGTACCTTGGCAAGGTGTCTTTATGCTACTTTGTTCCTTTAGAATTCAAACAATGCCAAAAGAAGTGAAGTATGTGCAATCATATGCATAAAATCAAGGATGTGCTTTGTCAAGTAATTGTTTAAAACATATATAAGTGACGACTATATTAAAACGTGTCAAAAGATGATCATCCTCATAAACACTTGAGCTAATTCTTCTACTAGAGCAATAGGACTACCACATGGTAAAAGCAACAGATTGGTGTGGAATTTCTCAATCAACTCTTGAATTTGGCATCAGATTTAATGATCTTCCAAGATAGACCTGCAATACAAAGGACCATTTCAAAGTGTCTCACTATCAATGGAAAATGACTTTGGGGGTTGAATTGAAAATTCAACATATTCATCCAAGAAAAAATCAAGTTGTCCCAAGTGGGTGGCTGATCAGTAAAATGGATCACTTATGTTGCAAATGCAACAAAAGTTGTCATGTCCAATCAAGAAGTGTACAGACTCATTTCTCACCCGCAGATGCTTTCACAGTCAACAGCTATTCTTCCTGACGGAGGTGACCTTGGGGTGGTCTTGAAAGTCCCCAGGAGGTTGGAAATTTGTAGAGTGGATGGAAAAATGAAGGATTGACTCATTGAGGAGTTGGAGCCAGTTTTCAGCAGGTGGCAGTCTTGCAATCACCTCGCAGTTTCACAATTGTCACTGTGGATTAGTGTTAGTATCTTCTTCACCCTGGCCGTTTCACCACCACCAACTGTTGGTTTACAGTGGTTTTGTCATTGTCATGTATAGGCTAGGTAATGCCAAAAACATTTGGGCTTCCTGTTTTTTGTGTCATTTCATTTGGGAAATGCCTCGGTTGAGACCTGGGGAAAAAAAATCAATTGTAGAAGTCACTGTAAGGGCTGGCACCTTGTTATTCTTCTAGTTTTTGGAGGAGGTTGCTGATGTTACAGCAGATTGGAAGCAAAATCAAAGAGTTGAGCACATCTTTGTACATGGAGCTCTGTTCTAAGAGCCATAAGCTTATTTTGATTTCATTGTGGCACGATGTACATGTAAAAGACTGTAGTTACTGATATGAGGAGCTGGAGCAGCTCACTCTTGCCAGAGCTTTCTCCCATTTTGGGTTTCTCCAGAGTAACTCTGTCTCTCAGTCTTGAGTGCGTGTTTCTTATGTTGTTTTTCATAGATTTAGTAAATGTTTAGTTCTAGTTCTCTGAGTTTAGTTCTTGTCTCTAAGTGGGGCCCCCTGCCTCTTGAAAAAGCCTCTCAACTTCTCCATCTTGTTCGTAATTATCGATCCTGAAATTCACCTTTCTTCTCCAATATGGTTCAAGTTTGTTGAATGTCAATCTCTTTGGAACTCTTCTTCAAAGTTTTTTGTTGGCACTATATACTTCTTTGACTTCTATGTAATGCTCAATATCTTGTTCTTACCAATCATGCTGATAAGGAGCTCCCCTTCTAAGCTTGCGGTATCTTGACGGGCTCTCTAGGATTCTCTTGGAGATAGGATTGTAGAAAAGTTAAAACCCATTTGGAATTTCTCTCTTCTTTCTTTACTTATGACTCGAGTCATTTGGAAATCATAATCTTGTAACATGTTTTGAGATTCTTTTAATATAATTTTTTTTTGTCCAAAAGAAATTGTTTACAATAAATTATAAACAGAAAAATAAAAAATTCATGGGACCACTAGCTCCTAAAACACTTGGCAATGACTGCTAAACAAAATAAGCTAAGCAGCTGCATGGGACCTTCCTCTAACAGACCACATAGAGGTGACAACTTACAACTAAAAGTGACTAGAATGCGATAGCATGCATTTCTGAGGTAGCAGTTTAGATCCTCTATGGACACAAGTGTGATACTGCATGGTAAAAAAAATTGGGTGCATACAATACCTCCCCGAAGTTTATGGATGATAGGTCTCTAGGAGCAACTTAAGTTCAACCCTCACATTTCATCAAATTATTGAGTGTTTACCAATTACTGCCACCTTCCTTGGCCATCACTTGTAAAAATGCGATATCCTTATCAATAACCTCAACCTTTTTCAATACAAATGTGGTGTTTAGTCCCATCCGAATGCTCCACTAATGTCAACTTTTCCATCTTGTTGAAACAAATGTTTGTGGTCTACTCTTTAATCCTTTCTTAAATCAATCCGCCTATCTCTCCTATGTCGGATCTTCAATAAGAGCATTGATGTGATAGATCCTAGTACCTAATACACAACTAAGGCTCCAATTATTCTTCTCAGTCCTTGAGAATCTTCCTTATCTTGCTCAAAAGGAATGATAATTTCCTCAAAGTTCTGGCGCTTCAAAATTCTCTCAATCTTACTGGAAATTCTTTCAATGTAAGGAACTCTAGCAGTTGGTCTGTTGAAACTTCCATCCTCTGCCAATGTGTTTGTGTACCACTTGTTTTGTGGAAGCCCTTCTTATTTGTTTTCTATTACATCCATCCTTTCTGAAGACCTCAGCCAAGAGCTTTTTCTTTTGTTCCAAATGCTTCTTATGTGAGATTTTAAAGCTTTGGCCACTAATGTTTTTAAGAACGGCCTCTTTCTGAGATGTGTGGTGATGAGATGAGACCTGTGTGCATAGATAAGTATGTGTATCTTTCCTATAAACTTGGAGTGCAAGGAAACCATCCATTTTTCTTAAATGAGGTCATCTACGAAGGGAAACCACTCCAATTCCTTGGTAAATTTAATGCTATTTAGAATGCTATTAAGGTGCTAATCAACTCCTTGAAAATTAAATATTGAGAAAGTGGTGAAAATAAGCATGAGATGAAATTTATATCACTAAACTGTGATTTTTAAATTTTAATAATTATGCACTCTGCGACGTTGTAGCTGTAGATCTATGTAACTAGCTTTCATATTTCAGCTTTTGGTTACATAACACGTTATCTTTTGTATTTATTTGTTGTTTTAACGTTGTGAAAGAGCAGCCCATTGAATTTGGTATCATTTCATTTCAAAATACAACTCTATGCCAGCTATATTTTCTCTTATTTAGTACAATAGTTTTGAAAGTGCGTAAAGGCAAATGGACATCTGTCCAGTTAAGAGGTTCACTTGATATTTCATTTGAAATTATAAGTGTGTAGGATACACCGAAGTATCATTTGTAATACCATATTGTCCTAAACAGGATATGATTTTATACATAATCTAACCAATCGGTCCAAAGAAAAATTGCCCTATAACACTAGCCCGACCATAAGGACCATCACAATGAATTTACAATCAGGAAGGCTAATGAAAGAAGTCAACCAGAAAATCTGTAGTCTACAAGACGGTGAACAATCATCCAAGAGAAAGAGCATTAAATAAGTAAATAAACTCAACTTAACAGCAATTTTTTATGGAATGCTATTGGGTTGACTGATATTGGCTTCCTAAGATGCAAGGCTATGTCTATTCAATCAGGAGTTGGGTTTGCTAGTTACAGTTAGAGCCAATGGTTTCACAAAGATATCAAGTAATTACCTCTTGGGATATAAGCTCCATTGTTAATTTTTCTGAACCATTTAGGGAGAGACTTTCCTCATAACCTGTTATTATATTAATGTAATTTCTTTTTGCTATGATCTAATATTAAATCTATTTTTTAATGATAAATATTTAATTTAAACAAAAACTGTTGAACAGTTACTTCAGCAACAAGATGGTCGCAGTTTGCACCTCTCCAGTACTATAAAAAATATATATTTGAAAGGAACCATAAGTTCATACATTTTAAGCCCAAGAATGGCCTACTGCCAGTGAAAAGTTCACACACAATTATGTGCAGAATACTATTAGCAGAGAGTAAGCACTATCAAAAACAATTTGTATGTTTCAGAACTTAACAATATGTTTATAAATTATTCTATAAACATTTGATACAAGGAGACCTCATGGTCTTATATGACGCTTATTACAAATATTTTCTTATTTAAAATGTCAAACAAAATGCTTTCTAAGCAAATTATATGCCATACGTGCAATATACCTATTGGCTATTACTATTTATCTTTTTGGCCCGCTTGCAGAGGAACAGAACTTTGTCTCTTTTGGCTCAGTGGCTGATAAATAGAACCAATTGCTTTTGACTCACTGGCTTGGACAAGAGATTTAGCTTGCTGGCTCAGAAACAGAGCTCATTGCTATTGGCTCGAAACAAAAGTTCACTGTTTTGGAACTCCATAGGTAACCATCTCTAATTTATCTCCTATAAATTTAAGATATAAATGAAATCAAATAGTTATAATTATTAATAAACATTAAGTTTTTATTTTTATATTTTTTATTGTAATAATATATTACATCATATGATCCAAAAAAATTCATAAAAATAAAATGTAATTTTTTTTAAAAGCATTAAACTATAAACATTCCTGTGAATAGGTTTTAAGATGAAATTTAAGAAAAAGTCCTCTCCCTCTTTATTAAATACAGTGTACTGTTCAGATTAAGGATTGCTCACCACATATATAGGAAAGGTTTGTTTTCAAAATTTCTTGCAGAATATAATTATTTATATTTGTATATATCTATCTATTTATAGATATATGTATATGTAATTTTTGAATATTTAAAGAGAAATGTTGTTTTTTAATGTTTAAGGATATTTAGATATTTAAATTAAATTAAAATATGAAGAAACATTAAAAGTCAATTTTATGTTAGAATTATTTTTTTTAAATAGATTAATAGGGTTGAGAGAACTGCTAATTCAAAAGAATAAAAGAAGAACCATGTACTTGTTCTCGGAATCTTTAAGCAGTGACAATAACCAATATAATCTATTATGACCCATAAACTATTCAGTCTTATAGACATAATTAAAATCATGTCATTTCATTCATGTACATTTGTACCATTTCAATCATATATATATGTACGCAGCACACACATCATTTCATTCATATATGCATGTGTACACACACATACATTATTTCATTCATGTATACATATGGGCACACACACACATCATTTCATTAATGTATACATGTGCGCACAGAAACACACATATCATTTTGTTCATGTATACATGTGCACACACATCATTTAATTCATGAATACATGTCCACACACACATTGTATATATACACACACATCATTTCATTCATATATATAAATACACATAAATGCACATACACATGCACACGCACGACACACACATGCATTGTATATACACACATATCATTTTGTCATGTACAGATGTGTACACACTGTATATAATATAATTTCATTCATGTATACATGTGCATGCACGCGCATGCACACACGCATATTGTATATATACATACACATCTTTTAATTTATGTATACATGTGTATACCTGCACGCACACACATTGTATATATGCACACATATATCATTTCATTCATGTACACATGTATATCATTGTAGACACACACATACATTGCAAATATACACATATCATTTCATTCATGTATACATGTACACATACATACAAAGCAAATGTAATAAGTTATGATACCATAAACAATTCAGTCTTAAAGCCATAATTAAAATCACATAATTTCGTTCGTCTGCACACATACACATATACACTGAGGATGGAGGCAGGCGACGGTTTACCACATAGAAGCAAAATTTGGTATTGTTCTTAAGCAGTAAAAATAAATTAACTTAAACGCAGTCGATACATTCAAGAAAATTTACAGCATTAAAACCTGATTTTGTACAAAAATGTGAATTTAATGCAGTAAACGTTTGGCCTTAGT
The DNA here is from genome assembly GCA_007115665.2 of Sequoiadendron giganteum. Lineage (NCBI taxonomy): Eukaryota > Viridiplantae > Streptophyta > Pinopsida > Cupressales > Cupressaceae > Sequoiadendron > Sequoiadendron giganteum. Next base: position 326,700,051 of record CM021102.1, read on the forward strand.
GCAGAGTGTAAACCTGATTTTGTACAAAAAATTCAGGTAATCTAATGTTTGAAAGGCTTGAAGGGCGGCTGGTTTGAGCTTAAAATACCTGTGAAATCTTTGGAGCGTGCAGGTATACCGTTGATTCGTTTGAGTTGTGATTGCTCGCCTTCGAGAACGTTTCCGCTGCGAGCGAAGGCCACTCCGCCTCTTCTGCAACGTCGTGGTTTCGAGAGTACCCGCAGTGAGGTGAGCTGAGGAGGTAATGAACTTCTCTTGTTGAAAAGAGGGCGCCAAATGCTTATGCCCGCGTCCATGGCTGGTTTTTTAACCTGTCCCCCAATTCAGTGGGGTGCCCACACTTATGAATTACAAACATGTTCGAAAAATCAGGAACTAGAGATTAAGCGATGACGTGGAATTTCAAGGTTCACTAAGAAGGTGGCCATCTCCCACCTTTGGCCTAGCATATTCTTAAACCTTAATGTGATTGGGATTTTTTCCCTATCCAATTAGCACTCGTGTTATTTTTCCTCTAGTGATTGTATTATAGGTAGTATATTTTTATGTTAAAGGTTGTGTTTTCTATTTTTATGTATATATTTGATTTTATTCATGTTTTATCATATCTTAATATATCTATTTGTCTTATTTTTAATCTATATTTTTACATATATATTCATGATTTCAAGAGTTAGCATTTATCATCTTAAATTATTTATGTGATATATTAGAATGATCTCACAAGATGTGGATCTGACTTAAAATGCATATTGTTAGTTCCCACCCTTTTTCGTTAACCACTAGGAGTCAACTTGATACACATTTGTGTGACAATTCAATATGTCTTAGTATTTAAAGACATGCATTTAGACATTTTAAACATATATAATAATGCATTTGAGTGTTATAGAATCATCAAATATTATTTGCATTACAAGGAGCATTCCTAGGAATGTCTAGACTTAGAACACCAAAAGAAATTAGTATTTGCATCTAGACCATTGCATTCTTGTTTTTTGTCTACCAACACTTTTGTGAGGCTATAAAATCGGGCATTTAAGGGGGTTGGTTGAGGAGAACATGAACCCTAAGTCAATAATCTCCAAAGTATTTCTAAGTGTTGCTAGTCCTTGTGTGTTAACCAAATCATAGTAGTATGCATTTGACCATATCAAAATCATGCCCTAAAGACCAAATATGTATTACACATGATTAATCCCAAGCCCTAGGATCAACCCACAAAGACTTTTAAGTCTATGTAAGGTTCAAAGACAATTAGCACTCCAAGTGTTCTTAATTCTTTCAAAAGCTCGCTCAAGTGCACGTACCTTCCTCATCGTGTGGTTGCTACTCCTACTTTGAAATCTTTTGGGGATATAATTTGCTAGCTATGTCTTGTTTTTCATTTTATAAACACGGGTGATATTTGAATCACTAGTAAGTCATCAACGTCTATATTTCATTATTAATTCAAAACTTAAATACACATTTCATTTGTATTTATTTTCTTAAAATAATAGTTATTATTCTATATTTACCTAGCTTGATTTACCTAGGTTAAGTGTGTTATTTATCACATGTGTTCAATTGCCCTAAGTTCTACTAAAAAGGTTATTTTTACCTTTTAAAATAAATTAAATTTATTTATTTATTGAATAAACAGATAAATAAAAGGTTGTTTTAAAGGCCTTTATTAAATTGTGTAACTTTAGAATTAATTTTAACATCTTAGTATTATAAGGGTGAAAAGTACATATCTTTATGCTACTTTACGTGGGTGTCTTGATTATAAGTACACTATCCCAACACATGATTTTTATTAATTAACACTTCCACTAACCTTGATTTCCAATTGACAAAATTAGAAACAAAATTTAACCCCTATTTAGACAATCTTTAGCTCATATATTATTAGTTTTGTATGTCGAGTCAAAATTATGGGCACATAAATGATCTAGATTAGTTTCAAGATTTCAACATTCAAATTTCACCCTAGGATTAAGTTGACTTAGTTTCAACTAGTTTTTAAGCAACAACTCTTACACCAAAACTTCCAAAGTGTGTGCCTATCTCATGTATAAAAGGATATCACTCCTAGTGCATTATCCATCCTACATTATCATGAGTCATCAATCACTCATCACTCCATACCACTCCTTGCTAGAAAATTATGCATCTTAGAATCACTCTTGCCCATGTCATAACACCATTCTACATCATCTATTTTGATTACATCACCTATGTTAGAACCCAACTTTATAAGCCTTGAAATTTATAAATTATGCTATGTTTAGCCCATGTTTTGTGATGGCTTTGTGTTAGGCCACCTTTTATAACTGATCTAAGATAGTCTATGTGGGTTTTTCATGAGTCAAAATTTTGTACAAATATTTCTCTATGTTCATCTTCTATTAAAAATTGTAAAAGTCCAAAATTTATGTGTTGGGCATGTTTGGATCATTTTCTTAAGTTTCTAAAAGTTTTTGAATTTTTAGACTTTGGGGTTGTCCATCTTGGTATGTTATCGCATCCATCTTACCTTCCCCTTTGTCCTTATCGGGTTGTCAAACTTCCCTTCCTAGCATACCTTACCACCCAATCCTAACATCTCAATCCTTAACCTTGTAAAATTTCTCTAAATATGGTTTTCAAACTATTAGACCTTCCCATGTTAGCATACCATCCATCTAAGCCTCGAAACCCAGCCTAATTCGTTAGAAAATTCTAAGCACCAAAGTTTCAAACTTGTGTGTCTCCTAATATCATTTCCTTGACATCCCTAAGCTCTAATTTTTGAGACTTTGCATTAAAAAACTTAAGGCTTTTGTTTGCACTAGACTATTTAACTTTCTTATCCCATCATGCCTTTCACTCTTTCCCCAAAAAACCATAAATTTTTCCTTTCATCAAGTACTCTTTCAATGTTATCCCCAAAACCTGACCTCCTAGTCCTTTGGAAATCAAATTTTGTCTTTTAGACTGGAGTTTTAGACCATCCCTTATTTGGGTACCTCATATGGACCTCCTATAATTTTGACTTGGGACTCATTATTTTTCATTCTATCATAGTCAAATTTTCAACCTTCCTTCTACCTAGTACTTGTTTCCTATCATGCCCAACTCCCAAACCCTATTGATTCCTTTAAATGTTGTAATGTGTCCAGACTTTCACCCATCCCTTTACCTCAATACTTTTCCTTATGTATCTCTAAAACTACATCACCCAATAACTTCCCTTTATACTTTATATTGGATTTAGAGTTGGGTGCTTCCCCTCAAAGTGGTACCAAGTGTGAATCATCTCTAAACCTTGATCCTTGGCATTATAACACTCTCTTATCTCTATGATACTATTTGTTTGGACTTCCCTTAATTTGCATGACTTCCTCATCAACTGTGATCTATGATACTCCAACATCCAAAAAGGCATGAGTTATGAGGTATTCCTGACCTCCAAACCCTAACAGTCCAAAACTATAAAATTTTATCTTGAACAATCTGACCTACCCCCTTATAAATTGAAAAGGTTATTTAAGACCATATTTGATATAGTGACTACCAAAAATAGATTTGTAATCAACTTCTAATCATAAGAAGGAAACCACACAAGATTTCATTAATGAGCTAATATTGCCCTACAAAAACCAAATCATATCCAATGGTGCTAAGAAATTCTTATTTACTCTAAAGTGCATGGATTCAAAGGAGGAAACGATACAAACAAACATACCATAATTTATTTCATTAGTTGAAGATTACAAATTCCAAACATTCACACCATTTCCTATGCCACTTTTCAATAGATTTCACAGGCACTCTTTAACCCTGCGCATGTGAATCTTCAAGTCGTTAATGATCAACATGATGAAAAATCAAAAGGGGTCCTTTCTTCAATTTGAAGATTTATTTTAAAGTTCTTAAAGGATTTTTTTAGTGTCTAAGTATTGAATACAATGATTTCACAAGCATGGGCTCTCTCTGCAAAAGCAAAGTAACCATGTCTTCTCTTTCACAATTGTGTACCCTACTTGTAAATTTATATATGAATTTGCTTTTTCATTGTAAAGGGTTGGTATTTATTCATATTTTTTAGCAAGATAATATGAGTTATGTTGTATATTTTTTGTACTAATGATTGTAAATGTAAATAATTTCTATATTTGTATGAAATATTTGTAATGACATTACTATTTTAGAAAATCAATATAAGATGTTGCTTTTGTGCAATTTACGCATTCTATATGTATTTCTATTTTTAAAAGTTAGGGGATTCAATGAATCCCTAAGTCCACATTTGTTGTTATTTATGTTGAGTTTGTGTTAGTTTACATATAAGGCTTGCAATAAAATTGTTTTGCTTTATGCATGTGTATGCCAAGATTAAAAAAAAACCTTTCAAGATTGATATGTGAAGCTTTTGAGTTATTCTTAGATTATTAAGTAGAGGTACATCTCTAGAACAAAAGGGTAGTTGAGGGTCTAAGGTTCACAAAATAGAGCCAAGTACATTAGACTCGTATGAAAGTTAAGGTTTTCTATTTCATTGATGTTTTATACATATATGACTCTATGTTGCAGCAATAGGCATAGGTCTAATAGTTGAAGCCTAACCAACCAAACTTTAAAAAAAATTATACCCTAATAAATATTTATAGTAAATATTATTTTCCATTGTACACAACCCATTTTTCTAAATTTTTGTTAAAACTAATGTGAGTCCATGACCAATTAAACCATTAGAGGACTATTGCATAATGTTCATCACTAGGCTAATGATGTTCTAAGAAACTACTAATGACTACATAAATAGGGATTAGTAACCATTTTGAAAGGAAATTTCTAGCCATACATGGCAATTTCCACATAACCCAAATAAAGAAATCTACGCAAACAAGTATTCATAATCCACATGCAAAAGAATAGACAACATACCATCACATTTGATACAAGATATACCCTATGTAAACCCTCAATATGGAAAAACCTAACCTTCAAAAATATCCATTACTCATGTATTATGCAGTAATGAAATCATTGGGGATAAAGAATTGAAAGGAGTTGTGTAGATGGGGGTTGTGTGCTACGTGAGGATTTGGAGGAAACTATGAGGGTGAGTTTGGCAGCCTAAGCATTGGCTAGGCCCTTGTCCCTCCATTTTTTGTGGGAAGGTGCTCAAGGGGGTTGGGGATAGCCGTGGGTGGGTGGGTTGCTTCATGCAGGTCGCCCAAGGGGAGTTTAGGGGTTTCTTCTTTTTTTTGCTACTTTTTAAATATTTCATGTCTCTTTGTGTGGATCTGACCTATACAAGGCTTTATGGCACTCTCAGGTGGTCTAGGGGACTCTCGATCGAGTTCGTTTAAGGAGGTTATGGGTAGGGATTCTTCATCCTCTGGGCATGATGATGCAGTTAATTTCCTCTTGCATGCAACAGAGGAATCAAAGAACATTCAAGTTCAGGGGTTACACACAAAACCCAATGGGTGCTTGAAAGAAAACATAGATTGTCTAGTGGTTGTAATCAACCCAGATGTTGTTGCAGACGATCTGTTGTACTTATCAATGCATGCCTTAATTTATAAATTTATGGGAGTTTAATATCTTTGCCTTTTTTGGAGGTTTGGGCCCATAATAATTGGAACCTAGAAGGAGATATGGAGATCATTTTGGGTTCTAATGGCTTCTTTTTTGTGGTCTTCTCCTGGCTAGCAAATTGAAACATGATCTTTGAAGGGGGTTCATATTTTCATAATTAGGTAGGGCTTTTCATTAAACCTTGGCACCTAGGGTTTGATCCAACGGAAGAGCTTCCATCAAAGATCCTTGTGTGGATTAGGCTACCTCGAATTTCAATGGAGTTTTGGTATAAGGACATTTTACATTCTATTGCTACTATTTTGGGGAAGCCTTTGGGTTCATCCCATCAAACTCTCAATCATATGGTAACCTATTTTGCCTGTATTTGTGTGGAGATTAATTTAAAAAGCCCTCTACCAGAGTCTCTTAAAATCAGATTAGGCAGCATGAGTTGGATTCAACAGGTGGAATATGAATCCCTTTCATTTCAATGTCATACTTTCCATGAATATGGGAATTTGCAAAATAAATATCCTAGATTGATTGCTAAAACCCCTCAGTCTCCATCTGGGTTGCATGCAAATAATTCTAAGGCAAAGGGAAAAGCCCTAATTCTGAATGAGGAGCCTGACTCAAATGGAATTATTCTCATGAAATCTCAATCAAAGGAAAAGGTTCCAAACTATCAAAACAAGGCCAAGCCTAGGGAGACCTATGGTAACAAATTTGATGTTCTTGAAGATTTTAAAGATTTGGATTCAATGGAGCATGACCATAATTTTGGGACTTGGGTTTTCCAGGACATAGATCAAGCCTACCAATACCCTTGAAACCCTCCTCCTAATCCTGACTTGCATGTTATTGAGTAAGAGTTGGTGTGGTCTGTGGAGGTTTATTTTCCTCCTAACCACTTGGGTGAGATCCCTCGGGATCAAACATATAATGGGGTGTTACATTATTTGGAGATTGAATCTGGGCTTAAGGATGATGGCAAGAATAAATCTATGCCTCCTTGGGATATGTCAAAAGATCTTAAAGAAAGGGGCCACTAATAAGATAACTAAAGCGAGAAGGAAGGACTCAAAGAAGATGAAGATTATGGGAGAATCTTTGGTGAAATTTGGTGTGGTCAAGACATTGGACTCCCACTTTGCCTCCTCTCATAAATGATAGTGATCTCTTGTAATGTTAGGGGCTTGAGTAACGTCCCTCGATAAAAGGCTGCTCGTGATCTAGTTCATGATCATAAACTTGATATTTTGTTCATTCAGTAAACTAAGCTTCCTATTTAAGACATGTTGAATATTGCTCCCAAGTTTGGAGGAGAGGTTTATGCTAATGTGTTGGCTCTCAAGGATTTATTGGAGGTGTTGTTTGTTTGTGGGACCCCTATAGGATCACACCTCTTTGGTGGCTAGCTAGTAGGGACTCTTTATCTTTGTTGGCATCTTGCTTTGATTCGAGCGCGATTATTATTTTCACCAATGTTTATGTGCCTAATTATTTTGTAGGTAAGACTACTCTGGTCTAATATTAGATTCATTCATTCTCTTGCTCCTTCTTCCCCTTGGATTTTGGCAAGGGATTTCAATTCTATATGCAACTTGGAGGAAAAATTGGGGGGTGTTAGTCATTTGGGGCCTTCTTCCTCCTTTCTTTAATATAACATCACTTTTCTTAATCTTTCGGATGTTAAACCTACTAATGGTAAGTTTTCACATGGCATAATCGAAGATGTGGGGAAGGATCTATCTCTGAGAGACTAGATAGGTTTCTTGTTTTTGATAATTGGATCGGTAATAACTAGACCTCTTCCTCTAAGATCTTAGGGTGGAAAGGGTCATACCATTGGTTGATTAAGTTTTCTTCTTCGTTGTTCTCCCTAGATAAGCATCCCCCTTTTAAATTCCAATTGATGTGGCTTTGAGACCATAATTTGCATCATCTTGTGGAGTAATGGTGTAATGAAGGGAGGCCTGCCTTTGGCACTACAATATTTTCCTTTTTCAAGAGGCTTCGATTTGTCAAATTAAAGCTTAATAAATGGAATAGAAAGGCTTTTAAAAACCTCTTATTTAGGTGGAAACAAGTTCATGATCATCTGGATAGGATCACATTCAAAATTAAGGAAGAGGGGATGACAGTGGATTTGTTGCAAGAGGAAATATGTTTGTCTAGAGAACTTGCCGAGTTGGAGCTTCAAGAGGAGATTTTTTGGAAACATAAATATTGTATTGACTGGCTTCATGAAGGAGACAAGAATACTACCTTTTTTCATAACTCAATAAAGGTGCACATAAGTGGGAATATTATTGCTTCTCTCATCTTGCCTTGGGGGGGTAAATTAAATTTGCATTGGGCCATTATAGAGGAGGTGGTCCAATTCTATTCCTCTCTTTTCACAAAGAATGGTCCAATTGCCTTGGAGGAGGAGAATTTGGTGTTGGTATGCATACCATATTTGGTCTCAGAGGAGATGAACAATTCCCTAGTGGTACCCATCTCTTTGAAGGAGCTCAAAACTATTATTTTCCAGATGAAGAAGGGTAAGGTTTTTGGGTCGGGTTTCCTATAGAGTTTTTTCAAGAGTTTAGGGATACTATTAAAGTTGATCTGCTAGCGTTGGTTCATGAGTCTTTAACCAACAAATAGATGCTCAAATCCATTAACTCCACCTTTCTCGCTTTAATACCTAAAAAGGAGGGGGCCAACTCTTTAGATTATTTTCATCCCATTGCACTTTGTAATGTGACCTTCAATATTATGACCAAGTTGATTGTTGAAAGATTGAAGGTGTTTGAGTCAATTGATTTCCTTGGAACGGGGAGGTTTTGTCAAGGGTAGGAAGATTGTTTATGGTATTGTAGTGGCAGCTAAGGTGATCCATTCTATGTCTACTTCCAAAGAGAAAGTGATGTTCATAAAATTGGATATGTCTAAAGCCTATGACAGGGTCAATTGGTCTTTCCTCTAGCATTTATTATTGGCTTTTGGCTTCTACTCAGAGTGGGTCTCCTAGGTTATGAGTTGTGTGACCTCGTCTTCCTTCTCTATTCTTGTTAATGGATCCTCCTCACCTACCTTTTCTACTTCTCGGGGACTCAAGCAAGGGGATTCTCTATCCCTTATCTATTCATCTTAATAGTAGAGGTATTGGGGAGGTTATTGAAACAACATAAGGATATGGGTTTCATCTATTGTTGGAGTTGGGAAAGAGGTTTGGAAGCACAATCTCATCTCTAATTTTTTGATGGTACTGCTCTCATGGGTTTAGCCAGAATTGAGGAGGTAGTTAACTTCAGGAGAGCTTTGGATATGTATCTAGCTGCGTCTAGTCAATAAATTAATGAAGGCAAGTCTCATATATTCTTCTTTAATACTCCTACTTTAATTCAACATAGGATTGCCAATATTCTCCACTTCCATATTGGATATCTTCCTATAGACTATTTGGGGATTCCTCTCGATGCTAGTACCTTGAAGAAGAATGATTGGTAAAATATTTTGGATAAATTTAGGTCTAAGGTCAATCACCGAACCTTCAGATGGCTATCTTTTGTTGGTAGTCAGACATTGTTTCCCTCTGTCTTATAGCCTCTTCCTTTGTATAGGTTCATAGTGTTTTCTACTCCCAAGAGTGTTCTAAAAGAGCCATACTCCCTTGCCAAAAAAATTATGGGTAGGAAACCTCGACAATCAGAAATGGAATTTGGTTTGTTGGGATCAAGTTTGTAAACCAAAGGAATATGGGGGCCTTGGTCTTAGGCAGGCAGAGCATAACAGTCATGCTTTGGCTGCCAAATTATATTGGAGGTGGTGCAAATTTATGGAGCAACCTTGGGCTCGAGTCTTGAATCATAAATACTTAGGAGGAGTCGCCATTGAGGATTATACCGTGTATGGAATTGATTAGGAAAGGATCTATGTTTTGGAGCACTATTAAAAGAGGTTCGACTCTCATTAAGGATGATCTTTTTTGGATTATTCAAAAAGGTGAGCTAGCTCTATTTTGGTTCGACTCTTGGGATGGCCATCCCCCGATTCTATCCTCTTTTCCCCATCTTTGACCTTTGAGTGAGGTTTTTGGGGCTGCAGGTGGTCCGGTGTTGATAGGTTTAAAGGTTCTTCCCTTCTGGGAGGCTCTTTAGTCTTTCAATGAAGGAACCCAAAAAATTGGCCTAAACGTGGTTCTCTTGAGGAGCATAATACTTTAGCTTCCATTATTGTGGAGTGACCTTGTTGTTCTTTAGAGGACAATGTCTTGCTTGTTTGGGGACATGAAACTAAGGGTATCTACTCAGTGGCTCAAGGGTATGCTTTGTTGGAGTCCCTATAGGCTAATTTGGAAGTGTACCCCTGGTGGAAACATATTTAGAACAAGGTTGGGTGCCCTAAGTGAAATATGTTCTTATGGTTGTTGAGTCATAACAAATGTCTCACTTGGGAGAATATTAGGAAAAGAGGGTTTTGTGGGCCGTCCCTTTGCTCTCTATGTGGGTGTAGTGAAGAAAGCATTAATCATCTATTCTCCTAGTGTACTTTCACCCTAGATATTTGGAGAGATTGGTGGAAGATCTAGAGGAGACCGTTTAGGTATTCCTTGTCACTACATGACTTTTACAAGCACTTGGGTCCTCCTGCTTCTGCTTCTTTCTTGGTGGTAGCTTGGGAGTTGGGTCCTTCCATCATTTTTTGGCAGATTTGGTTGGAGAGAAATCGATGCATCTTCCAGGAGAGTCGGCAAGTGGTGTTGTAGGTCTAGTACAAGGTGTTTGGTATTCTTAAAGAAACTTTTACTTCTAAATTTGACCTGGGGGAGTCTTTTTCATCATCGAATACGCATATTGCTACTCTTCTCAGGCTCTCTTCTTCCCCTGGCACTTAGGCATATCAGAGTAATAGACAAAAACCTTCTAGGAAGGTGGATCGATCAAGTAAATGGTGTCCTCCTCCCGAGGGATTTTTCAAAATTAATATTGATGGATTTACTCACAGTAACCTTAGTGATGTTGGGATTGAAGGAGTGGAGCATGATTGTAGGGGGTCTACTCAGTTTTTCTTTTCCATTCAGATGGGGGTGTATTCCAATAATCAGATAGAGGCTATTATAATTTTCAAGGCTCTGGAGAAAGCTTGTGAATTGGGTTGGAGGAAAGTGATTTGTGAAGCTTCTATTATTTTGGTATCTCTTCTCAATAAGAGATATTTTTAGGACTCTTAATGGAGGTTAGTTTTAATTGTGAAGCAAATTATTCATCTTGCTTCAAAGTTTGAAAACATTTTATTTGTCCATATCCTTAGGGAATAGAACAAGGTTGTTGATTACTTAGCCAAATGGGCCTCAAAAGGAAGGGGGGCTTGGAATGTAGTGAAATGAGGACAATTAGATTAAGAAAAGAGTAGTACTTTGTTTAGATTTCTCCATGAGGACCAAAATGTTTAACCTTGTGAGGGGGATGGATAGTTGCTTTGGCGAAATGAGTTGTCTTCTAGGTCTTTTTTTCATGTATCACAATTGGATTTGGGTGGTGGTGTATTTTTTGATGACTTTGGTCATTTGGTTTTCTTTTTGTACTTGTTATTTCTATCTTGAATAAAAAAATTCACCCCTTTTTAAAAAAAAAGTAATGGAATCATTACAATACACCTTCAAAGTCTCCATGAATAACTTTGAAATAATAGTCTCTATATACACACTCCATGTAAATAAGAATGTAACCACACATCCCATATCATGCTTCAAACCCTCACAAATGTAAACAAGATACTCTCAACCCCTTAGCCAAAATATCCAACCTTACACAACTACCCATGTGCTCACTTTTATAGACATAAGCTTGCACAAAACCACCAAGTGATATTACATAAAACCATGTGACTAATACCATAATCTTACAAAACCATTTCCCCCCACATTTACTTTTTGGTACTAAGTTTTTCCAATATTAAATATTTTTTCCAATGTGTAACCCCACATTAAATATTTATCAATATATAAGACATAAAGTAGCCCCAAGAATGCTAACCCCATGTGATGCATGTATCTCTAGATCCCTTAGGTGCACCAAAAATAATATTAAATTACATTATATTATGAAAGGTGTATAACACACCTTTTCCTAACATTCTCTCACTTGTTGTATACATTGCATAAGGGGTAAACAAGTAATCTCAAAAATCAACAAGTGAATAATCCCTATAGCCACATATACCATCAAGGAATCAAAGTGCTCCATCAAGATACCTACAACAATAATCAAGGTGACCACAATCTCAAGCATGAATTCTATCATCCTTCTCATACCAATGCACAAAGATCAAAACTCATCCAAAGAGATGCCACACTATTTGTCACAAAGAAGCATAAGTCTTGCCTCTAACGAATATCATAAACACAAACACTTAATACAAATGTAAAAAATATGCATCAATAGTTGTCAGGAAACAATCACCATATCTAAAATAAAATCCACAACAAATGCTAACACATCCTTATTCATACCTCAAAGCCAAGTTTTCATACCATAATAAGTGAACCTCATGCCATCAACATATACAACCCATAACATGCAATCACAAGATCCATGTGTTAACCCTGACAATGAAGAACACACACATCTAGGAAATCTCACTACATTGGTAATGTCAAATTTGAAGTTAAAGTAACAAATAACTCATGCTAAATAATCCTCAAATAAGTCTCCCAAAACTAATCATCATGGCTCGAGACTCATTCCCATAAAAAATCAAAAATAAAATAAAATTGAAAACAAGGTGGGTAATATCTTTTCAAATGATTTACTATCAAGTGGACCAAGAGTGGGGAATGAGAATGCTCCTTCAAGATATCCAAGTCATCATGACTCATCCAATAATAGTCTCCTCATAGGTCCATGTTGAACTCATGCCCAACCAAGGTGTAGGCTCCTAAAACTTCCTACTAAAACCTCATCAAAGTGTATCCATATCCTAGATTCACCTATGTCTCCAAGTATCCATGAGAACCTATAACCAATCAATTCATTCCAAGATTTAAATGCAACACATCCTCGTCATGAAGCTCTCAAAAAAATGATCAATATACTCAATACCAAGAGAACGTGACAAGATAAATGTCAAAATCCCAATTGTGGAAACATGATATCATGATCTCACTGTATATGGGAAAAGATATCCAAGACTAACTAGTACACTAACCTAGATCAATCCTTCTACCATACAACATTTAGAACACAAACCAATGAAGGCATTATTATTGGATAACATCCTCCAAGGAGAGCCAAGATGCATAGGTTTTGTTCCTTTGCTACAAAGATGAAAGATTGATAATTATGATTTAATCAACCTAAGTGTTATAAACCTGATCTAATTAAACAAATAATTACACAGACAAATATAATAATTTTTAGAAATGGACAAAGATCTAGAAAGGGTAGACAAAGGGGAACCTGTCACCAAAAGTAGAGGAAAAAATAGTAGGATGCAAGTGTGGGGTGCCCGTGTCCTTAGGGTTTTATGCAATTTGAATTCATGTCCATTTGTCATAGTCCACTCTATCTTCTTGTACCTCTTACTATCAAAAAAATTTAGATTCAGATCTACACACACAAAAAAGGGAAAAGGGTTGTGTTGTATAGGTTTTTCCTAGGTCAAACACCGTGTTGGTGTTTCCACCTCCACAACAATAGTGATAATGATAATAAAGAGTAATTCTCTCGGGGGAGAAGAGGCAAAATAAATGATAAAGACTGTTGTAAATGAAATAACATTAAATAAAGTTACCATATGTGTGAAAACCTCATTGGAGTGATATCACATCAGAAGTTTCTACAAGGAGTTGATGAAGAAAGAATAAATTTCCTTGAATTCCTATAAAGGTTAGTGTCTGTAACAAAATAACCTTCACAAATAGAGAGCTTTATAAATAATATAGAGAATAATAGAGAGAGAGCGAGAGAGAGAGAATATTCTTATAGATAAGTTGCATATGTGTAAGTGAGAGATTTATTTATATATGCATTCCAAGTAGTTTTTGGATCTAGGCCAACAAGGTGCAATGTTCAAGACACCAAAGTCAAACATTTAAATTTAAAAACTTTTTGAAACTCACATGTAGGACACTAGCACCCTACACTGGTAACTGGGCCTTTTTCACTCTCAAAATTTTAGTTGTCGAGGAATTTAACATATTTTCTAATTGGGTCCCAAAATGGTCACATTATGAACAAAATTAATCATACACACAAAATAGGGTGCCAAACCTAGTGTGAAATTGTCAGTGATGATAATTTATGACACTACATTTAGCCCACACTTTAGTGGGTGTATGAAGATACATTCATGCTCACACTAAAGTATAGAGAAGATAGATCTCTTTATCAAAATTTTGAATAGATGGGACAACTCCAAGTTGAGAGATGTGATAGCCCCTAGACTCAATATCCTATCAATCCTTAATACCAAGATAAAAAGGTCACACATACAATACATATGACATAAATACACCTTAAATACAAATATATAACACACAAGATGAGGAAATTTTATAACACACATAAGGAATACATTGAGTAAACAACAAAGTGCACATAAAGCATGCACAAAGGATACCCACAATATACATGAAGCATAGAGCATACATAAAGCATACATGAAGCTCAAAAAGTATACCAATAATGCTAGTACACACTATCTATAGCAATAATTTCAAGTGAACAAGGTAAGGAGACCTCAATATGAAAGGTTGTCTCAATACCAAGCATGATCCCCCGAATGCAACAAACACATAGAGGAATTCTAAAGATGAGAGAAGAATATAGTGAGTTGATTGATTGCTTCAAAGGAACAATGTATACAAATATATGGGGATCAATCAATACGAACAAAGAAGAGTACATGAATCTGGTGCTAGCTTGCTCTATTATTAAGGGTCATGCACATTACAAAGCCCCCATGGATCATAGGCTAGCAAGTTGTGTTATGCTAAGTGACCATGGATGTGACAAATCAGGCCCTATAATGCACACATGCTAGCAAGTTGTGTTATTCTAGGTGGCTTATAGAGCACATGGATTCATAGGCTATAAATTTGTGTTATGCTAGGTGATCGTATGTTGTTAATGCCTTAGGAAGCGTACAAATAAAAAAAATCATAGGAGATGAATCAATAACCACACTTTAGGGAGCGTTATGAAAAACATCACCATAGGGGGTGCACATCAATAAACCAAAGATCAAGAAGTTAAAATGGAGAAGGGTGCATGTGTGGATGCATAGATGGATAGGTGATATGCCCCCCTTAGAATATGAGAATATTTACTATGTTGATATTTAAGGGAAAAAAAGGGGGAAGAAAGAAGAGAAGGGATCCTCAAGAAGGATGTACACTAGGTATACTTTCCCCCCACTATATAGGCAAGGACAACCATGCTAGAGACCATTGTGTTGCTACCATACATGAATTATGGTTGCACATAAGATTATACCACCATGAATGACAATGAGGAAACACATAGAGCTGCAAATGCCACATAGTAAGGAGCAACACAATCAAAGAAAGTTTATCATTTAGAAGGAATGTAACAAAGGTGAAACCCAATGTCACTTGTCACATGATGAGATAATAAGTTCATCAAAAAATGGAAGAGTGATGACACTAGGGTCAAGAAGTTGTATTTTATCACCCAAGGCTTGAAATTTTCTGGTAGAATGGCCAAGCACTTGATAATATGCATAGAAAGAAGGATTTGTTTGAATATTTTTATGAAATTTATTATTTGTTGGAGGAAGAAAAGTAATCAAGTGGGATTTGATAAGATTTAAAAAAATACTCTATTTCTAGATAGAGGATGAGGATCAGGAAGTAATCATTTCTCTTTTAAACAAAAGTTTGATTGCTCACAAGAGGAAGACCTATATACATCAAAAAATAAAGGAGGGAATGAAGCTAAAGGAGAAGGTTGGTAACCTAAACCCACTTTATACAAGTACGATGTAAGATTTACACGAACATTAAATGCTTGTTCCATGGACCTTAAAATGTTCCATTGTATTCAAGTTTAGTAATGATTTTGAGTCCAAGTCCGTAATGTGTCTCCAAATCAAACAAAGAATGAGGGGCCGCATTACTAATCTTGTCTAAATAAGAAGTATGTGTTTTTAGATGGTCAGCGCTCCCCTCGGGATTCATGACATGGACTAACTGCCTCTCATGGATCTGTTAACTCTGGTAGTTATATCGGGCATTAACAAGTCGATCTTTTGGTGCAATGGCAGCTGTGGGGCCAACAATTGGTATCAGAGCCAAAGGTGCCGAGTATGAATCCCCTTGGGTAATGCTAAGGGGGAGTTTGTTGGAAGATGGTCAGTGCTCCCCTCAGGATTTGTGACATGGACTAACCGCCTCTTGTGGATCCGTTAACTTTGGCAGTTGTATCGGGCATTAACAGGTCGATCTTTTGGTGCAACGACATTTATGGGGCCAACAGTATGATCACATTTTTAAGAAGAGGAAAAAACATTAACATGAGAAGAAAAATCAATTCTTTTGCAAGAATGCAATTTTTTGTTGAGTGGAGATGTTAGGATGAGGAGGATCAATCTTAGATTCAATTGATCCATGCGGGGAAAAATCTAAAGATCCCTAATCTTCATTGATGTACGTGTTAGAAGAAGAAACATTATTGTGGAAGGATGGTGTCAACATAGAAGTTGAAATAGTAGGTTTGAGATGCTTAGAAGAAATAGATTGTGCAAATGACATGAAATACTCCTTCAAGATCTCAAGTTTAGATTGTGAGACTTTATACTTTTCAATAAAGGAGGGTGTAAAATATAATGAACCCAAATCATCATTGAAATATGCTCTCAAAGTCAAAGCATTATTATGATCATTACCGTTATTAGAAATGGAGAATAGTGGGTTGGAAGAAGGAACCAAATTATTTAAAAGAGGACGTTGATACTTGAATTCTATGTGTAAGAAACTTTTTGGATCTGGATCACCCTTAATCATATAAATTTTGTTGTTATAAATGAACTTCAATATACAATGAAGAGCAGATGAGACTTCTCCCATGACATGAATCCATGATCTACCAAGAATAAGATTATATGAAAGAGTGTTAGGCATGACATGAGTGAATGTAGGCAGGGTCACTTATCCTACCTTAATTGGTAGTGTGACTATACCTAGTGATTGTCTACTAACATTATTAAATCCATGAATAGAAAGAGTATCAATTTTGATGAGAGATGTATCTACACCAATCTTATGTAACAATTCAATTATAAAAACATAAGGCCTGATCTATTATCAATTATAGTATGTTTTATTCCATTTCTATCAATGATAAATAAACTTGTGAGGGGATCATGTTGTTTTTGAACTTCAAGAGAAGGTAATTCATGTTGATGGAATACAATATCTAAATTTGTCGGATGCATACAATCTAACAATGTTGCTACATCATTTGGTCTAACATAAGGTGGTACAATTATATTTTTTAAGGCCTCCTAGAGCATCTTATGGTACATAGGTGAAGTTTGTATCAATTCCCAAAGTGAGATCTTAGCAGGAGTAACATGAAGTTGCTTGACAAGATCCTATTCTTTACCAACATGTTGAGGAAGACTAGGTGTAGGAGGAAGAAAAGGTTGGGAAAAAAAAGAAGTGGGAACCATCGGTGTTTTTTTACGTTGTTTTATTGTTTCAAGTATTGTATGTGTGAGCAATTGTATGATAATGAGGTTGTTGCAACACATTTTGAATAAGTTTCTTGTTTTGAGTAAATTATTTTACAATGTTTAGAATATAACCGAGAGGTCGATGTGGGTTTAGAACACCTAAAATAGTAAGAACATGAATAATTTGTGGTTGAAGAACATCAAAAAAAGATGCACAACAATTTTTGGTTTTACATGTTTATTTTGGGAATTAGAAGTGTAAATTGTGTTGACTATTTGTTGACAATCATCTATCCATGGGGGATACACTATGAATAAAGACTTTTCATTCACCAATGCTTCATCTTTAGAAGAGATATTGAATAGAAGGTAAAGTAACATTGAAAAAATGGTTAATAATATCATCCTCTTGCACCAAAATATCCTCACAAGTAAGAGGAATTTCAAGAGAGGGATCAAAGAAAAATAATAAAAGAGGGGAAAGAAACTCACTTTGTGAGAGAGTTTCTTGAAATTTCTTATGAAAGAGAGAAATAAATTGAAAAGGGGAAAAATGAAATAAAATAAGAAATTCATTATGAAAGAGAGATATAAATAAGTTAGTTGAAGGTTGACTTATATCCCATTTGATGACATGGAATGGGATTTAGGGTAGCACCTTGAAAAAATATAGAAGAGAAAAAAAATTCTATTAAAAGACAAGATTTAGTTTTGAAAAGAAAACATGTTTCTATGTCCTTTTTTTATTTTTCTTTTTAGGAAGCGATATATAGAAGAAAGTGATGACAAGAGAGACATGTTGATTAAGAGATAGAAGAAATTTAATTTTAAGTTTCCTTTTCTAATCTAAACAACAAGAAAAAATTTGCAATTCCCAAATAAGATATTCAATATAGTTATCTAATCAATTAACAAACTAATCAAATCTAAAAACATGTGCAAGTAAATCAAAAGGTTTGCAAGCATAAGCTACATCGGGTTCACCAAAATGTTATATGGGAAAAGAAATCCTATACTAATCAACACATTAACCTAGATCAATCCTTCTCCCATACAACATTTAGAACATGAATCAATGAAGGTGTTATGCTTGACTAATGTCCTCCAAGGAGAGCCAAGCTTATTGGGTTTTGTTCCTTTATTGTAAATATGAATATTGATAAGTGTGATTTAATTAACCTAATTGGCATAAATCCTAATCTAACTATAATTACAAAAATAAATATAACAATTTACAAAATTGAACACAAATCTAGAAAGGGTAGATAGAGGGGAACATATCATGGAGAGGATAAAATGGAAAGACTCTAGTCTGATGCACCCATTTCCTTAGGGTTTTATGTGACCTAAATTTATGTTCATTTGTCATAGGCCAATTTGTCTTCCTATAACCCCTTGCTATCAAAAAAAATTATATTTGGATTTGCACACACATAAAAAGGAAAAAGGGTTGTGATGTGTAGGGGCTTTCCTAGGTCAATCCTTGTGTTGGTGTTCCCACCTCCACAACAACAATGATAGTGATAATAAAGAGTGTGTTCTCTCAGGGGAGAAAGGACAAAATAAATGATAAATATTGTTGTAAATTAAATATCATTAAAGTTACCATATGTGTGAAATGTCATATCACAAGTTACCACAAGGAGTGTACAATTTCTATAAGAAGGCTTCAAGAAACAACCCAACTTTGTATGCATTCTATTATCAACAGAATCCTGAGCTTTTTGAAAGGTTTTCTTTCCTCACATAGGAAGTTTAACATGTTCTTCAACACTGAGATTTTGTAAAAAAGAGTTGTGTCTAGGTCAAAGTCTAAGATCAAAGTCATCATTCTCATCCGTCTTTCCATCAATCAAGTCTCATCCCATCAACAAACTTTTGGAGAACTTTAGAAAAATCATTCATGCTAAAATTAAAGGCTAAATCAACATCACCCTATTTGGCTTAATACACTTAGTTAAATAGTCAAATCTCTTGAACAAATTTGCCTCTAGGATAACGCAACTTCCTGAGGTTTACTAGTTCATGATCACCTTGGTTGGCTTAACACACTTAGCCAATCCATTCTCTTGTGTGAGTTTTCCCTAGGATAACACAACTTCCTAGGGTTTACAAACTCACCACAATCTTGTTTGACTTAATACACCTAGTCAAACTATCACAATCAATCCAAGCCCTAAAGTTTAACATAACCCCTAAAAATTTCTTCAAAGGTTTCGCTCATTCACGTCATCCATTTATCTCATCATCATCACCACCCCCTTTGATCCTTTGCCTTCCATAGTTCTTCTCTTTTGGGCCTAAAGATTAAGATCAAACGATCCCTATTTTTATGGTCCAAACAAGATCACAATACAAGAAGAACATGGAAAACATCAATGAAATATCAACTTCCAGTGACTTGGGTCAAGTAACCACCAAAGTAAACCTTGCCACAACGAGTTGATGAAGAAAAAATAAATAAACTTCACAAATAGAGAACTTTAGAAATCATGTAGAGAATAATAGAAAGAGAGAGAGAGAGAGTATTCTTATAGAGAAGTTTCATGTGTGTAAATGAGAGAGAGAGAGTTGTTTATATATGCATTCCAAGTATATTTTGGATCTAGTTTGAGAATGTGCAATGTTCACGACACCAAAGACCGACATTTGAATTTAAAACCTTTTTAAAAATCACATACTAGACACTAACATCCCACACTAGTGTTTGGGCCTTTCTTGCTCTTGAAATTCTAATTGTCGAGGAATTTAACATATTTTCTTAATCAAGTCCCAAAACAGTCACATTATGAATAAAATTAATTATTCACACAAAATAGGGTGTCAAAACTAGTGAGAAATTGTCAACGGTGAAAATTTACAACACTATACTCACATCTCCTCAAAATAAGATCATATGATCCAATAAACATAGCATGCTCTTAAGAGCACCTGCAACATGCCAAAATTCCAAGCTAGCAATCAAGAGTACATCTTGACACAATAATAAAATCCTATGAGAAAGGATCATGTATCAAATAACAAAGAATAAACTACACCTCAAACAAAGATTCCAAGAGTCCTCCATGGCAATAAGATAAAATATCCAAAACACATGAAGATAACCATCTCTTATTATTGAAACCCAAGATATAAATGAACTTTGTTGAACACATGGAATACTAAGAGGGGGGTGAATCAGTATTCTATTAAACCATCCAATTACTAACCATCCAACTTTCAAAGCATACTTAACAATTACAAGGAATGAAAGCATAAGCAATCCATAATACACACAAAACATGAACACCAATATTTTTATGTGGAAAACCTAAGAAAAGAAAAACCACGATGAGGATTAACTCACAATATGTTATAACCAGTTATAAGATATTACAGAAAGGCTTGCTACCAAGAGGACTCACTATCCAAGTGAACTCACTGTTCACAGAGAAAAGAAAGATACAAAGAGGTGGCTTCAAAAACAAAATTTGAACTGAGAAAAGTGCATCTAATCATATGCTAGATTCAATTCCTTTGAATATCATAACACACTCTAATCAACTCATATTACAAGTCTCTTCTCTACTTTGTATTCGCATACATTTTCTCAATACTCACAACTTATTCGCACAATTCTGCAAAAACTTCACATAGCTTCTTGCATTTGGATCATATATGCATTAGATTCCGCTCTCCATCAACTCAAATCAACCTTGTATATATATTAAACTCCATCACAAACATAAATTAGGTCAACCTAATTAGATGTAGCCTTAGATTATACAAAATGTGCCTTGTTGACACACAATTCAAACCAAAATTTCCTCCATGCCATAAACTCAAGAAATATAGGTCGTCCATGGACCTATAACAACTGCCTTTTTCATTCACAA
The DNA here is from genome assembly GCA_007115665.2 of Sequoiadendron giganteum. Taxonomy (NCBI): domain Eukaryota; kingdom Viridiplantae; phylum Streptophyta; class Pinopsida; order Cupressales; family Cupressaceae; genus Sequoiadendron; species Sequoiadendron giganteum. The sequence continues at coordinate 326,721,167 of CM021102.1, forward strand.
CACATATTTATTCTTCATAACTCTTCGCATACCTCAAGTCATCCAAGCATAGAACCAAAAAGTAAAATACTACAACTGATCATCACCATAGGATATGTGGACCACAAAACGTCATGCCAATTGGAAAATGCGACATAATGACACCTAAAAACATTCTCCCAAAACTACAACAACTAACTCAAATCTATGGAGGAATGTAGACTAGTTAGGTAATAGCTAATACATAGAAAATTATGTAAACCATATATGTCAAACTTTTGTTACTTGCAACTTTTGAACCACTCATCCAAAGCAACTAAAATTTTGGAATAAGATGTCAGTGTCATCCATGAACAACATACTAAAATCACATAAGTAGATCTGATAAGGTGAACAACTATGAACCAAAATACTAGAGGGAACTATGTGCTAAAGCTGTCGATGTAAACACTTAGCCAAAAACCCAAAAACCCTTTTATAAAATAAAACATCCTTCATACTAATTTGACGTTCATCATGTAGTGTTGACATCAATGCTAACATTAATGACAACCTTCTTCATTCTTTCAACAATCTCCCCCTTTTTCATTGATGGCAACATGTGCCAAAATAAAATGTTTCTCCAGAAGTGTCTCTCTAAAATTATCTCTCCCCCTTTGACATCAAGGGAAAAGGGTGCTCCCCTCAAGACATATATACAAACTAAATTGGACCCCCCTTAGGAAGCTAACCAAAAAACACCTAATACATTCGCATATATACAACGAATCTGAAAACATGAAAAACTAAAAGATATATAAAAATAGAAATGGTCAACCCAAAGATGTTGACCCCTAAAGCTTTTGAAGAATGGCTTGCCAAGAAAATTTTCCTTTTTCCCAACTCTTATTCGCTACTACAAACACTTTGTATAGAGACTCAAGCTCTATCAATGTTTCCTCTCCTTTTTCTACAGTACCGGGTGTAAGATTTATCTTTGAAACTCTGTCAGAACTAGCAAGGGCACTTGAGATTGGTTTGTGCTCTATTTTTACCAAATCTCTTAGCTTCACAAGCTGCTTGATAATCTCTTCCTTCTGGCTCTGCAAAGTGAAGAACCTATTATGTAAGTATACTATAGCAATCCAGGTCTTATCATTTTTGTCTAATGTTGGATCATAAGATTTTGATGCATTATCTATCTGAGACTCAATCGAGTCCATTTCATCTTTTATCCCTCGTGTAGCATTTGGCCACTTCATGCAATACAAAAATAGTTTTTGCATCACCCTCAAAGACTAGTACTTCCTTCAAGAATTCTTCAACTTTTGTATGTGCAAATGCATATTTTTTTGTGATATCCATTAGATTTTTCTCTTTAATCCTTGAATCAACCTTTGTTTCTGCTTGTATTTTCAATCTGAAGGCATATTCCTTAAAGGAATCAAATAGCAGTTTGAAATTTTCCACTGCAAGTAAATATGTATCAACATTAGTTCCTAGAATGATCTCCTATAAGACCTTTACAACTTTATCTATTCATTCACTTATCTTTTGATATGTTTCAATGATTTCTTTTCTTGTAGATGCACTAAACACATCACTTAGCTACAATTTATGTATAGGAGGTATCTTGTCTAGATCAACACTGCCTTGCTACATGGGCAACTGCAATAATTTAGAAGAAATGACCGACTGAAACTTTAAGTGTTTAGACAACAAACCTTCTAAAGGATTACCGGAGGAGGATCCACTAGAGGGCTTAGGTAAATCCTCAGACTTCTTTTCTTCTTCATTCTTTTTGATATCAGAAAAAAAATCTTCTTCTACCTTTTATCCTTCTTCATTGGAGATTTTATCTTTATCTTTTTCTTCATCTCCTTCATCCTTGTACTTCATTCATTGCTCATTATCTTCATTTTTATCTCCTTCTCCTTCTTTTTCACCATCATTCTCTCCTTCCTGATTCTTTTCATCCTCATGCCTTTGCTCATTAATTGTATCATGCTTCTCACTTTCATTGTTGTTTTGTTTTGTATCTCCTAAGGGAATAGATATCTTTGGGTGGCCTTGATCTATAGTCTCCTAAGTTATCGAAGGAATATAAGTATCATCCTTTGCATTCTCCTCAACAATATTCTCATCTTCAACAATCTCTTGCATTGGTTCATCTGTATATGGATGAATATTATCTAACTTTTCTTCTATATCAGTAACACCTATATTTTCATCTGTCTGATCTTGTCCCTTGCTATTAGAGGCAATGAGAATCATGTCATACTTTTGTGCAATATCAATAAACTTTTATTTTGTTTCCTTCTTCATTTTCTCAATTTGATCTCAATCTCTTCCCATTAGAAGTGTGATCCTTCATTTTGATCATGAATTCTTCACTAAGTACTTAGGCTAGTGTGGCCTTGTCAGTATCAAATAGAGAAAATACAATTTTCTCCACAACATATGATCAGAGCTTCTCTTCCCTTTCTTTGGCTTCTTTTTCTCTTTCCAACAAGAATTTCCACACAATATTAGGAACTTTCTTCCTAATGTTCTCCATATTTGCCTCCATTGTGACAATGAATTTAATAATTGCTTCTATTATTGTGGCTCTATTCTCGTCATTTTCCTTTTCATATAATGTGGTTGTGTCTTCCAATATCTCATCATGCAACATTCCTTTGAATAATGAGTCTAACTTCATTGGACTGGGTTGTCTTTCCATAGATGTCTTCTTTTTCTTCTCAGGTTCTACTATGTCTGATTTCTTTTTCTTTATTTCCTTCACCTGCTTATGTACATGTATATGAAAGGCTTCCTTTTCCTTCTCAACTTCTTCATCATCAAAAGTATCAAAAATATCTATTCTTTGTTTCTTTGAAAGAAATACACTTCTTTTGAAGGTCATCGAAGAATCTTCTTCCTCTTTCTCTTCTTCAAATTGTACACTCAAGTCCTTTTCGCTCCTAGCTTTCTCTTTTATTCTTTTCAATGTAGCCATAGTAGAGGCTACCACAATAGTTTTCTTTCTCTTTTCAAGCCTTGTGGCCTCCTCCACCTCAGGTTCTTCTATTATTGGAGCATTGGTCTCCGTTCTCTTTGTTTTGTTGGAGTTAGAAACTAATCCAGAGGGTTATTAAGTACTAGGGGGAATAGTGGAAGCAGTTCTTCCTAATCTTCTAGGTTTGGTGGTCCCACTTGTCATGCTTGCTTCTCCCTTTTCAATTTCTTTCAATTTTTGTATTTCTTCATCTGTGAGACCTTTGTCCTTGAAATACTCATGTACCACTTTTGTCGCCTTCTTCTCTATTTCAGACTTTTTTAGTTCCATTTGCACTTTCATAGATTTTTCTTCATATGTTCCATGTATTTCTTGTGTAGGGTCCTTAGGACTGTTCAATAAGATACCAACAAAACCATCTTCCTCATTTTCTTTGATCTCATATCCAAGCATTTGTATCCATATAGTTATAGGTTCCACAACTTCAATGATGCATTCGTCAGTTTTGACCAAAAATGTGATATCACCTCGATATTTTTCCACTACAGACTTAGGGACCCTTTCGCATTCATGCATTCTCTTTTGAAATATTGTGAAGAAAGGAATAAGTGCCTCATCTTGAGCTTTATATCACCAATGCTATGTAGATGTTCAAATATTTGATGTGACACAAGCTTGCTTCTACTCTGTGTAATATTGCTTCTTCTTGGAAGCTCCTTCAGAAAATAGAACAACAAACAAACTGCCAAAGAACCAAATTTGAAAGGATATTTGTTATCTTTAGTTTACTTTAGATTGTCTAAAATTTGTTGTCGGAGCAACTCACACAAATCATAATCTTTTCCTTTTTCTACCATTTCATGGGCTACAAGAATTGTTAATGTAGTAGACATATAATTCTCTTTGTTTGTATAGTATATCTTGTATCCAATGACCATAGCTACATATCTTACTACAGGATTCTATATGGTATTCATAGTGAGATCCCTTTGATCAAATGTGGCTCCGATCAGCCATTACATCCTTATTATTTATATATTTCAATATAGGTATAGGTATGGTGTCACAAAGACCAGTAATCTCCTTTATGACCTCCTTAGTTATCAAGCCAGGCATATCATTCCATAAGAATTTATCATGCACTCTACTTAATGCTATTCTCACATACTTGAGATCATTGTCATAGATGAAGCATGGAAAAAATTGCTAGACATCCAGTTTCTTCTTTACTAGGTTTTCATACTTAGGTTTGATGTCAAAATTATCTCAAGTCAGTTGGCTTGTCCATAGGCCTGTGATTTTTGTATGGTTGTATTCTTCCATATTCCCATGGATGTATGCCCTAACATCCTCAATAGGAAAAACCCTATATGGAATACTCGAAAATGCACCAAGTGGGTCATTCTCAAACACTTTCATGGGATATTTCTTGAATTTAGGTTGGGGTTTCTCACTCACATTCACTACTGTAGTGTTTCCATCTCTACTAAATTCAAATGCTTCAAAAAACAAATTCTATTTTTAGCTTTGGACAACGGTAAATATATTTTTCTTCCATTGCTTCTCAAATTGCCTTCTGACTCTTGAACTCACTTCAATTCGCACTACTTGCTCCAAAAGCATAAAAGTGAATGAAATTAATAAGGGAGAGGTATATAATCCTTTCGATTCTTCCCTAAATTTGCATTTAATACATCAAATAGTAAAGATGGTAAAACCTTCTCTGTGCAACAACAAACCTTAAGTTGCTCCGCAAATCTCTGCATTTGCATATTTTCTTCTAGAGTCCTCTTCAAAATCTCCATACTATCCATATCTATCTCATATCATCGTGCCAAGCCATGACACCTCATATCAGCAAGGGGTTATATGATTTTCTGTTGTTGCTCCCCTTAAGCGAGTGCCTAGATTCAATTCCTGAAGGAATCATCTGCATCGAAGGGTGGTACAAATTCATTTGTAGTTTCCTATTCTTCCTTTTTCTCAAGTTATTCTTTATTTCTCCAAATATTTTCCATTTACTTCTTTACTTCAGTTGGATCAATCTTTTCAATTGGTTTATTTCTCTTTGTTGAATTGTCCTTCCTTGAATTTCTGTAAAATCTAGCAATATGTTCAGGTCTATTGTAACTGTTGAATATGATATCTCTTTGAGCATTATTCCTTTCATTCATTTTGAATATGCATTGTTATCTTTGTATCCAAATCCATAGCATGTATATCAATAACCATTGAAAGATTGAATCATTCTACCACTATTGTATGCATTCATCATTTGACTTTTACATTCATTTACTCTATGCCCAAATCTCTTGCATATAAAGCATTGACTAGTAAAGGATGGAACATTATGATTCATTTTGATTCTACATTCCATTGCTTTATGTCCAAATTTATTACAAAAATAATAGATGTCATTAAAATATGGGTACCTTTGAGCATTTGGTTGTCTGATGGGGAGTCTTCTAGCATTATTTCTTTGATTCTAGAACTTGTCATTATTGTTCTTATCTTCAGTCTTCTTTGCATTAGGTATCTAATATGCTTTCGATATTTCTCATTTTTCAAGTCCTAAACCACCTTTATCTTTGGATGCTTTTTGACCTACAATTAACTCATCAAGCATTGTAGATTTTGCCTTGAATTTGTCCTCATGAATTCTTGTTTTCTCTAGATCTAATCTCAAATTTACCACTTCTTATTCAAGCTTTGTACATTCATCACTCTTGCTTTTACCATTGCATTTAGACATTCCTCAATTCTTTTCTTTTCTTCCACTTGTACTTTCAATTTGGTGATGTTCTCATTTGATTTTTTCAATTGTTCATTGACCTCCTTATGTCTTTCTCTGAATTTCTTGATTTTCTCTCTTGATGCATTCATTTGCTTCTTTGATATTTTCCTTCGGATCTCTATTTTCAACTTCAATTTTATCAAGATCTTCAAGAGAAAATTTAAGTTCTCCATCTTTGTCAAACATGCAATATTTTTTAGTGTATTTGATAGTAGAAATCGCTTTCAAAGCCATGTGTTCAAATTCCAAGATCTTCCCAAAGCAATTAAGCTTCTTCCAAGGAACCAAGCTCTAATACCAATTTTTGAACACACAAAATATTGAAAGGGGGGTTGAATCAGTATTCTATTAAACCATCCAATTACTAATCATCCAACTTTCAAAGCATACTTAACAATTATAAGGAATGAAAGCATAAGAAATCCATAACACACACAACACACAAACACTAGGATTTTTACATGGAAAACCCAAGATGGGAAAAACCACGGTGAGAATTAACTCACAATATTTTATAACTCGTTATAAGATGTTGTAGCAGGCTCATTGTTAGGAGGACTCACTGTCCAAGTGAACTCACTGTTCAAGGAGAAAAGAAAGATACAAAGAGGTGGCTTCACAACTAGAATTTGAACCGAGAAAAGTGCATCTAATCATATGTTAGATTCAGTTCCTTTGAAGATCATAACCAAGGAAAACTTTAAGAAACCCCCCCCTCAGCGAAGATGTAAAATCCTAGCAAATCTTGTATACTTCCCGATAAAAATATTATTTTTATTGGCAAATTTTTTCATTTTTCGGCAAAAAAAAATCCCAAGTGGCTAATCTTTTATAATCGCTAGAAGACTGTGGAAAATCGTGGCGAATTGCAATTTTTTTTAAATGAATAAAATATTTTTCATTGGCGATTAAATCCTTTTTTCAAACCAAAATTTTTCTTCCATTGGCGAATTAATCCTGTTTTCAAAACGGAAAAAAAATTTGTTGGCGATTAAAACCTTTTTTCAAAGCAAAAAAAAATTCATTGGCGAATTACACATAATCTCAAATTAATAAAAAAATTTTGTGGTGATATAAATGGATATGCCAATAAAAAACCATAGTGTGGTTGGCGAAATTATCAAATTTCAGAACAAATTTTCCACACATTCAAATTCCTTCATAAAGAGTCTGGAATGCGGACAAGTGTCAACACATTTATTATTTTTGAAGCTAGATGTCAGTGCAAATTAATATAATCCACAACCGTTTGATGAATTTTTGCTGGACGGTTGTAGTTGCATTTCAGAAGTAAATCTTTGAAGCACTAGACTTACGAGTTGAAACCTTCGAAATAACACTAGATGCAGACACATGGCGAGATCACAACCCACCATTCCTTTTCCTTTATATCACTCATCAATCAAAATAGACAACGAAATATGCACGTGTATAAAGTTTGTTTTAAAAGAGGGACCGCCTAGGAAGAATGTAGGACCAGGGCTTAAATACTTAAGGTTTTACATAAAGGATGTAAAGGCTAAACAAGGCCGAATTATCAATATCAACCTTATAAAATAATGTGAGTTTTTGACGACGTTGTGGCTTCCAAAAGTTTTATAACCTAGTCGTGGCTCTGCCAAATTTCCTAACCAAGTTGCTAGGTTCTGAAGTTTCAAAACTGCCCGACCTATTTGTAACTTTCAAGTCTTATCCAATCATGTCCTATGTAGTCGAAATATTAGAAGTTCTTAAAACTTTAGAACTCTTGACAGATTGTTATAGAGTTTTGTTTCTCAATGATGGGGCGACCTCGGCTGGATGCACAACTTTTGATGTGTCAGCTCATTTAATGAATTGTACGGTGTCATTAAGGGATGTCTTCTCAAATGCTTTGAAATGCCAACTTGAGGTTTAATGTAATCTTTTATCCTCCGAAAGGATAGCTCTTAAATAAGGAGGTTGGTGAAACAAATTTAGTAGCAGATTGGCACGTTTTTCTTGGCAAATAAATGGTGATTTTGATAGCTTGTCAACTTGAGGTACAGTTGGCACATAGCCAGGTGTTAATCAAATTAAATAATTTAATTGTACATGTAAGCCTTATGTTACACGAATCGATTAAGTTACTTTTTTGGTTTGCGTGAATTGCGATTATCATTATACCCAACCTCACACAAACGACGACACGAGTCACAAGTAAACATGGATTAGGTTGGTAGCAGCACTGGTGGCCCATAAATAGGGATAGTGATGGTGGATAGTGTCATAATTATTTTCATTTTCTAGGGTTAATAAGGATTCATGAAGAAGATGTGGTATTATTGGGGATATTGTAAATTCTCCTACCTCCAGTTATGTATATACAGAGTAAAAGACCAATTTCCTTCAAGTTTAGAGAATCAGAATGGGTGGAATTGGAAAGAAGTTGATTTGGTTAACCTGACTTCTCAGACAAGTTTTGAATCAGGATGAGGAGCTTTGATGGAGATAAGTGTTATCCCAGTGCATCGAGGCTGCAGCTAAAAGATGGGAGTAGTTTTACAACCCCTCATCTTCTGTATGACTCTGGTTCTCAAAAGGGATAAGTACATTTTGTATCTTCACAACTCCCTTTTCCTTGACATGATTAGAGCCCCCTTTTCCCCAGCATGGTTGGCAAATCCCTTGCGTTTATTTTCAGACACAAATTTGTATTAAGTTGTTACCAGCAGAAGCTTGGAAATTGGAATCAATTTGTAATCCATTGTCACGAGCAACAACTTGGAATAAATTGTGTCTATGTAAAGTGACATATGTTATTTATAGAAAACAGGAGCTTGCCTGCTCTATAACTACTCATCTTTAAAAAGTTTTGTAATAATGTGACATTGTTATAAAATAAAAGGTTGTGTTGTAAATTGTGTGATTCTTTGTTATTCATTTACACTTATAGTAAAGAGTTATTTTCTAAGTTCAGAACTTCAGTGTCTATGAATCTATTCAAATTAGTTTTTTTCCTTTAAGAAATTAAGTATTATCTATTTATGAAATAATTGCATGCAGATTTAAAAGTAAAACATAAAGCAATCCAAATGAAAAAATAAAGTTACCATCAAATTGACAAAAAACATTATAAACACTAAAAGTTGTGACATTGTCACTTTTGTTAGGGTTTACCGAAATGTTATTGATTTCTAAATTTCTAATTTTTCGTTGACCTGCTCCCTCTGTTCCTGATATCATTATTCATTTTTTTAAGTCCTTTGCAACGTTAAGTTACCAGTCCCTTGGCCTTGATGTCAATCCTAGCACACTAAAGTTTAAAACAACTTTAAAAGTAAAACACATGTTTATTGTTTTAAGTTCATATCAAAAATTACTCAAGTTTCAACCGTTCGATGAACTTTTGATGTATGGTTGTAGTTGCATTCTAGAATGAAATGCACAAAGCGATAGGCTTGCGAACTTAAACCTCCAGAATCACCCTATAACCATTAGATTTAGAAAGATAAATGGTTTAGAAATTTCCAAATGTAGACCTAAGACGTTTCAATCTTTCATTCACTTTAATGTTCCAATTTCGAGAAAAAAAGCACTTTGTACTGCTAAGTGTGAAGTGATTTTTTTTAAGTCTACAAATTGCTCATTGCAGTGCACCACCTTGTTTTGGGTTCCACAGTTCCACTTCCAGTCTTCCAACAAATTACAAAGCCATTCCAGTTTCCACGACTGTCAGCATTAATCTTTTGAAGAGTCAGAATTTGGGTAAGTGAAAGAATTCCTGTGGCTACGTTTCAATGTTCATCGTTTGACGTTTCTTAAAATCATATTTTGTCAAACTTTGAAGTTTAGGACTTGGGTTTAGGGTTTAGAGACTTAAGAATTAAGATAAATTAAGGAGGACTAATAGGTATTAGGGAATTCACAATTTCACATTGTATAAGCATGTCTACCACCAGTACCACTAGAGCAATGTCCAATAAAAAAATACATTATGCAGAATTGCTTGAAACACTAGGTTTCACTGATGGGTACCATGATATTTATGATACTGAAATCTAAGGTAGGCATACCTCAGAACTTAGATTTTCATCTCAAAATAAGGCTGCAAAGAAAACACAGGTTAATAGTATCAGTACACCATGGGTAACTGGATTAGGGCACATGATGCTACATGAGGTTTTCCCTTGCCCAAAATTTATCATGGTATGTGCCCAAAATTATGATGATAAGAAAAGAGAAATTGTTAATAAATATAGCAAAGAAGAATTGTTATCCATTAATCCATAAGAAGTTGGAAAAGTGTTGGGGTTTACAACCGAATAATTTAGAAACGTCCACATTGACCTAGAAAAGCTTGCTAGTGATTATGAAGTAGTGGAAGAAAGGGAGAAAAATGCTTTCTTAAATAAAATAGTTCAGGATAGAAAAAAATTGAAAGGTGATCATAAGCCTCCTTATGATTTGGATATTTTTAAACCATGGGTTCAGGATATTATTTCCATGCTAGAATTTTGCCTCGGTCTGGATAGCAATTTGGAAGTGGGCGCAAGCCTCCTTGAAATGGTATATAATATCCATTATGGTGTTCAACATGTCAAATATAATTTTATTCAGCACATTATAGAATCCATGCATAAACATTTTTTAATGATTAAAGTAGGTTCCACCAAGATATTTAGGTTCACAACCTACTTGTGCTATCTTTTTCTATTCAAATTTAGAGGAATGTTTCAGACCAACAAGCTTCAGATTCAACCCTATAGTAATGATGAGGAAAAGAAAATGGCTCCAATATATGAATGGACCACTAAGATAAGGATGCATGATTCTCGAAAGAACTACAGTTATTTTGTAGACTACTTTTTGGCTCCATTACATCAAGCAATTACAAATAATCCAATGCCTAGATTGCCTATGTCATGTAGAAATTGCATTCAACTAGGAAAATAAATACAATTGGCTGATTGGTACTTAATGGAAGAATATATTGTGCTAAGATTTTATTGATCGAGAGTATAGCCATACAAAATTCCAATACATGTGACATAAAGGGTTTTTGCATTGGAATATGTAAGGCAGATGCAAAGTGTTGATGAACTACACTTTCTTAGTCAGCAAAAGAAGACCTTATTTCCTTCTTTACCTTTTTCATGTGGAGGGTTCACATTCGAGAGAAAATCATTTAGTGTGGCACATAATCTTTTGATTTTATTTTTTTTTGATGCTATCTGTCACTGGCAGTATGATCCATGTGACATCATTAAATCAATGATTGTGGCCAATAAGAATATTGCAAGTAGAATTCAACATCAAAGTAAACCCTTGCTTGAAAACTTGAGAAACAAGGATTCTTGGGATGAGGTCAAAATAGCAATGGAGAAAAGTGTTGCTGAGAATGGTATTTCTTTTGAACAATTGTCAGCAAAAATTATGGCATTGCACCGAAAGACAATCAGGACATACAACAATTTTTATGCAAAAAGTGATAAACCATCTAGTAGAGTAAAAATTCCAGGTTCTCTCGAGAAGGAAGTTATAGATAAAAATTGGTCACAATAAAAAATTACTGCCTTTTGGTCTATGAGGAAGGAGCTAGGTGATCCAAGAGCTCTTGCATAGTATGGAGATAACGAAGAAGATCTTGAGTTTAAAAAATTGTGAAATATAGAGCATCCTGATGAACATGGAAACAAAGAATCTGATGATGAATCTAATGATGATAGGGAAGAAGTAGAACGAATCCATATCAAAGCTGGTTTAAGTGAGGCCAAAAAAGAAGCATATACTTCAGAAGCAACCATAGCTGAAAAAAGGGGTTATGAAGATGGTGGTTTGGGGTCCCAAGGACAAGGAATTCCTACAGTAATAGATGTACAACATAGAAAACCAGTTGATAGATCTGGCTTTGGAGCTAATATAGTAGACCAAGGGCATACAAGTAGAGCCGAAACAATTCAATTTGTTAGAGCTTCTAATCCTCATCCTCATGGTTAGATACAATCACAACTAGGACATGCCCATGGTGGAGAGCTTAGTGCAATTGGCACTGCCTCTGGCGGTGATGGTATGGGTAGTAGTACTAGTAGTGGTCAACATGTGCTACAAAAATAAATTACACACAAGAGGAAAACATTACAAGATACCACAGAAATACCAAGTGATCAAGGCATACAAAAGAGGCAAAGGATTTTGATAGGTCCAAGTCACACTATCAATGGATCCACCACAAAGGAGTTATTTCCAAGCACTCCCCCACTGAAAGTTAGTGTGGCTATGACATTATTAGAAACTGCAAGTACTCCTATTCCTTCGCCATTCAAGCATTCCATTGTTCCTGCGTCCCCAAGTTATGATTTCATTGAAGAGTTTAAAAAGAAATCAGACTTGTATAAAAAATAAATTGATGGAGAGTGTGTCTGTTGTAACTTCAAAGCCTGCAACAACCATGGTATTACCCATATTTTACACAAATAAATAAATCATGGAGTAAACAATTATTTTTCCCACAGTTCAAAACAAACCAACAAATCAAATGGATCGATCTGAATACTAGGTGACCAATTTTCAAATGGATTTTTTTGGACTCAAAAATACTGACAAAATTAATGTATCAAAGAAGAACAATGAGTTGGTGTACACATCATTGCTAAATCAAGATAGAGAGAAGAAAAGGTTGCAATCCCAAATAGAAAAGTTACAAGAAGACCTAGCAAATGAGAAAGCAAAGAGTAAAGCAACAGATAACAAGAAATGCATTAGAAAAAAGAATAAAAAATATGCCTCTACATCAACAAACAAAGAGAATAAACAAAATGAGAGAGAAATAAATGACCCGAAGCAAAGGCTAGATGAGAGAAACAAGAAATATGATGAGGAAAAATCCACTTCAGAAAAATTAAGACTAAGCATTGCGAATGGAAATGCATAGTGGGAACAAGAATTGGAGAAAGAGAGAAAAATAAATGAAAGATTGGAGGCAGAGCTGATGGAAGCAAAAAAAGAAATTAACTCCTGTCAAAATAAGTTATATGCATTTTGTAGAGAAACAATGAGGCATATGAAACAAAAGATCTGGGATGAAATAATGCAGAGGATTGATCATTTGTGTGACATGTCTCAATTGATTGATGCTATCAGACAACATTATAATAAGCTCAACAAATATTTAGTGGACAACAAAAATGTGTTGGCATTAGAGAAATCTGCAAATCAAGTTCTAAGTCTACAAAGCCAGTGGCAATAATTTGAAATCAAAAGGGATTACTAATCGGATTTCTACCTCAATGAAGTTGTCATCTATCATTGAAAAGAGTTTGAGAGTGCGTGAAACAAAGGAATATTTGCATTTGGCTGCAGACACAAGGAAGAAGGTGGATGAAAAGGTAAGGAAATTCATAGAGCTTGGTTTTCCAGAGGCTTTTGACACAAATGAGTGATTCATTGGGAAGGATTATTTCAAAAAGAAGATGGAGGGTGCAAGGAAGATAGATTTGGACCAGTTTCCTTAGAACCCAGATGTGGTGAACTATTTGGATTCCATCAGAACACTGATAACTTTGAATGCAAAATTGATTGAATAATTCAAGACAAGTTCCAATTACAATCATGAAATGTTAACAAAACTTCAAGTCAAACAACATCAGTTAGAAAAAATGGAGATTTCGCCACCTAAAGAGTGGAAGTTGCTAGAAAAGGTGACACAGTGATTTGATTTTTGAATCTTTGATAATATGAGTTTCCGAGTTCCAACTCAGCTCTGTGCAGAGTTGTCTTTGGGCAATATTTTGCATTGCCAATGCCTCTATGTACTCTTTCATGTGAAAATCAATAAAAAATCTCAAATTATCTGTATTGTTTATTTTATCATTTGAAGATAAAGTCTGTGGTTTCAAATACTAGATACACATTAAACGATTGTTGATGTTCATTGTTGTATATGCTATTGATACTATTGTTAATATGTTATTAAGCATTGAGTTGAGTGATGAATCACCGAGTACATGTTCAAGTTTTACTATTAACACAATTAAAATATGAACTATAAGGTGATTCGCTGATTTTAATTCCAGGCATCCATAATCTTAGTGAAATTGCATTATAATTCACACATCAATACTCAAACTCCATGACTACTTAATAATTTATCAGATCCACTAAACATTTATATGAATTCATGCTTTAATCAAGGTACTTTAACTAGTTCATTAAACCAGAGCCAAAATTCAAGTTCAACAACGTTTTGTTGGCTCTTATTATATTCATCAATAAGCTCATTATATTTACTTGTTATCCACAACTTTTAAACTAGTGTCATCAATTTTAAACTTCCCTTCCTTTGGTCTTTCGATTCTTTTACCTTATTCATTTTCAATGCCTTGTTGTTTATTTCTCTTGGCGAATGCTCAAAGTCACATTTTTTGTGCTTTTCCTAACCTTAATTGCTAGTCCTCTGAGTTTTATAACCTTGTCGCGGAGTTCTAAATTTTCAAAACTTCTAGATTTCCCGACTTGGTTCACTTTGTTGAACAAGTCACAGTTTTTTTGATTTTCCTAACCTTATTCGCTAGTCCTTAGAGTTTTATAACCTTGTTGCGAAGTTCTAAAGTTTCAAAACTTCTAGATTCCCCGACTTGGCTCACTTTGTTGAACAATTCATGGTTTTTCTGCTTTTCATAACCTTAGTCGCTAGTCCTCAGAGTTTTATAACCTTGTCGTGAAGTTCTAAATTTTCATAACTTTTAGATTCCCTTAATTGGTTCACTTTGTTGAGTTGCAAGTCCTTCTTGGTCAAAGACATATTGATTCTTTGTATTTGGTGAGTCAGAGGTTTCTGAAATTTCCAAACTTCTAAGTTTGGTTATAAGGTTCCAAGTTTTTTGCGACCAGGCGACATTATGGACTTATCTTGGGTTTTAAAGGCATCGTCATCTCATTGAATTCTATGTACGATCTAACCTTGAGTTGTCTTTTTAGGAATTTCAAAAAGCATTTAGGTTTATAGGCTATCTTCTCGAGGAATGAAATTGAATGTCACATTAAATGCACATCCTATCAAAATTAATGGCATAAGTTCCAGTGGGTGGCAAAGTTTTACTATGACATATGTCATTTAGCCTGCATTCTCATTCTTTGCCAATGCTAGTACTTCTTAATTGCAAGCATTCCATCTCCGTGAATTTGCACTCATGCAGAGCCAAAGTGGAATTCAAAATCACTGGTCTGGCATGAGGGACACTGAAATTGCCCACCTCAATTTGGAGGAGTTTTTGGTGCGCCTGGAGCAAAGGAAGAGAACAACAGTGGAAGATAAAGTTTTGTAGAGCGGTTTGGCGCACGCGGCAGGTTTTCCTGAGGCTGTACAAAGCATCGAACTGGTGATTGCATGCACAAGGGGCTACATTCTAAAGACTCAAGAAATTAGAGTTGTGGACGAGTGGACGAGTCAGTCATTGCAAAAATTACTCCTGAAGTCATTTCTCGCGCATTAAGCATTCTAGAGAGGGAAATTGTAGAGGAAATTTTTGTAGCTGTTGGTGAAGAATTTTTCAGAATGAATGAGGAATGGTGCAAAACTTCCATTGCAAAGAATTGGTTGAAGTTGGAGAAAAAGGGTAAGTCTCAGTTGCCCTTAAAGCTTGAAAGGGTTCATTTTAAGGATGAAATTTTAGATGCTATCACGTTGCACATCGTGTGGTTGGTAATGCATGTTCAGACTCTTTTGAATTTTGGATGTGCCATTTTATTCTGGTGATTTGTAGTGAAAAGAACTTCATTGGTTGGGCTGAGATTATTAGTTATCATTTAAATGAGCAATTGATAAATTTTTGGCAATTTGTTGCCTTCCACATGTGCTCATACCTGGTTTACATTCTAGCCAGTCAAGAGGCTGTCTGGGTAGGGTTGGAACCGCAAAGGTCTCCAACACCAGACGCACCTATGTATAGAAGGTTTCCAAAGCTCACTCAGGAGGTTGGAATGAGGAATTTCTACCGCGTCAATGACACATTTTTAATGGAAATTATGAGAAGAATTGATGGAAAACCTGAGCTGAGGTTTCACCTGAAGTGGTTGCTCTAGTATTGAGGTTTGGAAGTTTCTACATTTAGTTCAACATATTCACTTATCTTAGAATTGGAGGTTTTGAGAAGGCTCCAATGAAATTGCCCCATTACCCAAGTGATTTCCTAGTTTTTCATGAAGTTTGTCGACAGATGACCATTGCAAATGTTAAATATTCAAACATGGGAAAGAAGGGGCATGATTTTCCATTGTCCATGCCTTCATTTTCTTGCAAAAGTAACAATATTACTAGGGGTGTGTAGAAAGCCCTAAATGAATTCAATTTTCAGTGTTTTCCCATGAGAAGTAATTTTGATAGCAAGGGTTATGTTAAGAAAAAATTGTATGGAGCTAGCAGCTATGAACATCGCCCTCATATTGAAGATTTTTGGGAAGACTACATAGATGAAGGTGAGGTGCATAGGAGAAATTTCATGAGATTGACCCTAAGGCAAATACAAGCTTTTGGTATTTCTTTTGATATTCCACAAGAAGACTCGGTGATCATTGACCCCGAATATCAGGCCCCTGCTACTAAGCCCTTGTACATAATTAATTGGTCAAAGGATGAAGTTTCAGACATAATGGCCCTTTCTTCCCCTGTTTTGAGAAGAACTTCAGACTGGTTGAATGGAAAATGGCGCCAAAGTGTGGGTTCTCCCCATGAGCAAAGAGTTTCACAAAGAAGAGAGCAAGAGACTGTACAGGCCTCTGGCATAAATATATCAACTGGAAAGTAGTCAATTAGGCCATCTGGCATTGGCTCATAGTTAGGAGGAGATGGCGAGAAGCCAAAAGACACTAGGGCCAAGCTAAAATCAATTTGTGAACAAGATAGTGTAGTTGTACCCTCGATACCTAGGAAAAAGGCTAGTCAAGAAAAGATAGTGCCTACAGACTCTGAGGGCATTTTTGAACAAATAATTGATGATAATTCTTTTCCCACATTCTTTGAAGATAAAGCTTCTCTAGTACAAGATACTTTTGTTTCACTTTTTGTTCAATCAACTAAAAAGAAAGAAAATGTAAGTGTTGAAAGTAGAGACACTGGATTAGTGGAATCTTCCCCAGAATGGTTAAAGAAAGCAGTCGAGAAGAAAATAAATAATATTCCCACAATGAAAATTGAAGTAGATACAGTTTCCATACTGGCTTAGGGTCAACAGAAGCCCAAAAAAGGCTAAGAGGATGTTATGAATTATCATCAATTCCACTTCTAGGCATCAACTGTTGGAGATTGTTGATCCAGAAAAGGACCTAAATGACAATGATATAATGAAAGCCGACTAAAAGGTTACTCATGTTGATATGGGGCCATCTACTTTAGAAGGTGATGTATATCATGTTGATTACTCTGTTAATGCATTGATCAAAAGAGAAAAAGAACATAAAAAGGAGAAACTTCAGTTGCAATCTAATATTCTTACTTTAATTTTTTTTATTTTATCATTTGTGAATCTGGCCACTATGGAAGCCTCAAGCTCAAATGTTCAAGGTATTGATTCTGACACTATGCAAAGGGTTAGGAAAAAAATAGGTTATGGTAAAGCTACCAACGAATGGATAGAAGGGCTTTATCAGGATGGCCTTTTCTGCATTCGTAAATTTATGCAATTCTATGTTAATTTGTCTGATAAAAGAAAGGAACTGGTAGCTGAGCTCCAAAAGATGAGGAGAGAACATGGTAGCACATTTTTTCTTTCAAGGGAAATTGCAGAATTACTCTCCATGGAGCACATTTTGTTAATAAAAGAAAAATTGGTGGATGACCCTAAAGAGATTGATCCTAGTTGGTTTGATTCCTTGGAATGGAAATTGTCAGTATATGAAGATTATATCAAGGAAATCAATATAGTGTTAGAAAAATACTTTGACATATTGGTGAAGATCAAGGAGAACTTCAATTCTCTTGAAGTGGAGTTCATGGATGGGTTTAATGATAAGGTACTAGATGTTGCAGACGTAATGAGGGAATTTAAAGAGGTGTATCATAGAGAAGTAGCTGATCCTCAAACAGTCACTGGAGACTCGTTCAGAAAATTGAGTTACTTTCAAACCTATACGAATTCATTTAAGGTGGAAACTGACAACATCTATGAAACACTAGTTGATTCAGACCGTGCACTTTCAAAATGGAGGACAAGGCTGCAAATCACCACGAATACAGGAAGCAAAAACATCACCGCAATTGTCACCAAGTACATGGAATACAGACAAAGAGTAAAGGCACATGAGGCATTACTCGAGGAGGAGGAGGTGGAAATAATTGGAAGTGAAGGAGGCAGTGTTGAGACCTGATTAGTTTTTAGTTTTTATGTTATTTTCTTTAATTTGGCTCTCTTGATACTTCAAGTTCAAAGACTTTTTATTTTAATTTCTAAAATGGTTGTCTTAAACCGTTATCAAGACTCTGCTATTTTTACTGCTTTTCTGTTATTTCAATATAGAAAGACAATGGTGAAGTTCATGCATGCGTAATCTTTGAGTTATGGTGTGTGGATTTATTCTACTTTTGTTGAGTAGTTTTCTAGTGGATTATCTATTATTGAAATGATAGATGTTTGGTTTTTTCATTGTCATGGAATGTTTATCTGTGAATAAAGATTTTTTGATGATGGATGCGTAAGGATCTCTCAATGTAATTTAGGTGATTTGGTCGTTTAAGATTTTATTGTTTAAGTTGTGTGGATGCCTTTCAAAGCTTTTTGGTTAAAAACTTAAAATCATTTCCTAAGTTCCTTTCATTTGCTTTCTAGTTAAAAGCAATATTAGTTAAAAATCATTCATTGAATATCTAAAGAAGGTAGCTGCCACCTTTTAAAATAAGCAAATAATTAGTCTAAAATACTATTATGGTTGATTCAATTGTTGTTACGTTTGTCACCTTCGTGGGCGTAAGAATATAGATTTAGGTGAAAAATTTGTTAACCAACACTTCTATGCATGTCTCTATCTTTAGTAAGGCTCTCAATTATTGCTTTTGTGAGCTTAACAATGTTTATAAATTATGGTCATGCCAACTGCTTCTAATGCTAGAGTATCAAAAACTCTTTTTATAATCAGTTTGGTAGAGCTTCTAAGTTCTAAGTTATGGATGTTGAACTGTTAGCTTCTATTCAAGGAATATAAGCACATACCTTTCAGTTATTTATCAAAGATTGTGTGAATGGAAAATTGGCAATGCAATAGGAATTTATAAGTAGTGTGATAAGTGTTGTTCTTTACTTCTTTAAAAATGATGCAGAATCAAATATCAAATTCAATACCATGGAGTACAATATAAAATATAAAATACCACAATTTCATGGAATACAATATATTTGAATATAAAATATCATAATTACAATATAAAATATCATCAACTACAGTTTGGATTATGATTCATGAAGTGAAACATAAAATAAAATATCATGAAGTCAAAGTGCAATGATTCACAATTTCATGGAATACAATATAGAATATCATCAACTACAGTTTGGACTTTGGAACAATGGAAACTGATTCATGAAGTGCAGTATAAATACCTAAAAGCTGCTAATTCTCTTCCATTTCCCAAATGGATTCAGGGTCCTCAAATTGACACTCATCTTGAGATAAAGTAAAAGAGTCATCTTGATTTTGAGTTTGCTCTTCATTTTCTTCAGAATGTGTCTCAAATTCAACATCAAAATTCATTGTGTGATTTGTGTCACTGTTAATGGCATATGTCCCACTCCCACTGCCACTGCCAGTGCCACTTGTACCAACATTTGGAATTAGAGTGTCAGTGTCTGTGTTGCACAACCCAGTCCGTCTTCTTTCACATGTGGACCTCCAGATTGTGAGTGCCCTTTGAAAAGGAAAACTTTTGACATCATACACAGTTTCTTTAATCCTTAAGCAATTTTCCAAATTCTTGTCCAATTTATTTCTTAACTTTGATTTCAAAAACCCCAATGTACTGAAAACTCTCTCATCCTCCACTGACCCCAATATCATTGTTTGACATAAATCAGCAAGTTTGAAATATTTTGATATCGAACCACACAATATTTCACTCTAACCTAAGCTTGTCCAAACCTTTTTTATTGATCCTGGTTCAAAGGCCTTCTCCTTGCCCATGGATTTATACTGGTCCCTCGTAGCTATTGGAAAACTCCTACATTGTTGTCTAAGCTTATTTTCATTTAAAATTCCTTCTATTGTCTGCTCATTGTATGTTACCTTTTTAAAAAATTGTTCAATCAATATTTTTACTTGATCATGAAAATATTTTGGGTTATCTTGGTTTACCCAAAATTGAGGATACACAATACCCATGGCTTCAAATATTTCATGTCGAGGGAATCTTTCACGAATCTCTAAGGAAAGAGATTTTGCAATTTCCTTCAAATTATCACTAACAGATTTAACAATGTCATTAAAATCTTCCTCGTTAATAGCTACTTCTCTACTAGAGCGCCTGGCTATCTTACAATGGTACATTGGTATCTCATATCCATGTACAAAGATACATAAGTGCCCACTTGCATTAAACTATAAATAATTATTATGATTATTCAAATCAGTATTTTTTTGCCACATGAAATAATTTTCGCCTTCTTGTGTTAGATCTAGATATAGATGATCGAGGGCCAAGCATGCAAGTTTACGTAGATTGGTATATTCATAAATATACATAGTTTTTTCTTGGGATTTCTTCACAAGATTTTTCATCTTATCCAGCATGGGGAGAAGACTAGCTAAAGTCAAAAGTGTCTCTATATCGTTTAACCTATGTAAGAGGTTAGGAGCTTTGTCTCTGTGATGCGATGCTCGTACATCACTCCAATCAAGGATTGATATTCTAAACAAACTCATTATGCCGGTCCATGCAGGGAGATCCATTTGGTATTGACATCCTTGAGAAGCTTGTTTCTCGGTGTTATTCCCTTAGCAAAATGTTGAAATTCTTGGAAACGTTTGGGACTTTGATAGAAGTATGTGTGGATCTCGCGAACTAGATTTTCAACTTTTGATACTGTAGGAAACTTGCTTACAATTTTGAATGCTAAATTCATTATGTGGGCCATGCAGTGAATGCCAAGCATGTATGGTGCACAATTAGTTTGTAACTTTGTGCAAACACCGCTCCTTCGACCTTGCATCACTGCAGCTCCATCAACTCCTACACAAACCAACTTTTTGGTAATTGTCAACTCATCCATACTTGCAATTTCATTCAAAGATTTCTTGACTAGCTCAAATAGATTTTGTGATGTTGAACTGTCGTTCATTTTATGAACACAAAGAAGATAAGCTTGGAAAACATGTTGTTCTAAAGTATACAAATGCATACAGACCCAAGAAGTATTGTCTACTGTAGTAACTTCATCTAAAGATAATGCAATGAAATTTGACTCTTTTACTTTCTCCTTTAAATCTTCCTTTTCCACTGCAACAAGACAGTTTACCCATTCCCATATAGCGTTTACTAACCAATGTGAGAAGGGAAAGTGAGGAACACTCAAATAAGATAATAAACTAAAATATTTTGGGTAGTCTGTCATAGGATGCCCTTTGGACAAAATATGAAAAACAACACTCATCTGAACAATTTTTGACAAAATTTATGTTGCCATTGCTTTTCCAAAATGATCCTCAAGTGTACCTTGACATTTATCAAGCTTCAAAATTCTATGGTTATGCTCTTCATAATCCACTACATACTTAACATGAAGGCATTCTTCCTTTGATTTCCATCGTACGACTGATTGTTCCTTTCCGTCTATGATTTTTTTTTCGTAAACTTTACTTATATGCTTTTCTATAGTGTCAAGTTTTAGCTGTAACATCTTGTCTCTTCCACATTTCCAACTACAAATCATATATTTGAGCTCTGTTGCACTTTCAATATCATTTTTGTTTGCTACCCCTACTGGTACAATGAATGGGTACTTCGACAACCAACCAAGTTGAAAATTCCTTGTCATTTCCCACTCATGCCCCAATTTTGATTTGCCTTTTCTTTTCTTGCTACCAACATCATCCTCATCCAAGTCAATTATCTCATTTTGGCTAACCAGGGTATCCCTTGGAACATCTTTTGTGGTATTTCCATCCTCATTTGATACATTTTGATTTAACTCAATGATAATCTCACCTTGACCTTCCTGTGGCGGTGAGGTATTGTGAATGCCTTCTTCAGTAATATTTGGTGGAAGAGTTGATGATGTAGCTCCATCTTGATCTGATGGATTAGAAGCTTTTCCAATTCCAAAGTAAGACTGTATGGTACCTCTATGTTTTGGGCATTTTGATGGCCTCCCAGTCTTTTCATTACCCTGAGGAGTCTTCCCCTTGCTGCTCGACATATTGATCTCTCACTTTGAATAAAAGATGGAAAAAATGTCTTCTTGTTTAAGAAGGACAAACTGACAGAGAATATAGATCCCATTCCCTACTCAAAATCATCTTTAAGACTGAAGCAAGAATGGAAAACAGATGAAGAAATCTTATTATTATAACTAATAACTAATAACTAATAACAATATGAAGAAATGATCACTCACCTTTAAGTCTACTTTTCGACTTTCGCTGACTTCTGAATCGAGAAGTAGAACCTCAAAACCTAATAAAATGTGTAAGAATAAATGATAGTTTCAATTGTATTTATATCAATCCATATTTGGTGAATTCCGTGGGATTTTAAAATGGTACGTTAAAAAATTGGCGAATCCCGCGTGCTTATAAAACGATACTTTATAATTTTCAAGGCAAAATGTGTCCTCAAATGTAATTATTTTTAAATGTTATTGGCGAAATTGGTCCTCATAAGAAACTATTTATAAATTTTAATTGGCGAAAAGGGTCTTCACAAGCAACTATTTGTAAATTTTAATTGGCAAAATGGGTCCTCATATAATGTTTTAATAGTATTGGTGAATATGTAGGTGTTTTATGACATGCTCTCGGGATTCCATGCAAAAATATTAATTGGTCCATTGGAAATGCGTAGTCTGTTATGGCGAATTTATTGCATAAACATGCTTCATAAAAAACCGTTGGCGAATGGACATGCATTGGATCGATAGTTTGTAAAATCCGGACGATTTGGACACCCTGTTGGGTACGATTAATTCCCCAATTTCGACTTGCCCAATTCCTAGAATTCGCCGATTGGTGAAGATTCACCACTAAATTTTTCGCTGATCATAACACACTCTGATCAACTCAGATTACAATTCTATGCTTTTCTCTATATTTTCACACCTTTTCTCAATACTCACAACTTATTCGCATAATTCTGCAAAAAAATTGCATTATTGCTTGCATTTAGATTATATATGCATTAGATTTTGCTCTTCCTCAACTCAAATCAACCTTGTATATATACTAAAATCCATCACAAACATCAATTAGGTCAGCCTAATTAGATGTAGCCTTAAATTATACCAAACATGTCTTGTTGACACCCAATTCTGTAGACACTTAAAAATGTCTCGATGAATCACATTGGCTAAATAGCATCATTTCGTCCTAAAACCCATCTTTTTTTCGCTTAATTGATTAAATTAGTCTAGCTATTTAATTAATTGCCTCATTTTCATCAATTAATATAATTGACCTAATTAGGTTAATTCATCCCTTTCATGCTAACGTTTCATCTTATTAAATTAAATACATCAAATTATTTAATTTAAATCCCTAAAGTCCTCTTATTTAATTAAATAACCCTAAGTTATTTAATTAAATGTCATATCACCTTCCCCTTTTCATTAAATCATTTTATTTAATGAATATTGTCTAAATCCCTTAATTTGCATAATTGAAACTTTATTTAATTATCAAGTTACTAATAAGTCTAATCCCCCCACTTGCAAAGGAATATTCCTCCTTTGCACATTCTTCCAAAAGGAATATTCCTTCTCCTTTTGCACATTAAAACTTTGTTTTAATTTGCTAAATATTGAATTTCCCTCACCCATGAGAATATCCCAAAGAATATTCTTGTTTCTCACTCATTTGAAAATGAAATATTCTTACAAAGCTTCATGTGCAAGTTAACTCAAAAGTTCTTGTGCAAGTTAACTTGTGACCTCTTGTACATGTCAAAAGTGTGTTTGTTTGAATGAATGTAAGCCCTTAATTAAATATCAACTTGCATTTTCAACCCTTGATGAGAATCCATGATCCATGCCTCTATATTATTTCTTTTTTGACCATTGATTAGCTTTTTCAATCTTAACGTTCATTTATTATTTGCCCTCCTATAAATAGAACACTATTTGGAGACAAATGGATCCATCTTTTAAAAACAAACTTATGCTGTTAAAATCATTTGCA
>CM021102.1:326745343-326913787 GCA_007115665.2 Sequoiadendron giganteum
TTAATTAAGATTTTAATCTTTTGAAGCTTGCATACATTTAGAGTAGATTTGCATACACCCATATCGATCATCTTAACATAAATCATGTTAAAATAGCTTGCATCATGTTCATTTAGCTTTAAATCATGTTTTCATACACATCTATCAATAGTTTCATCAATTTTCTTCAATAAAATTGATTGAAACAAGCTCATTATCCAAGGGATTGGGAAAGGGTCACCATTCCACATCAATGCGACACCACTCCCCCAATAGGATAAGTTTCAATGTCTTAGATTAGAGGTTTGTCAAGCTTTCATGATTTAGAATGTTATTTTTAATTGCTTTTTTGTCTTTGTTTACAGTGAATGATCTTATTGGGATTGATGCTTAGTGGGTTAAATATGCCTCAAATTCATATGGATTGGGTGTAGTTAGCCTTCACTATGTCATTGGTCACATTTTAGCGCTAGAGGGAAGGAAAAATTAATGTTTTGTGTGTTTTTTGGAGAAATTTTGGGTTTAATCTCTTAAATGCATGATTTTCCTTATTTTTTAATGAATTCTATATGACTAATCTTGCAGAAAGGTTGATGGGTTTTGAATATCTCATGTTTATCTTTTCAAAACATTTTACAATTTCAAAATTGATCAAGATTTGAGGAATTTGTCATTATCTCAAGTTGTTGTCCATTATTAATTTTGCTGTGGTTTTTAAAAAAAATCTAGGTTTAATCTCTTAAATGCACGATTTTCCTTAATTTTTAATGAATTCTATATGACCAATCTTGCAAAAAGGTTGTTGGGTTTTGAAGATCTCATGTTTAGCTTTCCAAAACATTTTACAATTTCAAAATTGATCAAGATTTGAGGAATTTGTCATTATCTCAAGTTGGTGTCCATTAATTTTGCTATTTTTTTTTTTAAATTCTGGGTTTAATCTCTTAAATGCATGATTTTCCTTAATTTTTAATGGATTCTATATGACTAATCTTGCAGAAAGGTTGTTGGGTTTTGAAGATCTCATGTTTAGCTTTCCAAAACATTTTACAATTTCAAAATTGATCTGAGGAATTTGTCATTATCTCAAGTTGGTGTCCATCATTAATTTTGCTATTTTTTAAAAAAAATTCTGGGTTTAATCTCTTAAATGCATGATTTTCCTTAATTTTTAATGGATTCTATATGACTAATCTTGCAGAAAGGTTGCTGAGTTTTTAAGATCTCATGTTTAGCTTTCCAAAAATTTTACAATTTCAAAATTGAGAAAGATTTGAGAAATTTGTCATTATCTAAGTTGTTGTAATCTAATTTTCTAAAAATGTTTCTCAAACACTTGAAAGGATAAAATGAATTAGCTTTCAAAGTTGGATAAAATTGAACCAAACAACCTCACATTTT
Source organism: Sequoiadendron giganteum (assembly GCA_007115665.2). Taxonomy (NCBI): domain Eukaryota; kingdom Viridiplantae; phylum Streptophyta; class Pinopsida; order Cupressales; family Cupressaceae; genus Sequoiadendron; species Sequoiadendron giganteum. The sequence continues at coordinate 326,746,724 of CM021102.1, forward strand.
CTTTAAATTTTGTCATGTGCTTTAATTTCTTGATTTCATCTGATTTCTAACATGTCTCTAACTTCTTGTTTTGGTTTTTAGACTAACTGGATTTTGCAGGTTTGGACAATACAACTTGAAAAAAAGAAGCATACTATTATCTTTTGAACTATAATTGTAACAAGTGTCTTGACGCTTTTGGGCCAATTATAACCCAATTTCTTATGCTTTTCATTTTATGTTTTAGGACCTCACTAATTTTCATTTGGCTTTAAAAAGAATGCTCAAATGAGACTAAAATCGAACCCTCACTTCATTTTACTTTGGGCTTAAAATTGAACAAGGCAACTTAACATTTTGTTTGGTGCATAAAATGAATTCATATTAGCTTTAGAGGTTAAAATGAATGAGTGCTTGATTTTTTGTGACACACTTGTAGTGCGTGTCCAATCTCCTTGCGCTTCGTGCGATCTTGGGTGAAGAGAAACACTCCAAGTGTACTTCATTGTTTGTGTGCACTTATAGTATGTATCCAATCCCCTTGCGCTTCGTGCAGTCTCGGGTGAAGAGAAATTAAGAACACCTTTATGCTTTGTGTCACCCTTAAGAGAGGACTTCCTATGAGAAACACCATGCAACAAGAAACTCATAGGCAAGTTCTTGCAAGCACATTTACCGATGGGCTATATTAAAAGTTGGGAAATCATGAGAAAGCACCTTCTATCCTAGACTGTATAACATATTGCACCTAGTACCATGCCTTAAGTGGAATGAGAATGGTAGTAAGAGCCTTAAGTGGCAAAGTGGGTGTGTATACGGCTGGGTGTTCTTGGTTTGTTACTAAAAACCAAATTGTTTAGTTACCAAAAATACTTAATGCTTGTTGGTGTAAGAACAGTCATTTTGAAGCTGCCCCACATTTGTACTATTCATTTTTGAAACAGAGAAAACCTTTGGATCTTCGTATCTTTAGGATTTTGAGATTTAGTGGTCTCGAGAAGTGTGTATCGTGGAGGGGGCCAGTGTCGCCAAATCTCTAACTATTTGCATTGTCTTAGTGTTTGGAGAAATCCAAGTGGGGACTCAAAAAGTATGGCCATTAAACCTAGGTGGTAAATGATTGTGAGTCAGTTTAATACTTTGCTTGGTTCCAAAACATTGCAAACAAACATTCATAATCTTCCTCAAAATTTCAAACCCTTTGGTCTAAGTATGGATACCTCTTGAAATAGCCTTGATATTAATGCTTGTCCTAAAGATTTATATCCTTGGAGATTTCTAAATATCTTGACTTATATCTCAATCCATATTTTCCAAAGTCAACATAGGCAGCTATGGCTTAAATTTCATCCTTTTCACAGAATGGACATTGTGAAAATTATGATGTTTTTGACATAGACATCTAGTTTGAAAACATAACCAAGACACGTGTTTGAGGTAAAATAAACTCACTTAAGCAAGATAACTTGAAAAATTAAATCCCACATGACCATTTGGAGATCGATTTCTCTTGTTGAACAACCTGATCTTTCACCTATTATTTTTCAACCAAACTTTAAACTCATTGAAGGAGAGAAAACATATATAATTAGTAGTTTGAGAAGCTTCACTTTTGACACAAAGGAAACACCCATTTAGTGGAGAAACACAACAAATATTTAGACAAAGAAGAAGAACAAATTGATATTGAGGTTGGAAGGCCCATATTACCACCACTCGTGTGGCAATAAATATACTCTTTTCTTCCATGATCTTGAACTTCTCCAAATTATCTCACACAAAATCAAGATCCCCACGAGAGGGTATATAGGTCATCATTTCAAACTTAGGCATATTACTCCAAAAGCTCTCAAAAAACACCTTCAAACACTTCACCAAAATAGAACCAAGTTTTTATACTACTTTTACAAACCTATTTCAAGGAACAACCCAGATTTGTACATGTTCTTTTTCGATCAAAATTCTAGTCTTTTCATAATAATAAACCTATCTAAAACATTGGGTCTTTAGGATTTGGAAACTTTAGAGGTCTAGCATGTTTCTCACTACCTTCATCTTATCAAACAAAGGTTCACTTTAGGTCAACATTGGGTCAAACACTTCACTCACCCCTCCATCAAATTTCATCCTTCACTTCACCAAACTTTGCAAAAAATTTGAATACACCAACACTTTTGGACTTAGACATCTATAAAACTAACCCCTATCTTAGCTGCTTTGTATGTGAAATGTATCCTTTTCCATGCACTTAGTTGAGTTAGTTATCATCTTTGAACTAGTTTATCTTGAAGGTCACGGGTCTACCCTAAAGATTTCCAAGTTCATAAACATCCTTTATCCTAACATCAAAACATCAAACTCAAGTCAAAAGTGTTGTTCCAAAATGTTTGCAAAGATCACTCTCCATATCATCCACGTTTTTATCCCCCATTATCATCATTACTCCAAAAAGACTTAGAGCATCCCTTTTACCTAGATTTGAGTCAATTAGAGAGTTCAAACATTACAAATCTCAACACAACTCTCCCATAGGTGACCCAAAATTTATGGTAAAGACAAGATCATAACACAAGAGAATCATGGAGAAAACCAAATTCACATTCACCTTAAGTGATCCTAATCCTCAAGAATTCGATCCAAGGAGTCATTCTACCCCATCACAACAACCCTCATCTCCATCAAGACCATATGAGATAGAAGACATCACAAACAACCCACTTCAACTTACTAAATAGGAACTCCTTGAGTATGAACAAAATCATCCAAATTTTTTTACACAATCATTGACACAAGGCTTGACTTCATCTACAATTCAACCAAATCCATCCCTTGTGCCAAGTCAACCCTTAACATCTAGTCTTGCAACTAGGCTAGGAACCAACCTTGGTCTCACTTCATGTCTAGGAACAAACACAACTTCGGGTATTCACAAAACGATCATTCCATTAATCACCAGCCTTCCCCAAAACACAAGCTAGACACCAACATTTGGAAAACCACTTACATTCCATGACACCACAACAACCTCGATATTTCAAGCACCCAATGCCTCAAGTAGGAAAACAAGGGCAAGTTAACTCTCTCACATAAAGTCAACCCTTGACAAGTGGTTTCAACAACCCCATCGACACATTGAAATAAGTGGTTATCCAAGCTACTCAATTCAATCCACCATCCACATCAAAACAACACCTTGATTATGAATACCATCAACCAAGGTAATACCTTGATCCCACCTCAAATACAACAAGGGAACCCCCTACCCATCAATCAAGGGAACCCTTTCAATCAATTACAAGGTCAAAATGTGTCATTACCATCGCAATATCTAATGGCATCATCATCTTTCCCCAAGGTCCCTCTCACCATGCAAAATCAAATGGGACCTCAAACTTACATTCCTCCATCTCAATCCACTGTCTTGCAAGGAATGTTAAACCAAGGTAACCCCCAACCTCTCATCAACAACCCACTACCCACACAAAATATCAATACCCAAAACCTATCATAGATGTCCCAACAACCAACCGATCCTACATTGCAAGTACATGTCTTAGCTTTATAGCAAGCACAACAAGCTTGTCAACAATCTATCCAACAACAACAACAACAATAAGAAACCCTACCATCACAACAAGCTCAACAAGAAACCCTAGCAGCACAACAATAACATCAACAACAAGAAGTAGCCTTAGTAGCACAACAACAAAATCAATCCCATCAAGAAGCCTTAGCAACACAACAAAAATATCAAGCCAATCAAGCAACCTTAGCAGCACAACAACAACATCAAGCCCATCAAGCAACCTTAGCAACACAATAACAACCACAAGCCCAACAAGCATCCTTAGCAGTACAACAGCAATAGCAAGCCCAACAACAAGCCCTTGTGGCCCAACAACAACGATAAGCTTTACTGGCTCAAAAATATGCCCCACAACAACAATTGCTTGCACAACAACAACAAAAATAGGGTCTATACTATAACCCTCAACAAAACATCTTCAACTCGAACATGTTAGGAACATATATGCCTACACCATCATCACCTTATCCCACACCGCCATGCACACCATACAACACCTCATCATATCAGAATCCCACATACACTCCATCCACCATCCCACAATATGCAACATATGTTCCTCCACCAAACCCATAAGACGATGTAGCATTGCAACTTAAGGTGTTATCACAATAAATGTAGGATTTCCAAATGGGAAAGATGAAGAAGCCCCATACATAACAAAACCTATGTCTTACCCATTCGATCGAAACATCACAATGGTACCTTTTCCTACTAGATTTGAGGTCCCCAAATTTGATAAATACAAAGAGAGAGGAAGTCTTGCAGACAATATCAAAGATTTTAGCATCATGTGTATGGAGGTCACCTGCAATGAATCTTATTTTATGTGCCTCTTTCCATGAAGTTTAACAGGTCCTGCCATGGATTGGTTTTCATAGTTACCTCCAGGCATCAAAACCTTCCAAGAAATTATCGATAAATTCTTGACCACTTCTCCTTCAATCTTGACATGGACGTGAGCCTAGAAGAGTTGTACACTCTCAAACAAAAAAAATGAGAAGCTTTCACCAATTTCTTACAACGATGGAAGCAAAGAGCTAGTAAAAGTAAGTGGCCCCTTCTTGACGAACAAGTGGGGATTATCATAGAAAATATTGATCTCAAATCTATCCTTCCACTTGAAGATGCACTACATTACCACTTATGATGAGCTTTTCCCTAGAGTCCTTAACATTGAGAGAGCCTAATCTCACAGGGAAACACACAAGTGTATAAAGACAACTGTCCATCCACTAGTTTTAACGACAAGCCCCGCTATTGGGCCAAGAACAAAAATGTTGCTATTGATGGTGTTGTTGATTCAAAGGTGGTCTTAACTACTCCTAGACAAGAAAACACCCAAACCATGAACACACAACAACTATATGTGCAACCACCAAATAATCAACCAACGGTCAATGCTACAAACACTCAACATAGACAAAAAAGAACAAATAGTGCTCCTAAGTGATAATTCACTCCCTTAGGGGAACCTATGGAGGATGTGCTGAAGTAGTTGATATAGTCTAATCTTATCACACTCCCAAATTTTTCAAACTATCACGAGCCACAATTGAAACCTCGTAGCTATAGAGATGATCATTTTTATGAATTTCACCGATACAAAGGCATAACACACAAAATTATTTTAGACTCAAACATCTAATAAAAGATCTTATTGAACAAGGAGACATTCATGTCGATCAAAAATTGGGGAATGGAAATCTAAAAATTTACACAAACCCTATGCTTGACCATACAAAAGAAAAAGATTCAAGAACGACATCAACTTAAAAAAATCTAAACAATACTCGTGATACCATGGTGGGACATATTTATTTATCACAACATGAGGAATTAGACATGCATCAAGATACTATTTTAAAACAAAGTCCAAAACCATCAACAATGTTTAGCACTATTTTATACCGTAATGACATTAAGTGGATATCAGATTTTGATATCTCTCCCACATATGACTCAATGATTGGGCATGTTGAAGAAGTTCCAAACGAGCCAAAAATATACCTTATTGCACCCATACCCACAAACTATTGCAAAGAGTCTTTTACCGATGATATATCATCCGCCCAAGGATCATGTCAAGAGGAGGCTCTTGAGGATAACAAAATTTATTCTAAATCAAGTCAGGATCAAGAACCCCTATCCCCAAAGTTTCACCAAGAGCTAAGGGACATCTTCCAAACCATTTTAAACTCCAAAGATGTCCCCAATATCACCTCTAAGATGTTTCTTTTTGAAAAACATATAGACATTCTTCATCCAAAACAAGAGTCTCCCACTATTGGTATTCCTACACAAGAGCAAGCAACAGTTGAGATTCTTGATTCTTACAATGATTGTGCATCATTGACATATTTTGAGTTAGCATCAACATAAAACGATGTCATAGAACTAGAGCAAATAGTTCATATTCCTGAACGGTAGGAACCCATAGCAATATCATGTGTTCATGACAAGTCCTATTCAATAGCTATGGATCAAAGGATACATTATCAGGACAAAGGATTAGGTATTGATAATATCTTCACAACGTCGGGGATAATCTTATCTATAGTAAACATCAACATATGGGGCACAAAGAATCCTTAGGATGAAAACATTATCAAATCTACAACTAGCCATATCATGAGTTGGCATTCACCCATCATCTCATACACAAATTGGGACCAATGTAAAAAGAAGAATTTTATCAAAGCAAGGCGAATATTATCAAATAAAATGAAGCAGTAAAGAAAAAAAGGACACATCAAGTACAAATGGATACCAAAGAAAAATAAAGAAAATCATTCCTCAAAAACTCCATTAGTCAAAGAAACTATGGGGAAAAATAAAAAAGGGAAGTGTATCCATCAAAAGAGTCCTCAATTACAAAAGCAAGCTTCTCAAGCAAGGAACAAAGTATATCTAGTGGTTGGTCCTAATTCAACGAAAACCTCCATTCACACCCATCATCACTCATCTTCCCAAGATTGGAGAGTTAAAGGTTATAAACTATCAACCAATCCATTTCATATTCCTTCACACATGCCACCATACACTCCATTCACAATATCCAATTCTCGCATTGACCGTGTGTTGGAAACTACCCTTCATGATAAGGATTATGAAGGTACCATATCACGATGTGCACACATAGACAATGTTAATTCTGGTATCCACAAGGCAAACTAGAGTTCTTCAAGGTTGCACTCAAGTGCTTGTATCTTAGCAAAGCAACTTCTTCAAGAAGGATATCGCTGGAACATTATGACAGTGGCCTCTACATCAATTCCACTAGGTGGTTCAACATGAGGGTAAAACTTCCAAAAAATAAAAAAATCAAGAAAATAGTAAAGATATAAATCATCCTCCAGTGAAAAACACTTTGATGGCTCTTTGGGAAAGTATGATAAAAACTTGGAAAACAGGCGTCATGAGTAAAATCAAGTGTCTATAAGATCCTTCTTAGACAAAAGTATCTCATCCTTGTCATGATAAATCTAATGTTCCCTCCATCCATCCAATCCAGATTCATCCAGATATTCCACTTTATCTTGATCTTGAGAAAGATTCGACGTATACTTCAACTCTACTCATTGAATTTTTTTGACAAGCTCTTTACCACTTTATCTTGTGAAGTCCTGTAGCCTATATCTAGCATGATAAAACTCTGTCAAACTCTTCACATATACATTACCTATCTTGATTTGTTCATCAATCTATGAAACATTGTTAGACACTAGGGGCAGGTTATTGCACTCTTGTTTTTGAATAACTCTTGATCCATGTCTTATATCCCATAGTGTGACATTTCCATCATGATCTAGGTATTGTTTGCCTCAAAATATCATCGAAAATCTAAAAACAGTTGTAATATCATCAAAATCCAAAATAGCCAAAATCTTGTACAGCTAAAATCCAAAAACATTCAAAAAATTGTAAAGTCAAAATCCAAAACATCCAAAACATATCAAAATCCCTAAAAAGGTCAAAACATCAAAAATCCTAAAATAGTACCCTATCAAACTATGGGTCTCTGAGCTTGAACATAGGCAAGGCCATCATTGATGTGCCCCCGAGACACCCTAGGTCAGTCCTTTAGGAGCGCGTCATAATAAAATGGCATTCCATGAACTGTTAATATCTTCATCTTCGATAAATTGAGTCATTCGAACTACATGGTCTTTGCGTGTATAACACAGGCAAGGCTAATCTTTGATTAGCCCTCAAGGCCCCTAGGATAGGTATTTTATGTTAGGTTCTTGGTCAAATCTTAGAAAACCCCTAAACATTCATAAAATCTTGAAAATTCCAAAAACATTTAAAATCTCAGAAAACCCCTAAACATTCAAATATCTTGAAAATCCCAAAACATTCAAAATCTCAAAAAATCCTAAAACATTTGGAAATCTTAGAAAAACACAAAAACATTCAAAAGCCCTAAACATTCAAATATCTTGAAAACCCTTAACAACCTCAAATAATCCGAAAAACATAAACATTCACATAAACTTTCATAAAGACTAAAAACAACCTCAAAACATTTTCAAAATACCAAAAACATTGAAATATTCCAAAAAATCCAAAACCATCCATCTCATCTCGCTTTCACCCACAATAAACTTTCACCCATAATAAATCAAGCATCACCTTCAACCTTTGGTAAAACAAATAGAAAGCAAGTATAGCAAGTTGTAAAGTGAGAACTTAAGTGTCAAAATCTAAAGTCTAGATCATAGGTAAATGTGTCAGTGAAGTTTGTATCAAAAGCTTATCATAAAGTTCATTATCATCCTACATCAAACCATCTGATCAACATGTCCTAGGATGTATCTTTCCTGTGATGGGAATTAGTATCAGAAATCACCTTAGCTATATTTAAACTAGCAAGAGATATAAATAACACTAACCATTTGTCTTTAATCTTTTCTTCTAATTTATCTTAATGACCCATTCCAAAGACCTCTTGATGATGTCTATCAAAACAATTTAGAGATAAAGGAATGGGGCATTGATCATTATCGTTCATTTGTTGTTCTTGTGGATACTCTTGTAAAATAATCTTGTCGCATACTTGTTTAGTTGTGTGTAGGAAAGTTGTTTGGAGTACATTGTTGACTATTGCGTATGCTTTGGTATGATATATTATAAGCTTCTGACCTACATTCCAATGAGGTTTATGTATGTCAAGGTGTGAACAAAAACTATCCTATCTATTTGCAGAGTCAAAGTCCATTACACTAGGTACAATGCCATCCTAGTTTTCAATACCTTGATGCATTGTGTCTATGTGTTATATCAAAAATAAGGAATGACAAAAAATCCCAATCCCAAGATATGAGAAAATCATCATCATCGTCATCATCATCATCATACATCACCATCTCTAATAAAGTCTCAGTGGATCATGGACTTGTTGGACTTCTAAATCAATCTTGAAATCAATGGTTAATCCATTCATTTTATTCTTTTTATTTTTCTCTCTTTACTAATAGTTCTATCCAAGTATCAAATATTTGTGATATATCAAAATATACATGAGGCTACCCATAGCTGATGATTGTCTATACATCCTAAAATCTATCTACATCAATATCTGAGATAGCACGCCAAAAATCCCTCTTCCACTGGGGCAGAGTGGAGTATCTATATCATCTTCAACTCAACAATCTAAAAAGTTGCAGCTCTTTGATTCAAAAGCAACCTAAAATCTCAAGCATCTCAAGCATAAGTCTGATTTTCACCTATCGTGAGCCCAATCAAAACACTTTATTTTCGATCGATCTCTTGAGGGGGACACTAACCATCTTTCAATCATATCGATACCAAATCATCTAACAGACTTTTTTCTTAGCCTTGCTAGCAAATCTTGATCAAATTATCAAATCAATCATCATCGGGATATATCTTTCCCTACCAATCCTCGTGTTATTCAACATAATCCTTGCATTGTTGTGAATCCTCAACAATTTTATCAATCAATCAATCAGATCAATCAACTTTAGCTTGGTTATCAACATCTCAAAGAGATCATCAATATCCATTTCTACATCATCATCATCATCAAAATTAACATCAATCTTTGAACCAATGCAATGAGCACATTGCTTCAAAGAGGGGCAAAATGTAGAAACTTAAAAATGTCTTGATGATCACATTGGCTAAATAACATCATTTCATCCTAAAATCCATCATCTTTTCACTTAATTAATTAAATTAGCCTAGCTATTCAATTAAATTCCCCATTTTCATCTATTAATCTAATTGACCTAATTAAGTTAATTCATCCCCTTTCATGCTAACATTTCATCTTATTAAAATACATCAAGTTATTGAATTTAAATCCCCAAATTCCTCTTATTTAATTAAATATCATATCACCTTCCCCTTTTCATTAAATCATTTTATTTAATGAATATTGTCTAAATCCCCTAATTTGGATAATTGAAACTTTATTTAATTATCAAATTACTAATAAATTTAATCCCCCCACTTGCAAAGGAATATTCCTCCTTTGCACATTCTTCCAAAAGGAATATTCTCATAGAATATTCCTTCCCCTTTTGCACATTAAAACTTTGTTTTAATTTGCTAAATATCTAACTTCCCTCACCCATGAGAATATCCCAAAGAATATTCTCGTTTCTCACTCATTTGAAAAATGGAATATTCTTACAAAGCTTCATGTGCAAGTTAACTCAAAACTTCTTGTGCAAGTTAACTTGTGACCTCTTGTACATGTCAAAAGTGTGTTTGTTTGGATGAATGTAAGCCCTTGATTAAATATCAACTTGCATTTTCAATCCTTGATGAGAATCCATGATCCATGCCTCCATATTCTTTCCTTTTTGACCATTGATTATCTTTTTAAATCTTAACCCTTCATTTCTTATTTGATCTCCTATAAATAGAACACTATTTGGAGACAAATGGATCCATCTTTTAACAAAAAAATTATGTTGTTAAAATCATTTGCACTTGCACTCACATTTAACATCATTTTAACTTTATTTATTTGCATATTAGCTTAGCTTCCATTAATGGCTTCCATGATAACATAGATGCATACATTTAGCTTATTTGTTAATTAGGATTTTAATCTTTTGAAGCTTGCATACATTTAGAGTAGATTTGCATACACCCATATTGATCATCTTAGCATAAATCATGTTAAAATAGCTTGCATCATGTTCTTTTAGCTTTAAATCATGTTTTCATACACATCTATCAATGGTTTCATCAATTTTTTTTAATAAAACTGGTTGAAACGAGCTCATTATCCAAGGCATCAGGAAAGGTTTGCCATTCCAAATCAATGCAACACCACTCCCCAATAGGATAAGTTTCAATGTCTTAGATTATAGGTTTGTAAATATTTCATGATTTATAATGTTAGTTTTAATGGCTTCTTTGTCTTTGTTTACACCGAATGATCTTATTGGGATTGATGCTTAGTGGGTTAAATATGCCTTGAATTCACATGGATCGGGTATAGTTAACCTTCACTATGTCATTGGTCACAAATTCAAACCAAAATTTCCTTTGCGTTAGAAACTCAAGAAATATAGGTTGGCCATGGACCTATAACAACTCCATTTTCTATTCACAACACATATTTAGTCTTCATAACTCTTTGCATACCTCAAGTCGACCAAGCATAGAACCAGAAAGTAAAATACTCCAACTAATCATCACCATCGAATATGTGAACCACAAAATGTCACGCCAAATGGAAAATACAATGCACTGACACTTGAAAAAATTCTCCCAAAACTACAATGACTAACTCAAATCTATGGGGGAATGCAGACCAGTTAGGTAATAGCCAGTACACAAAAAACTATGTAAACCATATCTACCGAACTTCTATTACTTACAACTTTTGAACCACTTATCTAAAACAACTAAAATTATAGAATAAGATTCCAATGAAATCCATGAACAACATACTATAATTGCATAAGTAGATCTGATAGGGCGAACAACTGCGAACTAAAATATCGGAGGGCACTACATGTTGAAGCTGGCAGTGTAGACACTTAGCCAAAAACCCAAAAACCATTTTGTAAAATAAAACATCCTTCATACTAATTTGATGTTCATCATGCAGTGTTGACATCAATAAAAACTCATTAATGACAACCTTCTTCATTCTTTCAACACTCTCACTACATAAGTAACAAGACCCAAGAGCTCCTCCATGGCACCAACAACCACTACAGAAGATCATCCATCATCAAATGATGAATCCATATCACTTCTAAAAGCTCTCATGAAATTGTGATACTAAGTTCTCCATGGAATCATGGCATCATGGCAACCATATCATAAATAAAGATACTCCATGGCCACAATACAAATAAAAAAATCAACACCAAGAGATTCCAAAGGGAAGAGTAAAACCATGATCTCTAAACCAAGAAGATACAACACCACCAAACCATCATTATAATAAGCTTCCTAAATGGTATAATCAAGTTATCCATGACATCATGATAACCATATCCCCTCACACAATGAAATAACTCAACTACAACACTAGGATCTTGCAAAAGGAAAAGTGAAATCATGATCCTCAAACAAGAAGATTCTTCGCCACAAACAATCAATAATCAATCCAACACCACCAAAAATGCACCTACATAAATAATCATGTCATGTCAAAGTCAGAAAGGCACAAGGAACATCCATGAAACCATGATTGATCACCACCAAATGTACCAAATGTACCTACATCAAACACTCACCATGTCACATATGTCTACATCACATAGTCAACAACATAGGTCCCACATGATGATTGTACCTAGTAACACCATCTCTCCACCTCAAAGTGAAAAATGAACCAGAAAAACAAGTGACTAAACCAAGCCACAAACTTGAATCTATAACAACATTGAAACATCTATGGGTACAAACAACCCACATATGAGTCATATATGCAACCTATAAGTATAAACAACCTACAACATCGCATAACTCATAGATCTCACAATGCAACATAAAAATTCAACAATATATTGATTATAAGGCCTCACTAATATCCAATCAACTTGGTTTTAGACACACAATTCAAAGGAACCGTTCCTAAATGAACAATCCACTAAACCCTTGCAAAGACTCCATTAAAATATCAACCAGGGCTTTGTAAGATTTTGATGATATTGGCACTGTATATGAATTCACAAACTCTACACAACCTATATCATCAAGTATATGTGGTTTACACATGTGTAGGAAAATAATAAAGGTTGGAAAAGGAAAATAAAGCATAAACTGCAAAATAGGGGAAATAACTTAATCTACTATTGATATTGCGGGTACCTTTGGCTTAACACTATAACTACTAATTGCTAAACCTAAACTCTGCAATTTCACTAGCACTTCTGATTCTTACTTCTAACTACTTGACTCACTATGGAGGATGACTCAATGATGCATTAAAAAACTTAAATAATGAGACTAAATATCATTCACATGCATGTAATGAGGAATCTATTGAAATGAATTCAATAATGTAAACATCTAAATTAACAACAAAAATTAAGGTGGGTGAACATCATCTTGAGTGGCCCTTGCTCAAGCTATTGTACACATAGGAGAAACCAAATATGTGCTACTTGATTCAACTAATCATAACAGTAAACTAGAACATATTTATTGCATATAACTAAGCTCTACAATCTGACAAGAATCTTCACAAATTTCTCATTCATGAATACATAGTAAAAAACAAACAAAGATATTGTCTATGAGACAAAACTATATCAAAACATATCTTCCAACTAGATCTTCTTCTCAACAATCGATCTAACTATATAGGTTTGGGAGGAGGTTTATTTTCATACTTGGACTGAAAACATAAATTAAATGAAGATGTCCACTCTCCTTCAAAATAGAGAGACAACGTCTTTGCAACTGAAACTATAATTGAAAAAGATAGAAGAAGATAAAAAGGTTTACAACTCTGCTTTAACGACATGACAAAGACGGGCTTTGTGCAAACAGTCACGTTAGTTTCCTAATTACTACAAACTTATTCTTTCCTCCATCATCTTATTGATTTCTCTAATGACTTATAATTGACCACTCCACTGATTGCTTCCATCATTTCCACATCTGTCACATTTCCAACATCTTTGGAATCTCCCCTACAATTTCCTTGGAATCCTTTAGTTGCGGGTTGATTTCTATAGTTGTTGCGGGTTGCAATTCTTCTAGCTGCAAGGAGTTAGTTTCATCTAAAGCATACATACCATTAACAATCATGAATTACATAGTTTCATACTAAATTTCATACACATTCATCCATGCAAACATCATCATATCATAATCATATTTTCACTCATCAAAGTTTGGTTTGGATGGCATAAAAGATATGAAATAAGCAATTTAAAGTGTTTAAAAGATATGAACTAAACAAAAGAAAACTAGCTATTAATTAGGCTCATAATTGATAACCATGTGAAATGAGGATAATCAAGGATGTACATGTAAGTATCTGATGACTCAAGCTCCAAATCACTGTAGATCTATTTTAGATCAACTCACAAAAGTATCATGGTCACAAGAAACCATAAACATCTTAGATGGAAATAATAACAAATAAATCATACTAAAACATCTCCAGACCTAAACCATTGTGTTTTTCTTTGAAAAAGATTTTCGTTGACTATAAGAAGTCTAAAATATAACTTTGTATGCACAAGTTATGACCTCTCCAAGTTTGAAAAGAGCATCCAACTTCCAAAAAACATTTCATTATTAAAATGGTAAATCTAGAAAAAACAATTGATACCACAACAAAGTTCTCAAAACCACCTTTCCAATGACTATAAGAAGTTGAAAATTTGACACTTTAGGACAAAGTTATGCCCCTTAAAAAATCTACCCAATTTGGCTTTTCAAAACCCTATTGGTGGCCTTGGGTGGATGAGTGGTGACTCACTAGTGGTTGGCTAACGATACCACCTTCTGGGTGGTAGACTTGAAAAAAATTTAAATTAGGTTAAAGATTTATTTTAAATCCCTATTGAGGCTAGGGATGTAGTCCCCCACAAGACCAGTGGCCTAGGTCTCGAGGTCCAAAGCTCATTGGTCTAGCCATCTATCTGGGGCAGACCTATCATCTTACATAATCAATGATTTTGAAAATGTTGTCCAACTTGTTGGACAAACAGTTGTCATTGCACCAAAAGATCGACCTGTTAATGCCTAATATAACCTCCAGAGTTAATGAATCCATGGGAGGTAGTTAAACCATATCACAAACCTGAGCACTGTGATGTACAACACAAGGAGACCAAGGGCACACACCTTGCAACAATCCCCCTAGTGTAAGCGAGGGGTTCAAACCTATGACCCAGGCTTCAATACAAATTGTTGCATAGAAGATTGTTGTTGCACCAAAAGATCAACTTGTTAATGCCTGATACAACCGCTAGAGTTAATGAATCCATGAGAGGTAGTTAAGCCATGTCATGAATCTGAGCACTGCGTTGCACAACATAAGGAGACCACAGGTGCACACCTTGCAACACAACTTGTCAACGTCGATAGGAAAATGACATAGGGTAAGAGCAGCGTGGGGTTTGTGAGCCCCCCACCCCTTCAATTATTTTTTTTAGTCAAAATATTTTTGCATAGGAAATTTTAATAATATTTTTTTATAAATATTTTGACTTGCATACGAATTGTATAGTTGTACAACAAAGGCCAGGAGGGAAAAACCATTTTTCACATTGGCCAAAATAGGAATTTTTTTATGTCAATCTTCACTTATTGAGTCTTTTGAAATAATGGGTAAAAAATTTATTGAATCAAAAGAAGCCCATCATACAAAGAAAGTCGGGTCCATAACATACACAAAAATCAAGAAACAAAAATCACAAACCACCAGCCAATAATCGAAAGAGCATGAATCCCAAAGAAACCAACCAAAAAAAGGCCATCAAACTGCCATATCCTTAATAATGATCCTATCTAACTCTTGGGAATAATCCAAGGATAAATGCTCCCAACCATCCACTTGCTAAACTCAAACATTATCTGAGGCCCATTTGGCCAAACGAGAATAATCCAAGGATAAATGCTCCCAACCATCCACTTGCTAAACTCAAACATTATCTGAGGCCCATTTGGCCAAACGAGAATAATCCAAGGATAAATGCTCCCAACCATCCACTTGCTAAACTCAAACATTATCTGAGGCCCATTTGGCCAAACAATCAACAACCTTGTTCCACTCCCAGGGGATATGGGTAAAGGTTATATAATCAAGCATGGAACTCAATCTAAGAATATGCCTAACCACAAAGGTGAGGTGCCAATTGACTCCATCCAACTTCAGATCATTCAATGTATTAATAAGGATTTAAGAATATGACTCACAAATGATCTTATGCCATCCAAGAGCACAAGCTCTTTCAATAGCAACAAGAATAACCAATCCTTCCACGAGGTTATTTGAATGTTGCCCCTTATAAATAGAGAAGAATAAAATAACCTTAACAACTCTGTCAATCCCCGCATGAATAGGATTTCCTCTAGAAGAGCCATCTGTATTAATCTTTATAACATGTGTTGAAGGCAGGGACCACCGACCCTCTCTCTAAGTTTTCCTTCTATAATGGTGATGCCTCCTAACACAGGGGGACCCGAGATTTAGACCATGTAGGCCGAACATCAAGGCAATCTCATCATCCACCTTCTCTAAGGGGAGGGATACCTCACACTTATCTTCCATAGTCTCCTGAACCATGCCCACCACCCATTGCCAAACTTGATGAACAACCAAATTACTTCCCTGAAAAATCCTATGGTTCCTTTTGAGCCAAATCTGCTAGAGAATAAATGTGGGCCAATATTCCATATAATCTAAAGAAAAGAGGCTTGTGTTGAGGGTCTCCTTAGACTTATCTAGAACTCAATCAGAGAAGAAGCATGAACACAGGCATGCCTCCAAACACCCCACTATAGATGCTCTATGGCTGTAGAAAAGGAGTAGTAAAAAAAATTGGGATGAGTCCTATTCACTCTTCCCACCAAGAACACAAACAAATGGTCCATGAAAGCCACACTTCCTAATGTTATCCCAAGTGAGACACCTATTCCAAGCAAGAGTCCATAAAAAAAAATTACACTTAAGCCAAGAAAAATATTTTAGACATTTTTCCACCACACAACTTCCATCCCACTATTTTTTGATGGTTCAATTCTTGATATCCATTAGCCATCACATAGATCCCGTTAGGATATGGGCTCAAAGCTAGAATATCTAGTGTATTGAGAGAACTGCACTCTCTACCAACTAAAATTTTCAGTAACTCCACTTGATCAGCATCTGAACCCCCATATGGCCACTCAATGGGATCCTTCCATCTAGACACTTTGACATGCCCCTAGAAATGATTTGATTTAAAGTCTACCACCCAAGACCAACTCACCTCCAATAAGTGATGAAAAAGGTCCTGCAAATGAGGATACATGGTCATGATTGGGGGAAATCCATCCCATGAATCATACAAAAAGAGAGCCTTGATTCCCCTATTACATATCTAAAATAAACATTAAGGCCCCCTTTTTGAGAGTTTCCCAAATGACATAACCTCTCCCAAATAAAGCAACCCGAGGAACCTCATCCTTCGCAACAACCCTCAGGTATTTGGTAGAAATAATTTGAGCCCAAATGTGATCCTACTCAGTGCACCATCTCCAATATAACTTAACTACTAAAGCTTGACCATTAAGACTATCCTGATGCAACCCAAGTGTTAAGAAAATGTGTCTCAACCTTGCAATAACATAAGTTAATGTTGATACATAAGGTAATTTTAATTTGGAAACAATGGGATGTGTGGGGAGGATCCCCCCCATGAGGGGTTTGGGGGATCATCCCCCTGGTGGGGGCTTGGGTGCAGCGCCCCCGAAAGAAAATTTTAATTTTATTTTATTACTATAAATCTGGACCGTTCATCATTATGTCTCATATCTGATGATCGATATTTTTTTAGCTTGAATTTCCCTAGAAGGCAACCCTATTTTATGGGGGTATTGTATTATGATTGTGTATTCTGATGTATTCTGAGAGTCTGATAGTGGTCGTGTTATCTCTAGATCTTTGAGTGGTGATACTCCTGTGAGAAGCTTGCTCTGCAAGTATATTGTAATCTTTGTGATTTCAAAATAATATATTGGGAAGCTTTTGGAGTGTGGGGTTTTTCTCCCGAAAGGGTTTTCCCCACGTAAATTACTGTGTTGTGGTATGCATGATATTTATGTCTATTTATGTTTAAGTTTCTATAATTGTTAAAGATCTATAAAAGTTTTGTATTATTCTCCTCTCAAGATTAGTGTAGGAAGTTGTTCCACTACCTTAGCTTCCTTACACCAAGGCCCCCTTCCTATTTCAGCTTGTAGATCATCTCCCACTTAACAAGACTCCACTTTGAAGACACCAAACTAGTAACCCATAAGAAATATCTTGCAAGAGAATCCAGATCCTTGATAAAGCTAGGAGGAGCTATCTGAAGGATGCACCTATAGTTAGGAAGGACCTAAACCACAAAATTCAAAAGCAACACTCATCCCACAAAAGAAAACCACCTATGAGTCCAGTAATTCACTCTCACTTGAAACTTATCCAAAATAATTTTCCAAGAACCCCTAGGGAGGGGACTAATAAAGAGAGGAATACCCAGATAGACCATAGGGAGATTTCCAATCTAAAATTAGAGATTACAAGCAATCCATCACTAAATAAGCAAGGGGGTATTGAAAAAATAAATTGAATATTTAAATTCATTGATTTTTTGGCCTGAAGTAGCTAGATATATGTCCAACACCCTCCAAAAATTGGAGGCTTCACTGATCTTAGCCACACATATCAAAGCAGTATCATCAACAAACTGTAGATGTGTCTACGAGGGCAAGCCATAACCCCAACACCATCCTTGGATAAAGCCCTAAATAACATGACTCTTGATGACTCTCCCCATACCTTTAACCAGATGAACATGTAGGGTGATAAAGGATCCCTTTTCTGAAGACCTCTAGATGCTCCAAACAACAAGGGTGGCTTCCCATTGACAAGCACAAAAAATGAAGTGGACGTAACACAACTCATCAACCACTTCACCCACTCATCATCAAACCCAAAGACACTAATTACTTTTTAGAGGAAAGACCATTTGACCCTTTCATAAGCCTTAACAATGGAAAGCTTGATGAACATAGATTTTTCCTTTGAAGTTGCCATGGAGTGAATAGTCTCAACTATAATGACCACCCCATCTAAGATTTTCCTGTCAGCTACAAAGCCTCCCTATTCTTCAAAGATGAGCTTGCCAATCCACTTCTTCAACCTTTCTATAATTAGCTTAGACAAAATCTTGTCGATCACATTACACAGAGCTATGGGTTAGAATTGGCTCAGTTTGTAGCCCCTTCTAATTTGGGGATAAGAGCAAGAAAAGTAGCATTCATGACCCTCAAAATCTATTTATTACCTTGAGATTCATGCAAAACCTCTAATAAATCCCATTTTATAATCTCCTAGAACTCCTAAAAGAACTCTATCAGAAAATTATTAGGACTAGGAGCTCTCCCTTTCTTCATCTGAAAGACAATTCCCTACAATTCTTCTCGAGAGATATTTCATATGAGGTGCACATTCATTTCTAAGGAGACAAGTGAAGGAATACAAGCAAGAATATGGTTCTCTTCTTCCAAAACATCAGGAGAATCTTCCTTGAACAAAGTATCATAATATTGTGCAACGTCTCTATAAATATCTCAATGAGAAACCAGATGATCACCTTGGGAAGACACAAGAGATGAGATCAAGTTCCCATGCATCCTAACCTTGATAGAGTTAAAGAAAAAAGATATATTTATTTCTCCTTCCGGCAACCATTCTATTTGGGCCTTTTGTTTCCAATAGGTTTCCTCCCTCAATTCCCATTCCTCCAAAACCTTCAAGGCCTTTGAATCCTCCTTAAGGGATTCTTCATAAAGGCCTTTTTCTCTGATCTCATAGGTAATAGCATCCAAGTTAGCTTGGGCAACCACCTTAACATGGAAGATGTTACCAAAGCATTGTCTATTCCACTTCTCGAGTTGTTTCACATATTTAAATTGCTTGACAAAGGAGTACATCACTGTGCCAAATGGCAGTCTACCTCAGTTCCACCAATCTACCATCAGGTCCTAAAGATGGGGATCTCATAGCCACATAAGTTGGAACTTGAAAGATGGATTCTTAGTAACATGAGCCAAGGAAGTTGAAATCTTAATTGGCTAATGATCAAATGCCCTCCAATCTAAAATCATAGACATAGTAGCCCAATTACCACCAATCCAAAAGTAAGAAACCAAGAACATATCTAGCCTTTCAACAATGGAGTCCTCCTCACATCTCCTATTAATCCATGTAAATTGGTCATTACTAGGCTTTATATCCACTAGATTTAAGGAAAAAATATTCTCTGAGAAGAAAAGTTGATGGTTCTAACCTTTGCAAACCATCCCTCTTGTCTTCCAAATAAACAATTTCATTAAGATCTCCAACAAAAAACCAAGGATATAATATAGCTAGAATCTAAAAATACCAAAGACTAGAGGTGATATTTTCCAATAAAGTCAATTGGTGCATAAAAATTAGAAAGAAGAATAGTCTCTCCAAATTCCAAACTCAAAGCAATAACAAAATTAGAAAATTTACTAGAGAACCACCAGAGAGGGAAAATATTCAGTGGGTTCCATAAACCAATCACACCCCCTGCAGTACCATGAGCACCAATACACTGACATTGACTTCACCAAATTTTGGGAGCTAAAATTGCAAATTCTCTCCATAATGAGCTTTATCTCCTGAATAAATAACATATCTAGCGAATGAACCCTCACTAGCTCATGAATTTTTTTTTGTCTAGGGCCATTGTTCAATCCCCTTACATTCCAAGACATAATAATCATTTTTGACAGTTGGAGAAGTGGGAATTAATGCTTTTAACTGACCTTGAATCCACCAACATCTCACCCATTAACTTAATTTTGTCTAAATCGTTCTTTCTCCCCACCTTAATAGGTTTATTTGAATTCCCCTTCTTAAGATTCTTTTGTTGGATCTTGAGAGGGAGAGATAATTTACTATATTTCCCAATATCGAGTTCTACCTATCCCAAAGAAGGAACACTCGTAGTTAAATCCGACTCAACATTCTTTGTCATGCTATCAGTCTCCACAAGCTCCTCAAAAGACACAAGGGTAAGATCCGTATCCATTTGAGCTACTACCATGCCACCCACTTGAAGCTCTCAATTCTCAATAACTTTGGATGACACTTGGTCTACCCACAAGTCTCCTATTTCAATGTCCAACATGCTATGATTTACCTCTTGTTAGCCTAGATCATCCAAAACATCAAAGTGGTTGAAGATTTTGTCATCATGCCTATCCTTGAGAGTTCTTTTTTGTCCTCTGTGCATATTGTGAGGCTTGACTAGAATGAATCCATCCTTATCTATTGCTTCCCCAACCATAGGAGCCTTTCCTTTATCCATCTTAGGGGGTTGATGGGGAGCTTGATTAAAAGAAGACATTGAAGAGCGAACTCTAGGGTATCTTTTCTAAAGGTGACCATACTCATGATATATACGACATCTAAAAGGGAGTGCTTAATAGTCCAATTATTGTATCCACGATGTGGAACCAAGGTGAATTTCAAGAGAATCTAGCAAAGGATTATTTAAATTAATTTCAATGCATATGTGAGCATAAGAAATTACCCTTTTATCTAGCGTCTGTTGGGAAGGACCCATCGGTTTTCCAAGCAACATAGTGATTGATTGAAGAATATCATTCATCTAAAATTCTAAAGGAAACCAGGAAAGACACACCCAAATAGGAATACGAGATGGCAATTACTTCAAAGGGTTAAAGCCAACATGTCATGGCTTGATAAACATACCCACTTGATTGTAAAAATAGGGGCCTCCTTCAAAGGACTTAATGTGATCCACCATGCAATTGAATACCACCAAAAATTATTTGTTAGCCACCAACATAATTTCCATTTCTCCCTCAGGGTTCCATGTGTGACGAGCCCATGATTCCAAAAAGGGAAGAGAAACACAGATTCCCATAAACTTACAAATCAGAGCATGGTTCATCAAATAATTAATGTATTCTTCGACCGAGGATGATTGAATCACCAAGACCAGACGATCTTGGCACCACTCCAAACACCTATTAAATTTTGAGATCCAAGGACCCCCGATCTCTGACAAACCCTCCCCACCCAAGGATTTATTTAAAAAGTTTACAACACTTGCATGCATGGAAGAAGATGAAGCATTTCCAAACAAAACCTCTTGAAAATATATTTTTTTTCGAAGCAACATCACCAGTTGCTACCATATAGAGGAAAGAACAAGAACACCCAAGAAAACCCAACACTATAAGCAAGAAAGGAAAACAACAACAAATGAAAGAAAGGAAAACCCCAAATGGAGCTTCCAAGAGCTCAAGCAACACCCCTACATTGCCACAGATCCAAAAAAACCCCTTGATCACCTTAGAAATGCATGCAATCATAGGGAGAAGAAGATAAAGGCATGAGAAGGCCATGACATAGGAATACAAGCTCTATCATGAGCCAAGCAGGTTGGGACCTCGCAACACCACACTCAAACTTGCCATCTAATCTCAAATAAATGTTACTTTTACTAATATCACTTCTCGGGTCTTTTGCATTTAATGGGGAGGTTTATTTTGTTCCAAGGGGTCATTTGTGAACCTTCTCCTACAAAACCCTCATGGTGAACACCCAAAAAAACCCTTTTTTAAACAAAGATTCATAAACCAAGATCTGTAAAAAATAATCACAAATCTGCAATTTTAAAACCCCAAATATACAAAAAACAACATACACAAAATCCTTGTACCTTGCAATGTATTCATTCTTTCCTACAAATCCTAGGATTCAACTATGCATTATATCTACTCATACAAGAGTTATTCCAACCATAATTATTGCTCTAATAACAGATAAAAGGAAATTTATAGCCATAAATGATAATTTCCACATAACCAAAATAGAGAAATCTATGCAAACAAGTATTCATAATCCACATGAAAAATAATAGTCAACATGCCATCAAAGGTGACACAAGATATACCTTAGAAAAACCATCAAGATGGAAAAACCTAACCTTACATCCATTACTCATGTATTATTCGGCAATGAAATCATTATAATACATCTTCAAAGTCTCCATGAATACCCTTGAAAAAATAGGCTCTCTATATGCACTCTATGTGAACAAGCATGTAACCACACATGAAATGTCATGCTTCAAACCCTTAAAAATTCAAATAAGAGATGCTTTCAACCCCTTAGCCAAAATACCCAAAATACCCATGTGCTTGCTTTTATAGACATAAGCTTGCACAAAATCATCAAGTGATATTATATAAACTCATGTGACTAATACTATGATCTTATAAAACCATTTATGCCCACATTTACTTTTTGGAACTAAGTTTTTCTAATATTAAATATTTTTTCCAATGTGCAACCCACATTAAGTATTTATCACAATGTTAAGTTTATAACACATAAAGTGTCCCCAATAATGCTAACCCCATGTGACACACACATCCCTATATCCCTTAGGTGCACCACGAATAATATTAAATCATATTATAACATTATGCAAGGTGTACACCACACATTTTCCATCTCGTGTTGCATACTTTAACCTAGCTACCTAAACCAAAGTGTATAAGAGGTCCATATTCCCCTTGTTCATTGGCCTTTTCAACCTCTAATTTGAGGATAGGTTTCTTCCTTATTCAAATTTTTTTAGTCACCTTATCTATGTCTTAGTGAGAACCTTATATTTATTATTTATTGTAGCAAATAAAACCAACAAATTGGAGATTCTACTACATAGTAGCTTGGTGCCTTACCCCTCAATTTTGTTTTCAAAATATTTGTTGGTTAGTGTTGATTTGACCTTTATTTACCATATGACTATAAAGGGTGGTGATTCTATTGTCAAACAATCCATATTACATTCAAAGGATTCAATATGCAATAGAGGATATCATTGTTTAAAGGAAACATTGATGAGAAATTGATTGATGAAACTCAAAAGAAAGAATGATCTACTTGGAGGTAAAAAAGCACAAGTAAATCCCCTGCCTCTACTATTGATCACTTTGATGATAATGGAATGAATCTAAAAGATATGGATGATCAAAATGAATATCATAAAGATAAGTCTACTCCTTGAGCCAATATAAAAGAGATTGGTGAGGAGTGGCACGAAACTAAGTATCAAAATTTTCTAAATGATATTGAAATAGAAAGGAATAAAAAAGAAGTAGCTCTTTTTTAATAAATTCCTTATGGATAAGATGGGTACGAGATAAAATGTTTCATTTGGTGGGACACCAACCTTAAATTTTGATGGGATAGAACATACATTCTAGTATATATATTATCCAAATAATACAATTGATTAGGGTATGAGGAGTATGAAGATTATGAGGAAGATCAACCCAAAGAACAACCTAGAGCATGATTAGATCTTAAAAATCAAAATGTTGGTCTTATATAAAAAGTAGTTAATTTGAGAGCTAATATGGCTAGGATGCAAATCAAAAGGGATGTAAAATATCTACAGTAAAGAATTGAAAACCTAACAAATATTAACTTATAAGGTAATAAAGGAGAAATAAACCCTTGTGGTGGTGGGAGGAACTAAGGAGATATTAGAAATAATAGAATATAGGTTCCTAGTAGGCCACGCTTGAATTTAGAAAGACATAGACAACTGAAATTTGTTGGGATACCCGGGTATCCAAATCTAGTGCCAACATAAGTTAGGTCTAAGATCATAAAGTTCTAATAGAATAATGTGATTTCGGTGTTAAGAATAGGGTTTTATACACCTTGCACAAGAAATAATTATTTTAATTCTGAATTTAATAAATATTTATTGGTGGCACATATTTAGGGTATGTGTTTAACCACATTAAATATTTATTTGGCTCCACTTGTAAATTTATATGTGACATTGGTTAATATTTTATGTGTGGGTTGCACATGGAAAAAATATTTAATATTAGGAAACTTACTACAAAAAAATTACATGTGGGGTTAATGGTTTTGTATACATAATTTTATGCATGTGGTTTTACCTTAGCATTTGGTTGTTTTTCATGATCTTGAGTCTATAAAAGAAATCACATTTTTAGTGGTCAAGGTTGTTTGGCTTGGTTGTCATTGTATTGAGCTCCCTTATAAAGAGTGCATATGTGAAGCATGTCAAGGTATGTGTGGTTACATGCTTAGAAACATAGAGGATGTATTGGAGGAGCTTTATGTTTCAAAATTATTCATGGAGACTTTGTAAGTGTATTGTAATATTTTCATTGTTGAATAATACATTAAGTGTGGGTGGTTTTGGAGGTTGGATTTTTCCCCTCTTCAGAGTTTTCCCAAGGGATATCTTGTGTAATATTGCGGTATATATTTGATCTTTGCATCATGGTTATTCTGTAGGATTGTATGCATTCTTTTCTCTCATGAAACTATGCAGGAAATGGTTTGATCAACCTATATTTTTTCCTAACAAGTGGTATTAGATCCATGGTTGTGGCTGAGGGAGGTGAGAGATACATGGTTTTTTAAACTCATGTATGATTATTTAATCAGAAAGTTGAATCCATGTTAATGTTGAATTTGGGGTTTACAAATTCATGGTTATATTTTATAAAAATGGGGTTTGAAAGTGAGTTGGAAATGGAAATTTTCTAGGTGTTCACCATAAGGGTTTTATAATGAAAATTTCATAAATAACCCATTGGGACAAAATGAAACTTTCCATTAGATCTAGGAGTCATGAGAGAAAAAGATTAACATAAAACTCAATCTATTTGGTCAAATGGATGGTGACTCAAACCAATCGTTCAAGTTGATGGAAGTGCCTTTTTCACGAAAGGTCCCTTTGCACTCCTTTTCCATTTCATTACTATGAGAATAAATAAAGGCCTAACATAATAGGTGTAATATTGGTTAGATTTTTTTTCTTGGATGGGTATATGAGTCAAGGGAGTCTAAAATACATGGAGACAATTGATCTAGGAAAGAACGAGTAGGTAGAGGATAATTTAGATGGTTTTGGATACCCAATAGGAGAGTTCATTATCATAGTGAGAAACCTCCTCGTACCCACCCCTATGTTGATAGACCTAGAAATAAAAACTTAAGGAAATAAGCAAGCAGTTGAACCTCTTGAGTGGGTTTTAATTAGAAATTGCAAGCTATTCTCTTAAATTTGGAGTGGATAGAAAGTGGAGATTCTATTTTTTATAAAAAAGAATTAAAAACTTACCATCAAAATTTTAATTTTAATTTTAAAAAATTAAATCAAGAGGGGTTTATAGACCTCTTGTGCCTTGTGATAACAAGTGATACAGACAATGGTATTGTTTCATATGTGGGTGTCAGCTCTCATTGGCACCCCTATTGATTAGCCAATGGTGTCAAGTTTGGGGATTTGACCCCCAGTCTTTGAAATTTTGTCTCCAACCCCCAATCACATGGAACCATAACCCAACACCCTCACGAGCTTTGAAAAAATTGAAATAATAAAATAAAATAAAATAAATTAAAACATGTTTGAATTTTATCACCTAGTCCATTCTTACGCAATGGAAACCCCTCACCACTACCAAAAAATCCACCCAGGTGTCACTGATTGACATCAATCATATGGTCTACCCTAGATCCCCTTTTAGTATAAAGGAGAAATTTTATTTCGAGTGGCATAACTTTCACATATGGCATCAATTTTTTTATTGGAAATATCTCTTTCAGAAATATGCAATGGTATAGGTTCAATTTGCAAATTTTATAGTTTTTATCAAAATTTGACGCCATGAAGCCAAGTACTAATCTGAAATGGTTAACAAGTCATAAATTTTGCATATAGAATCATAATTTTGGATTTTTAATAGGTGATGGAGGCATTTGAAAATTATTACATAGTGGATCAAGTGATTTTTCACTTGGAGGAGAAAAGAGAGGATTGTACTTGCTTGATCAATTGTAGGAGTCTAAGATTTAGGGTATGATTACATGAGAATTTGGATGGATTTGAAGGTAAAAAATTATGGGAATGCATGTTTTTATGAGACCTATATGATGGTACAACAATTTATCATATTTAATGCTTCTTGATACAAGTTTATAGGTATTTTCATAGTTTGGAATTTGTTGGAGATAAGTACATAGGTTTTCTTTTAATTTAAGGACATGGTCGATACACGTGTGACAATTGGATTCTCGATTTAGTGAGAGTTAAGTACAAGTATAGTGATGGTGATGATTACAATGTCATAGATGTTCATGTATACTTGAGCATTCACATAACATGATCATGTATGTGGTTGGCAAGTGGTGATGTGGTTTAGTTTTATGAGGTTGTAATTATCTCTTGGATGCTTGTTTGGTTCCTTGACTATGGTACTTAATTATGGATTTACTTAGTAAATCATATCTACAAGTGATCTAAGGTTTGCATCTTGAGATCTATAATTTATCCTCTTGGTTATCTTGGTTTACATGTTACTAGCGTGATGGTGATTTTTCATATTACATTGATTGAGGATCTACAAGTTGTGCATTTGTGTGGGTTGTCTATGCATTTGGTTATAATGGGATGAATTGAACGTGGATTGTCTATATCCACATGTATTTTCAATGTTGATTCAAATTTAATTAGCTAACCTTGTTTGTGGTCATTCATGCATTGGTATGAGAGGATATATAGTTAGAGTGCTTGGATATTTGATTATGGGACTTGTATCATGTTGTCTATACTATAATTCCATCAATATATTGGTTACACAACTCAATGGGATATTTTGACAATGGTGTTTTGGTGGTGGTTTTATCTTCTTGGTTCTTTATTCTCTAGAGCTACTAATATTGCAGTTGAGTGTGTGTGTACCATGGTTGATCTTCATTTAAGAGATCATTATCATGATGTCATGGAGATCTTGGTATCCCAATTTAGTGGGAACTTTGGTAGTGATGTGGGTTCACAAATTGGTGATGAATGATCTTTTATAGTGGCTCTTGGTGTCATGGATGAGCCCTTGGATCTTGTTTGCTACATTGAGAGTTATTTTATTTTTAGTTTTATTGTCAGGAGATATTTATCGTCATGTGATTGAAGATGTTGAGATATTTGTTGTCCATGGAGGACCCTTGAAATATCTGGTTAAGGTATCAATTTATGACATCAATTTTGATAGGTAATCCTTGGTTGATAGGATGGTATGATGTGTTCATTCAAGCATATGATGCTATTTTGAGGAGATATTATATCATGATATCATGATGCGATCTTGATTCTATAGTTGAATCTTTTACAATGATTTGAATAATTCTCTTGGTATTAATTACATTGGTCATGTGTTTGGGAGATTCATGAGAGGTATGATGTTGTGTTTGGAGCCTAATATGGATTGATCGATTGTGGGTACTCATGGATACTTGGAGACTTGGTTGAGGCTCAAGTTCTCTTAAGTTTAGAGATATTTGTTGAGAAATTTACTGTTTATAGACATCAACAAAATTTTGAGGAGCCTTCACTTCGATATGAACATGAGTTCATTATGGAATTATAGAGGAGATTTATCTTGAATAGGGTCATTATGGCTTGGTGTATCCTGGAGGATAAATATTGTTCCCCACTCTTGGTATACTAGGTGGGTAAACATTTGAAAGGTATTTCTAATCATCTTTTTAGATGTATTACATTTTATTCTTCACATTCTCATGGATATGGATTGGCTAATTTTTAGGGTCCATTTAAGGAATTTTTAGCATGTTTATCTCCTCATGCAAATGAGTTTGATTTATGATTTCATCCATTGATGATGAGTTTAGGAGATGTTATTGGACTTATTACTATTTCTAGGAATGGATATAAGTTTGATATTCCATTTTTAGAGAGGTTTACATCCATGACTGGTTATATGAGATACATATGACTTGTTTGATCTATGAAATTAAACTGTTAGGTGTTGATAAGGCCTTTCACTTGGGTTTGTGAAGGAGATATTAATTGACACAACTTAGCACTTTGAGGTGTTAGTACAAGGAAATTCCATGGGATATCATTCATAGGTTTTCTCTTTGTTTTATGGATACTTTTTGGAATTTCATATTCACATGGTTTAGTTTGGTGGACATGGGAGAGTTATAGTGACTTGTTGTGAGAGATTTTTCAATATCTTTTCATATGTGTGTATCATTGTGATTGTTCTTTATTACTATGCAGTTTAATTGTTAGCCACAACTTTGTTTAAGTTTTGGTTGGTGGACTTTGTGTGCCAATATCTATTTCCAAATTTGACATTACCCATGTATTAGAGGTTCTTGGACGTGTATTCTCTTCATGGACAAGTTTTATACTTGGAGCTTATGATTGTATTTCATGGATTGGATATATTATTAGCATGAGTTCTACTAATGTTTGGATATATTTGAGGTATGGATGATTGGATGTGAATTTGTTTTAGTTTCTATTTATTTTCATGTGGGTTTTTTCTTCATTCAATAGCAGCTTTGAGCCCTTGTTATCACTTGGATTTGATTCTTCTATTCTTTAGAGATTATGGTGACTTGTGAGAAAATATAGAGCAAATATTATTGTCAAGAGCATTGAAGAACAACCAACTAGTCATTTTTGTCATAAGAAAACAACAAATCCTTCTTAATAGGGTTGACTCACCTCAAGGTTGAAAGTCAATTATATCCTTGGGAGATCTCTTTTTCTAATGAAATTAGGGAAAAGGCGTGTTTGAGGTGTCCCCCTCTTTGTCAACCCTTTCATTTTGGTGAACACACCAACACACACACACATTTATTTTTCCATTATTTCAAAAACCAATAATCAAAGGGAAGGTGTGTACTAACAATTTTTAGAATCTTTATTCATAACCAATGTGTTGAATTTAGTAAAATGGGAGGCGACCCAATTCATCGAGAGCTAGTTGATCACATCATCATTCTTAACGACTAGGATTTCCTTCCCAAATTTTAGCATGCGAGTTGGATAAAATATTTTCAAAGGCTAACAAGGTAGAATGAGCACGTATCCAAAGAATTGATGGAGACTTTTACAAACAATGTAGTGATCATGAGAGGAACATGTGTGAATTTTTTGGAGGTAGTCATTGTAAAGGTAATAGGATTATCTGTAGTAGGAGAAGCCTACTAAACAAGTTGATGTTGCTGCTATGAGGAATGAAATCACTATGTTAGGAGAACAATTGAACTTCTCTTTAGAAGATAGGAAATGCATTTCCCTTCCTTGATGTTGAGCATGTGTAATTATTTATGTGATAAAATATTTAGCTTGTGAAGGAAGGCATTCTCTTCTATATACTATTCATTTTAAATTGTTAAATCATTTGTGGCATGGTAGACATGTGAATGTTCCAATTTTTTTTATCACATGCTATAAAAATGACAATTGAATTTATAAAGGGAAAGCCCTTGACATTGTCTCACCATTGTTTGTTTCAATTGATAATTAAAGGAAGCTTAAACATTGAGCTCCAAAACTTGTCTTGGGATAAAGTTTTGGTTTTGGAGGATGTTAGGCATATAGATAATAATAAACCTCAATCCCAATGCTGAAGAACAAGATGTACTGTAAATATTAGAGTCTGAGATCCATGGGAGAAAAGAGGGGAACATGTAACCTCTTTGGTGCATGTAGCTTCCCCTAGTATAAAATCTCCTTCCAAAAGCCCTAGTCTTGGGCCAATGCCATCAAATTTTCTATAGAGAGTATCCTCATCTCTAAATTGAGTGAATTCTCCAAAGCAGGTATCTTCTAAAAATGTACCTCAAAAACCTACTACAAAGATACATTTAGCCAAAAGGAAATGAATGATCCCCTCATCTTGAAGGACTATTAAAAATTAGGGGGTCCCATCAAAACCCCTTAAGCGATCACATTGCCTCAAAAGAAAGTTTAAAGGACCAACCCCAAAAAATAACTTCTAATAATTTAATTTTGGTCTTTATTGACTCAAAAAAATTGAGATTGAGGAGCCTTTATTTACTAGAAAACATCCAAGTCCATCTATTACTTCTCCATATTGGAGTAATAGTGAGGAATTTGTTGGAGTACTGTAGTTAATTATGCCTAGAATTGGAGGAGAAAATTAAATTATTTCAACAAAAGGAAGGAGTATTAGATCAACTCACACAGTTGCAACAATAGAAATGGGAGCAGGAGAAAAAAATTTGGCCAAAACAAAGAGGATACCAGACACCAACTTCCCCCAGATTACCCTAGCTAGCCACAACATTATGACTATGGAAGTAGGTTGAGTAGGGAAAGCTCAAGGAGAAGGAATTGATTAAAGAAAATGAAAAAATGATGATGGAATCAATAAGGATATGGAAATATCAAGGTTGAAAAGGAAAGTGAAGCAATTGGCCACCATGAGACCTTAAATAATGAATTGTATACCCCCAACGAGGGTCTATGCTTTATTTTTTACAAAACAATTCTTAAATTTTTAATGTATATAGATTTATTGTGATCTTCCATCCTCCATGCCAATGCCTCAACAAATTTTAACCATTTTCATAATTCCCCTCCATAGATGAGAAATCAACTAGGTAATTTTTATTTGCATAAGTATGCCTTGCCTCATGAAACCAAATAAAAACCTCTACTGTATGTGGGGGATCTTTAGTTGAATGCACTTGCATCATTCATAAAAATCAATTGAAATAAGGGACAATAGATGCAATAATATAGGAAAATGGAGGAGACAACATCCCTCAAGGTAAGAGTAGAGGCAAATGATCCTACACAAATATTAGAGGATTGGATTATGCTTATATAGAGTATCTAGAGGTGGCTACTACGTTTCTCAGAACTAGGAAACCAAACTATGAAATTTTCATTCACCTATCCCGACATGATGAAAGGGAAGCGATGAGGTATATTAAGTTCTCAGGTGGAAAGAAAAAGTAGATGAACTAAAAAAATAAAAAAAACCCACTCATCACATGATTTCTATGTAGCGGTAAAAGGGGCACATAAATAAATAAAGCTAGCAACATAATATTTTTTTATTTGGTTGCCCCTTAAATTTCAATCCCTGTTGTTATGGTATCCAATACTATATTGGTAAAGTAGAGATCCTTATGATGAAGATCAAGAAAAGATTAGGTGGATGATGATAGACCATCAAAAATGGTTTTACTTTATGCAAGGTACATGGAGTACATCACTAGTGGATTTTTGAGAGCTAGCATTGATGAGCAACCAAAGACCACCCTTGTTTGAGGGAAAACATAAATTTAGCTAGGGGAAATGATTAGTCATAGAATTGTTTTTTTTATTAGGTATTTTTCCTTAATTATATTGATACTTTCATGACATTTCTAGACATGTCCAAGCACTTTGATTAAATATAAAATATTATGAGTAAATATTGATATACTGATATATAAATGCATATGTGTGTGATTATTGTTGAAATGTGACTAAGTGTTATGATGAATTATGTTTATTATGATAAATAAGTTCCATGTTTAGAAGTTAATCTAATATGTAGAAAGGAGGAATCAATATATCGAAATCAATAACATGCAGCCACAAGAGTTGGTGACCTTTAGTCAAAGGACCAAGAACTTGTAGGGAAGGGAGGGATGCCTAAAGCCAAGTCATTCATAGACTATTAGACATTTAATAATTTTTGAGAGTCATGAGGGATTTTTCTATAAGGTTGTGAACTCTTCCGTTTATTGCCAACACTTTTTCCAATTGCCTATACATGCCTCAGAAAGTGAATTCTTTATTTGTGATAGTAGGATCAAATTAGGAATTTACTTCTAAATATTTCTTTCATGTCTTTACTATAATAATCCTCTTCCTACTTTGAAGGAATAAGTTGACAAGTAGTATTTAGAGTCCTAGTAGTTTAGAGCTAAGTTTATTGTATATTTCAAGAAATTGCAAACAAGAGCAACCATAATCTTCCTTTCAACAACTGTATTTTCCTTTTGAATAGCAAGTGCAAAACCTTTTTATCTGAATCCTTGAATCAATTGTGCATGAATAATTAAATATATAATTATCTTGTGAATTAAAGAGAGTATTGATACCAAAGAAAGGGCCCACTTGAGGTATGATGCTACTCTATTGTTAAAATTAGTGATTAACTTATTTTCTTTTTGTACTAGATTGTTAATTGGTAAATGTTATCATCCACAGTTCTATAGCTGAATAATATTTTCTAATTCACACAAACAATACTCACGCGTAACATTAATCCAATAGAAATACTATGTTATTTAATAAATGTAAACTTTGCATATTTTCTTAAATAGGTTCCCTTTCAATGTAATAGATTTTATTATTATGATAAAACTTCATAGGAACACTCAAAAAATTCTTAGCCACACATACAATACTAGCTTCATCTCAAGTATATGTACCTATTTGACATTTAAATGTAAATTTCTATTGCTAATGATTTCTCAATAGAGGATGATCCAATCCACTAGGTAGAAGTGCATGATTTAGCTACTCTATATCATTGGGTAATAAGGGTGAACATGCACATTTCTTCTGTTGAACATCCAGAATACTAAGAGGGGGGGGGGGGGGTGAATTAGTATTCCATAAAACCATCGACAAATAATCCATCTAAGCAACATCATAAATATGACTAATTTATCAATAGAAGACATGAAATCAAGACACAATATCATCACACATGAACACTAGAGTTTTTATGTGGAAAACCACAGTGAGGATTAGTTCACAATATAATATATCCGGATATAGAATATTACAAGGCTCACTACTAGGAATCACTGTCCTTGAAAGGATCATAACCTGAATACAAAAAGAGATGGCTTACCGCCAAAATCCAAAAGCTATAGCTCACTACCAAAGAATGAACTGATGGAATACACCTTCTATGTGCAGGGTTCAGTTCCAATGAAGCTCTGAATACTACATTCATAACAATCGCTTAACAATTCTGCCATGTCTCTACCATACACAACTGATAAATAATTTAGGCCCACTTACATATCTCTCAACCTTCTTCACACATCCTCACACTATGTCTCTCTCTCTCTCTGTGTCTTCCTTCTTCAAAATATCTTATATATATATATAAAAGTATATCTCATTCATCAATTAGGTCAGCCTAATTAGATGAAGACAAAACCAAGGAAAGTACTCTTGTTGGCACCTTATAAGATTAAAGGATTTTTATCCAAGTAGTGCATCATATCAAGTTGGTGTAGATCTATAGAAAAAATCCACAAAGTATATTTAACCTTCTTAGTGCATATCATGTAATAGGTTAGCCAGGGCTAGGAACTAAACACAAAAATTCCAAACCAATGCACACTTCTCAAAACAAAAAACTTATGGATCTGATATTGCTTAGGTTTCTCATCAAGTTGACATTAGAGAAACTACGATTAGAACCACAACACAAAATATTCTTCATATGAAAATGCAGAGTCTCCCACACTGACGCACTGAACAAAGGAACAACTACAATGTACAATGATAACTTCCTATTCTCAACGCAAAACTTCTCAGGGTCTTAGATATAGCTATGTGTAAGAGTCATAATGATAATATTAAGAGAACAGAGTCATATCATATCTTGTGGTAAATTTCAGACTCAAAAACCAACACACTGGTTCTGTAGAAAAGAACACTTCTGGTAGAGAATAGATTTTGGTAAACCAAAATAAACTTCTCATACTGTTGTCACCATGTTGACATCAATGAAAACCTCTTAATTTCCAAAAATCTCCGCCTTTATCATTGATGGCAACACAAGATGTGAAAACCATCAAAGCACCTTTTCCAAAACTTTAATTTCACCTAGCCAAAAACTTCCTATTTTCACATGATACTTCTTACTCTCTTCAAGGTATCTCTCTCCCCCTTTGACATCAATGGAAAAGGAAAAAAAACTTCAATAGATCCTTTAGAAACCTGAACACTCCCCCTAATGAGTATATTCCAAATAGAGATGATGACCAGAGGCAGTGGTTTCTTTAAGCTTGTTATGAATCCCTGTCCAAGAGGATCTCCCTTCATCCCAAAGACTTTTTTCTTTTGTGGTGTTTTTTCTAACTGAGCTTTGAAATTCCCTAAAGGATTGCCAACCCTTATATTCAAGAACTACAAAAGCTAGTGGCCAACTAACGGGTAAAGATTTTCAGGCCCTTACCCCTAATCTTTAGGCTCTGTGGGACCAAGGAGGGTATTCCTTATTGTGTTCATTTGATATTTAATGCCTCAAGAACACTTCAACACACAAATCTATTCCTACTGAGTACAAATAGACACAATTCATTAAAGGTTTGATTGACCTTTAAACAAATTAACTACCTATTACTAGGAATTAAGTGAGACTTCTGATTGTAATTGAAAGTATTTAATGATTTTCATTCTCGTTCTGAATCCCTAGCCAAACACATCACTAACTCAAATATCAGTAAAATAACATAATAAATAGACCAATGCTTCATCAATTGGGATAACAGAGTCAAATTAGCAACAATCAGTAATACATTAGCCATTTATCTCAGAAATTGGTGGACTATTGTCATACTACCTTGTAGTATTCAACTCACTGCATCTGAAACACAACTTCTTACCAAATCCTAATCCATTTCCTCACAAACCCGTGACTTCATTTAAGCATTTAATCATTTCCTTGATTTGAAGCTAAAACAAACCCACACATTCAATTAGAACAACTGAAAACAAACAAAAAGATTCTTAACCCTTTTATTCATAATCTGCAAGAAAATTACAGAGGAGAGTATACATTTCAGAATTAAGATTTTCTCTCATAATCTGTGGCTTTTGTAAAACCATTTTAAGATTATTACAAACATGACTGGAACCCAAGATAATTTGTTGTTCTAATTATCAACATTCTTTACAATCTGTATTTTCTGAGCTTCTGATGCTCACCTTGACCAATTTTTTTGGACTCAAGAATGGAACCTCTTCTACAATGAGAAGAGAAAGAATATGAGAAGAAGGCTGAGCCCTAAAATCAATCGGTAGAGGACACATGGAAATTTAATCCTCTGTTGATCAGCAACAAGAAAATATCTAGAAAAGCCTCTCTATTCTCTTCTCCTTTGATACTTGCAGTTAAAATTATCTGCTCCTTCATCTGTATTTTGTTTGCAACCAAAAGTTACCCCCTTCGTGAGAAAATTTTCACCATTTTTACCCCTGTAGTTGAGGAAATATTTTCTCGTGAAAGCTCCTGTTTACTCTTCTTTTTGGCTATATTTATATTTTTACCTTTGCTCATGCTTCATCTTTCAGCAAACAAAAGGTAAAGATTTTTTTTAAAAAGCACTTATGGGGCAAAAATAATTTTACCCGTGCCTTTTAAAAATATTATTTTACATATAAGTATTTGCCTATTTCTCATCTCATGGTAAAACAAATCCTTGAAATATTTATTTAAATATTTCCCGTGCATCCACCATTTACCTCACATTTAAAGTTTTGGTTTTTAATATGAAGGCCTTCAAAAATTAAAACACGGGGGGAAAGATTTTGCTCATGCTTTAATTTTTACATATTTCACTATTTCATTGAGCATCTAATGCATTTTATATTTTGATGATTTTTCACTTTATTTACCTTTCACAAATGTTTTCTCTTTTAAAAGAAAATCTTTACCCATGTATTTTAATTCTTTCACGTTTGCTTGGGCCCACCTTTCTTTTCCCCACACAAGCATTTTGAAATTTTAATATGAGCAAAGGAATTTAACGTTTGAAATTTTATCGGGCTACTTTGAAATATTTATTTAGGCGCACCTTTACTTACCCCATGCATCCCGCACATCTTTATTTCCGACGTAGTCACCAAACTTGCGCGGTATGTGCAATCCTTCCTTTCCTCTATTGCTTGCCCTTTTAAAATATTTTGCCTATGTTGAGCCTTTAACATTTCTCGTGCATGACATTTTTGTTGGCATCATCACCAAACCTGCACGGTATGTGCGATCCCTCCACGTAGCCTGGTTTTTGTCTTCCCTTGATTCATTTTTTGGTTTGCCCTAACTTGCATTTGGAGCTTTGCAACCCGTTTCCTTTGCTATGGCGGCAATGCTAAAAAACATTTCTTCAAAAAAAAATTGATATGTTTTCACTGCAAGTGCTCACACTGGAAACATTACATCACTGATTTCTTCCTCCATTTTTATCCAGAAATGGCCACGAGAGATGAGTTTTGCAGGAAAGTCGTGAAAGTCGCCTCTAGACCAATTAGAAGCAAGAATTAAACTTGCTCTGACCCAAAAAATATTTGAAATGCATTTTATATTTTACCTAAATTCCTTATTTATCTTTGCACAATATTTAAAATATTCAAAATATTTTAAATATTAACATTTGAATCTTTAGAAAAATTGTGACTTTTAATTATGCTTGCGGGTCATTTGAAGAAATTTATTGCAGGCAAATCGGGACACATGAAGCCGTGAAAATTTGCATAGGATCATAATAAATTATTTAGAGAAAACCCATTTCCTTAAATTTTTCCCAGCCCTTAAAATTCAGGTACCTCCTTTGTAAACTTCCTTGGGACGTGTTCATCACACCCAAAGTACATTAAAATAATGTATCATATGAACTTATTTTTTGATAAAAATAGACCTATAGACGTTTCAAACTAAAAAAAGAAATGGGTTGTCCTTAGAATTGCAAAATTTGACACTTTATGGAACACCATTTTTGGTCCTATCGCGATCAGAAAATGATTAAATAACCCATCATAACTTATCTTGAAACCTTGAAACTAAGAAGACATGTACACATTTGATCCAAGAATGGAGTGCAAAATATAGTTTGGAAAAAGAGATCCTGAGGTGCAAGATATTAATAAACATAGTTGCTTACTTAGACTTTTTTGCTTTTGCACTTGTTCAAAACTAATCAAGGCTCATGAAGTCACCACTTTGAAAAAATAACAAACCATCTTCTAGGGGGCTCTGAATAGAAATAAAAACTCATTTAGGTACACTGAGTATGTGTGCAAAAGGGATTTTCGTGAATCATCGTTCTTCACGAGATATTAGGGGTCAAAGTTGACCACCTTGAAACATTGTCAGAAATGTAGATGTAAAAACTAAACAAACTACATTTGCTTTTGATCTCAAAAAAAATCAAATTAGATCCCGGGGCTCTGAAATATGATATGGGAGCATATGAATGTGGGGGGAATGGAGGGAAACAACCTGTTCATCATGAAAATCATCCAGTTGTGAAATATAAGCTTGAACGGGAGGCCACTTTGCAGAAGTGAAAGTTCACAAAAAGCAAAACAGTTCCAAAACCCTCCAGCTTAGCTTTTCAAAACCCATTCAAAACTCATCATGGGAAGCTGAAAACTGACATGCATGTTCACATATGTCACATGAATGACTCCACCAAGGTGTTTTGCATGAAAATAAATAGGCTTCAAATTATGACCTTCCAAAGTAGGTCATTTAGGCAGATTTTTCAGTGTTACCTCTGAATGTGCAAAAGCAAAATTTTCAATATGGGCACGAAGGTTCCACTAGTGGCTCCGACTAGGGATGTATGCCCCCTACAGGCATAGCAAGAATCCAGATCTCTGGGGAGTAGACCAAATGCCGAGTCCATTGGGTGATCTAAAACTACTCCTTTATTCAACCGCCTTTTTCACATCATTTGATGGCCCCAGACCACCAAATGAAAAGATGAGTTAATTATTACGCCTATCAAACACCAATTTGTTAAAGGAGTTGATCTCCCTCAATCCATTCTTTCCTTTACCATACCACAACAACATGAGTGGCTTCATTTTTGCAAACCCACGTATCAAGCTGCCATTGAACAAGTTAGAATTTACTCCTTGTTTTGCTTCGTTGTCACATGGCAACCAAATCACATACGGCTCATCACTGCCACTCTCTTCATTCTCTAATTTTATATCAAGTGGCAACATATGAGGATAGTGATCAAGACTACTTGAATACACAGTCTTATCATATTTATTAACCCCCTCATACCGATCGAGGTCAAAAAAGATATCATGCCTTAAAAATTGTTTGCAATCCTCTTTCATGGTAAATAGAAAATGCTCACACATTTGAACACCCACAAATCCACTGTCCATATTCAAATCATGACATTCAGAAGAAATGCCAGTATCCCAAACAATGTTCTATGCTTCATGTTCATAGACAAGCTTATCGACATTCAATATGTTATCACAAAAAGAAGCTTCAAATACAGGTTCATATGAATCAGAAATTTCATTTGCAACAAAATCATCATAGTGAGTGTTCAAGACACATTCACTAATGCAAAGAGCATCACATTCAACATTATCTCTTGTTGCTCCAACAAGAAAATTTGAAGCATACTACCCATGAGGAAAACTGTGAGTTGCAGATCTAGAAAAAAGGTCCACATATGCGTCCATGTGATTGACACAATCACATTCTTCAAGTGAAAACTCATCATAAAAAGTGTCATTATCTGTACTAGTATTTATCTCTACATTTCTACTGTCATGTACAACTACACCAATGCTACCCTCATGCAAACATTCAATGATAACTTCAAAGTCAACAAAAGAAGTAGAAGAAGGTAAAGTATCAAACCAAACCGGAGTTCCTGGTTTATCATTATCAACATATGCATGCTCCTCATAATCAAATACTTGAGATGATTCATCCAATGAACCTCTTGCATACATATCTCCTTCTCCGTTCATACTGCTGTAACAATCAACACGCCTACCTTCTACAATGTCAAACTGAAAACCATTAATGGTTTCTTCATTACAACTTCTCACAAATGATTGCTCTGACTGAAACTCATTGCATACCTTTTCATTTTCAGTTGATATACTAACATTATCAGAAACATCTCTCAAATCAATAAGCTCCTTTGTCTCATCGTGAATGCTTGCATCAATGCTACATTTAATACTTGTAAGATTAGTATGACCAAGTGCATCATAATACTACTGATTACATATTTCTTCTTCAAAAAGAATACTCAATTCATATCCATCATCATGCAATAGTGAGGCTTCAAAATTTTTGTCATCATTCTCCATGTTGAAGCAATCTTCACTTGAAGAAATCAACTTTGCTTCCTTCTCTTGAAAGGACTCATAGTCACTAGGGCTGCAAACAAAATTGTAATCATCTTGATCACCCAGACAATAATTATTTTCAGCTGCCTACAAACTTCCATTTACAACATCACTGTTCTTGTCATGAAGACATGAAACCTCAAAATCAGCATGATCTTCAACTGTATATTCAAATTCCATAGATGAGAAAATACTTTCATTATCATCTGCATAACTACAACCTTCATTTTCTACAAAAAATCTGCTCTCTATTTTTGCATTTTCAAAGCAAATAGAAGAAACTTCACATATTTCATTTATCTCAACATGACCATCATGGCAGAAATCTTCATCTGGGTACATTTCTTCTGTAGGTTATTCAAAAACAACATCCTCATCATTGAACAATGCATCATTCTTGAATTCTACTATACCATCTAGATCTATGTGATTAAGTCTTGAAAAAGTACCATCACATAATTGAGTTAGGAGATCACTTCCATATTTATCTATCATTTCTTCAATCACTGAAAGCCATTGATATAAGAATTCAAGGTTAGGGGGCTTCAAGTGAGCTGGCATAGTACTCCAACCTGGCTCACAATTCACACAAAATAAATTGATGCAAAATGATTCATCGGATCTTTCTGATTTTGGTATATCAAGTAGAAATATCATGAATCTGTCATGAAAGTCATAAGGGGATTCATATTCAAATATTTTCATATCACACAATGCATCAATATGTGATATGGACGCAACCTTATTTGCATATTTCTCATTATATTCTTCTTGGGTATGTAAATTTATTTCTTCAGACAAGCACTCATCATTCACTATTGACTCTTTTTCAAAATAATCAAGGAAACATATTTTTAGCTTATGCCATGAATCTATGGAATGCATTGACAAACAAGTAAACCAACATTCAACAGTATCTTCTAAAGTTCTTACAAAAAACTTCATGATAGCATCCTCTTCTTCAATTTGACAATCTTCCATCACATCAAGAAAACCTTGTACATGTCTTAATGTCGATTCTTCAAAATCTCCTCTAAAATTAGGCAAATATTCATTAATTCTTCTTGGAATAGAATGTGGGTAACTTTGGATTTTATTGAAATCTAGAGGGTCATATATTTCACTTGCAGACACCTTTCTTTGGGGACATGGCTGTACTTCAGGCATGACATTACATCTTGTATAGGGAGAACTAGGACAACAATACACACTTACAAATGAATTTGATTCCCTCTACAACTTACTCAATACTCAACATCCCTTGATTGCAGTGCTCAATTTCACTAAATAAGGGAACCAAAGTTTTCTAGAAATTCAAATGTGGTTTTCATATACATATTTATCTTTGTGAAAACAAAAAATGAGAAATAATTGGATATGTTGCAGCTGTTGCAAATTATTCTTCTCGACTGGAAATCTTTATAGATCTGAAAAATTTCTTCACATCTTCAACAGGTTCTTAGACAGATTCGCCACCTCTCTTCATAAAGGACTAAATTTCAAGCAATATGAAGCTCTTTCAAAGATAAATTTCATTCTAGGTCTTCTCCAACAGTAGAGTCACACATAAATTCTTTGAAATCTGCTACAACAAAATCACTTCCAGGTTTGAAAACTTCTCAATATCTGAACCAGATGTTCAAATTCACCAAACTCTCGACTCTGTGATAAAACAATCTACAACTGGAGATTCAAAATTCTCCCTAGCAGAATCGCCAATTTGTTGGTGTTTTTTCCAACTGAGCTTTGAAATTCCCTAAAGGATTGCCAACCCTTATATTCAAGAACTACAAAAGCTAGTGGCCAACTAACAGGTAAAGATTTTCAGGCCCTTACCCCTACTCTTTAGGCTCTGTGGGACCAAGGAGGGTATTCCTTATTATGCTCATTTGATATTTAATGTCTCAAGAACACTTCAACACACAAATCTATTCCTACTGAGTGCAAATAGACATAATTCATTAAAGGTTTGACTGACCTTTAAACAAATAACTACCTATTATTGGGAATTTAGTGGGACTTCTTATTGTAATTGAAAGTATTTAATGATTTTCATTCTCATTTTGAATCCCTAGCCAGGCACATCACTAACTCAAATATCTTTAAAATAACATAATAAAGAGACTAGTGCTTCATCAATTGGGATAACGGATTCAAATTAACAACAATCAATAATACATCAACCATTTATCTCAGAAATTGGTGGACTATTGTCATACTACCTTGTAGTATTCAACTCACTGCATCTGAAACACAACTTCTTACCAAATCCTAAGCCATTTCCTCATAGACTTGTGTTTTCATTTAAGCATTTAATCAATTCCTTGAATTGAAGCTAAAATAAACCCACACATTTAATTAGAACAACTGAAAACAAATAAAAAGATCCTTAACCCTTTTATTCATAATCTGCAACAAAATTACAGAGGAGAGTATACATTTCAGAATTAAGATTTGCTCTCATAATCAGTGGCTTCTATTACAAAACCATTTTAAGATTATTAAAAACATGACTAGAACCCAAGATAATTTGTTGTTCTAATTATCAACATTCTTTACAATCTGCATTTTCTGAGCTTCTGATCCTCACCTAGACCAATTTTTTTGGACTCAAGAATGGAACCTCTTTTACAATGAGAAGAGAAAGAATATAAGAAGAATAAGGCTGAGCCCTAAAATCAATCGGTAGAGGACACATGGAAATTTCATCCTCCATTGATCAACAACAAGAAAATATCTAGAAAATCCTCTCTCTTCTCTCCTCCTTAGATACCCTTAGTTAAAATTATCTGCTCCTTCATCTGTATTTTACTTGCAACCAAAAATTACCCCCTTTGTGAGAAAATCTTCACCATTTTTACCCCTGTAGTTGAGGAAATATTTTCTCATGAAAGCCCCTGTTTACTCTTCTTTTTGGTTGTATTTATATTTTCACCTTTGCTCATGCTTCATCTTTGAGCAAACAAAAGGTAAAGATTTAAAAAAAAAGCACTTATGGGGCAAAAATAATTTTACCCGTGCCTTTTAAAAATATTATTTTACATATAAGTATATGCCTATTTCCCATCTCACGGTAAAACAAATCCTTGAAATATTCATTTAAATATTTCCCGTGAAGGCCTTCAAAAATTAAAACATGGGGGGAAAGATTTTGCTTGTGCTTTAATTTTTACATATTTCACTATTTCACCGAGCATCTCATGCATTTTATATTTTGACGATTTTCACTTTATTTACCTTTCACAAATGTTTTCTCTTTTAAAAGAAAATCTTTACCCATGTATTTTAATTCTTTCACGTTTGCCTGAGCCCACCTTTCTTTTCCCTGCACAAGCATTTTGAAATTTTTAATATGAGCAAAGGCTTTTAACGTTTGAAATTTTATTGGGCTACTTTGAGATATTTATTTAGGCCCAACTTTACTTACCCCGCGCATCCCGCACATCTTTATTTCTGACGTAGTCACCAAACTTGCACGGTATGCGCGATCCTTCCTTTCCTTTGTTGCTTGCCCTTTTAAAATATTTTGCCTGTGTCGAGCCTTTAACATTTCTTGCGCACAACGGGTAGCATTTTTTCTGGCATCATCACCAAACCTGTGTGGTATGCACGATCCCTCCACATAGCCTGGTTCTTGTCTTCCCTTGATTCATTTTTTGGTTTTCCCTAACTTGCAT
Source organism: Sequoiadendron giganteum (assembly GCA_007115665.2). Taxonomy (NCBI): domain Eukaryota; kingdom Viridiplantae; phylum Streptophyta; class Pinopsida; order Cupressales; family Cupressaceae; genus Sequoiadendron; species Sequoiadendron giganteum. The sequence goes on from CM021102.1 coordinate 326,790,208, forward strand.
TTGGAGCTCTGCAACCTGTTTCCTCTGGCTATGGTGACAATGCTAAAACAACATTTCTTCAAACAAAAATTTGATATGTTTTCATTGCAAGCGCTCACACTAAAAAAATTGCATCGTTGATTTCTTCCTCCATTTCGAGAAATGGCCACATGAGATGAGTTTTGCAGTGCAGCCATGAAAGCCATAAAAAATGTCTTTGGACCAATCAGAAGCAAGAATTAAACTTGCTTTGACCCCCAAAAAATTTGAAATGCATTTTATATTTTCCCTAAATGCCTCATTTGTCTTTTCACAATATTTAAAATATTAACATTTGAAACTTTAGAAATTTTTTGACTTTTAATTACGCTTGCGGGCCATTTGAAGAAATTTAATGCGGGTAAACTGGGACACTTGGAGCCATGAAAATTTGTGTAGGATCGTAATCAATTATCTAGAGAAAACCCATTTCCTCAAATCTTGTCCAGCCCTTAAAATTCAGGTACTTCCTTTGTAAACTGCCCTCAAGACGTGTTCATCGCACCCAAACTACATTAAAATAATGTATCATATGACCTCCGTTTTTGATAAAAATGGAGTTATAGACGTTTCAAACCAAAAAAAGAAATGCTTTGTCCTTAAAATTGCAAAATTTGACACTTTCCGGAACACCATTTTTGGCTCTGTCACAATCAAAAAATGATTAAATAACCCATCAGAACTTATCCTGAGACCCTGAAACTGAGCAAACATGCACACATTTGATCCAAGAATGGAGTGCAAAAAATGTTTTGGCAAAAAAGATCTTGAGGTGCAAGATATTAATAAACAAAGTTGCTTACTTAGACTTTTCTTCAATTGCACCTATTCAAAACCAATCAAGGCTCATGAAGTCGCCACTTTGAAAAAATAACAAACCATCTTCTAGGGGGCTCTCAATAAAAACACAAGCTCATTTAGGTACACTGAGTATGTGTGCAAAAGGGATTTGCTTGAATCATCGTTCTTCATGAGATATTAGGGGTCAAAGTTGACCAACTTGAAACATTGTCAGAAATGTAGATGTAAAAACTAAACAAACTGCATTTGCTTTTGATTTCGAAAAGATATAAATCAGATCCCGGGGCTTTGAAATCTGATAGGGGAGCATATGAATGTGGGGGGAATGGAGGGTAACAATCTATTCATCATGAAAATCATCCAGTTGTGAAATATAAGCTCGAACAAGAGGCCACTTTGTAGAACTGAAAGTTCATAAAAAGCAAAACAGTGCCAAAACCTTCAGCTTAGCTTTTCAAAACCCAATCAAAACTCATCATGGGAAGCTTAAAATTGACATGCACATTCACATATGTCACATGAATGAGTCCACCAAGGGGTTTTTCATGAAAACCAATAGGCTCCATGTTATGACCTTCCAAAGTAGGTCATTTAGCCAAATTTTTTAGGGGTACCTTTGAATGTGCAAAAGCAAAATTTTCAATATGGGCACTTCAAATTTGCAAAAGGTGCCACCAGCTTCTGGAAATACACTGCATAAATAATTTAGATCGCTCAAGATGTCTTTTGCTTCACAGATCTGGGAGTAGAATTAGACTTCAAAGTCCTATTAGCTATAGAGAGGGCATAGAAGATAGGAGTGCATTTACTCTTTATTATATCTCTGAGCTCCCCATACAGTTCAATCTTTTCACCTTTTTTCTTATGTGATGCCAAATATTCCTCATGAAGTTCTACCAATTCACACCATGTTTGACCATCTAAATCAAGAGCAGGATCAAATGTGCCAGAGATAGACTCGCTCTGCATTTCAATCAGGCTCTCATTATCCTTGAATTTTTGAATTTCATCAGGCCAAGACTAGCAGAATGCAAATAAATTCTTAGTGTCATTCTCACATTCTTGAACAACTCTAAGTCTATCAAATGCGATGCTATGAGTAGACTCACATTTCTCTTTAATTTCCAACAATCCTTTATTTTCAACCCAACTAACCATGTCACTTATTGCTTTACACTTTAATTCATCAAATCTATCAGTTAATGGACTTGATCTTACCAAAGTAGGTTGAGTTGAACTGGAACCGACACTAGGAACTAGCTAAAATTATCCTCTATACCTTGCTAGTTGCTCGAGTCTTGATCTCCTTGGAGTAGGTTCAACTTGTGCAACTAATGCAAGAGCCTCTTTGAATCATCTCTTTTCTCTGAAGGTCGACATTGATTTACCTGAGGTTACTTTAGACTTCTCAAGAGCTTTGGCTGATTCAGAGTAAGTCCCAAACTGAGTTTTGTTGGGGTCTCGGGAGCAGTTATTGAGCATTTCAATACAACTAGTAGCATAGTCCTTCTCAATATCATATCCGAGCTCAGGTATCCATGAGTTCTTGGGTTCAATTGCCTTGATAATGCAACTATTAGTGGTTACCAAATTTTTTATGTCATTCTTGTATCTCGTAACCAATTCTCTAGGCACTCTACTTCTTCTGTTCAATTTTCTTTGAAACTTTCCAAAGTATGCAGAAAGAGAATCTTCTTGTGCATCCAAATCCCCAATATTCCTTATGAGTTTCTCAATTTGATGAGACATTTGTCTAGTATTCTCCTAATGAACTTTGCCAATTTTAGGAATCTCCTTCATAAAGTAGAAAATTAAGCATACAACCAGTGTACCATATTTGAACGTACCTTCCCTTTTCTTTACATCTCTCAAAACATCAAATAAATGTTGTTGGAGCAATTCACACAAGTCATATTCCTTTTTGTTTTCAACCATATCCAATACAAGATCAATAGCAACTATAGAAACATCATTGTCACCAAGAATAAATTGTGAAATGACTAGACTAGCATACTGTGCTACCAGATTAGTGATTCCAGCATGAGTATTCTTGATAAAACCTTTTCCTCTATTATAATTGCATTTAGGAGTTGGTCCAAAGGATGGTAACCCAGTCACATCCCTGGTCACATCTCTGGTTATAGCATAAGATTTATGGAGGCATACGTATTCATCATGGAATTTGCTAAGAGCCATTTTGATGCATCTTTCCTCATTGCTGAAGTTCGAAAAGCTATTCCAAACGTCCAACTTCATTTACGAAAGAACACTATATTCTGACTTTAGGGTAAATTCACTTCCAATCAATTCTTTAATCCATATCAATCTAGCATTTTCAGAGGAGGGTTCTTCCAATTTCTGATGAATATAAATTCCAACATCCTCAATTTGCACAACACCAAGAGGAATTTCCGAGAATGCACCCAAGGGATCAAATTCTAAAGTTTTAATAGCATGTATTTTGATCTTTGGTTCTATCTTTACTGAATTCTCTATAATTCGAGAAATGTCCATTGCTTTTAACAAAATTCAACAAGTATCTCAGAAGCAATGTGCACCAACTTACCTTTTTCTTTCTTGTCGAAGCCAAATTTTGAATTTCCACCGCATGAAGTAGCTTGGGTTTCTTCAAACTTCCTCTGCACACAACTTTCCTTCCAAAAATGCTATTCATCGAATGAGTTTTCATTATTTTTCTTGAATTTATTTCTCTCATTCTAAATACTCTTGCAATTAATGTTTTAGATCACAAGATCATCTCGAAATCTATGTAAACATTCATCCTTTCAAATTCCGCTAAATTCATTCTTCACACATGTGTGCCTACAACTTCCTTTCACATGAAATATTGAGTTCGTTACCTCATTAAATGCACTTTTGTCATGATGTGGCATTTAACATCAACAAGGGGTTTATTAAATATTCCGATTCTTTCTCCCCCTTAGACATTCCTTGATTAATTTTTGATGGATGTGTTTGCACCAGGAGACGGTATAGATGACGTTGATGATTTCGATTAAACTTGCTTAGATTCTCCTTCCTTTCTCCACATTCTTTTCATTTCTTTTCTTATTTCTTCTGGATCAATTTTAATTACAGGTCGATGTCTCTTTACCAGATTGCCACTTTTCAAAAAATATTCTGGATTATCGCTATTGTAGCAAACAACATTTTTCCATCCAAGAATTCTTTTATCCAAACTATATTTGCACTGATTAGCCTTGTGACCAAATGTGTTGCAGTGATAACAATACCCATTAATAGATATAATGCCTTGTACAACTTCTTCCTTCTACAATTCATAACTTCATATCCTATTTTCTTGCATTCAAACCATTGACTGGAGAATGATAGAGTATCATTCATTCTACATATTGAATCTTTTTCCCTATGACCAAATTTATTGCAAGAATAACAAGTGCCATTAAAAGATAAATACCTTTGAGAATTAGGTTGTCTGATGGGATTCCTTTGGGTGTTCTTGAATTGATCATCGTTGCATTGAATCTTTAGATCAGGAGACTAACCTTCCTTTGAACATTGTCCTTCTTCAAATACCATACCTCTTTTATCCATTGAGCATCTCTATCCCGCAATCAATTTGTCCAACATTGTAGAACTTGCAACAAATTTGCCTTCAATTTTTTTTTCCTTTTCTAGATCTATTTTTAGTTGCCACTTCTTGCTCAAGCTTTGTGCATTCATCCATCTTCCTTTGAATTTCAATTTTCTGATGGTCTTCAGCTCTTTTCTTTTCATCAAATTTCTATAGCAGGCTAGAGACAGTTTAATCTGTCTTATCTAGTAGATCACAGGCTTCTTCACATTTACTTTGCAATTTTTCAATATACTTATTTGATTTCATCAACTTGTCCTTCAGATTATCTTTTTATTCTGAATGTCTGAGAGAGATTACTTCCGGAGGAAGAAGAATTTTTTGTCTAGCCTGAAATCAAATTTTAGGACCTTCCCTAAGCTTTTAGGCTTCTTTTGAGGGACCAAGCTCTGATACAAATTGTTGAACATCTAGAATACTGAGAAGGGGGGTGAATCGATATCTCATAAAAGCATTGAAAAATAATCCATCTAAGCAACATCATAAATCTGACTAAATTATCAATAGAAGACATGAAATCAAGACACAACATCATCGCCCATGAACACCAAATTTTTTACATGGAAAACCCAAAATGGGAAAAACCATGGTGAGGATTAACTCACAATATAATATATCCAAATATAGAATATACAAGGCTCACTACCAAGACTCACTGTCTTTGAAAGGCTCAAAACCTGAATACAAAAAGAGATGATTCACTGCCAAGATACAAAAGCTATGGCTCATTGCCAAAGAATGAACTGATGGAATACACCTTCTATGTGCAGTGTTTGGTTCTAATGAAGCTTTGAATATTGCATTCATAGCAATTGCTTAACAATTCTGCTCTGTCTCTGCCATACACAACTGATAAATCATTTAGGCCCACTTACATATCTCTCAACCTTCTTCACACATTCATCTTCGCTTACATCTATTTTCTTCTTCACACGTCCTTGCGCTATATCTCTCTCTCTCTTCCTTCTTCAAAAGATCTTATATATATATATACAAGTATATCTCGTTCATCAATTAGGTCGGCCTAATTAGATGAAGACAAAACCAAGCAAAATACTCTTGTCAGAACCTTATAAGATTAAATAATTTTTATCCAAGTAGTGCATCATATCAAGTCGACGTAGATCTATAGAAAACATCCACAAAGTATATTTAACCTTCTCAGTGTATATCATGTAATAGGTCGGCCAGGGCTAGGACCTAAACACAAATATTCCAAACCAATGCACACTTATCAAAGAGAACACCTTCTAGATCCAATATTGCTTAGGTTTCTCATCATGTAGACATCAAAGAAACTACCATTAGAACTGAAACACAAAAATATTCTTCATATGAAAATGCAAAGTCTCCCACATTGACACACTGAATAGAGGAACAACTGCAATGTATATAGATAAACTCTGTCAATGATAACTTCCTGTTCTCAACACAAAAAATTTCAAGATCTTGGATTTAGCTATCTTCAAGAGTTATACTAATAATATTAAGAGCACAGAGTTGTATCGAATCTTGCGGTGAATTTCAGACTCAAAAACCAACACATTGGTTCTTTAGAAAAGAACACTTTCGATAGAGAATAGATTCTGGTAAACCAAAATAAACTTCATGTTGACATCATATTGACTTCAATGTCAACCTCTTAATTTCCAACAATCTCCCCCTTTGTCATTGATGGAAACACAGGATGTGAAAACCATCAAAGCACCTTTTCCACAACTTTAATTTCACCTAGCCAAAAAAATCCTATTTTCACATGATACTTCTTAATCTCTTCAGGGTCTCTCTCTCCCCCTTTGACATCAATGGAAAAGGAAAAATAACTTCAACAAATCCTTTACAAACTTGAACACTCCCCCTAAGGAGTATATTCCTAATAGAGATGATGACCGAAGGCAGTGGTTTCTTGAAGCTTGTTATGAATCCCTGTCCAACAGGATCTCCCTTCATCCCAAAGACTTTTTGCTTCCACCAATACGCTGCATAAATAATTTAGATCACTCAAGATGTCTTTTCCTTCAACTACAGATTCGGGAGTAGAATTAGACTTCAAAGTCCTATTAGCTATAGAGAGGGCATAGAAGATAGGAGTGCATTTACTCTTTATTACATCTTTGAGCTCCCCATACATTTCAATATTTTCACCTTTCTTCTTATGTAATGCCAAATATTCCTCATGAAGTTCTACCAATTCACACCATGTTTGACCATCTAAATCAAGAGCAAGATCAAATGTGCTAGAGGAAGACTTGATCTACATTTCAATGAGGCTCTCATTATCCTTGAATTTCTGAATTTCATTAGGCCAAGACCAACATAATTCGAATAAATTCCTAGCCTTATTCTCACATTCTTGAACAACTCTAAGTCTATCAAGTGTGATACTATTAGTAGACTCACATTTCTCTTTAATTTCCAACAATCCTTTATTTTCAAGCCAACTAACCATGCCACTTATTGCTTTTTACACTTTAATTCATCAAATCTATCAGTTAATGGACTTGATCTTACCAAAGCAGGTTGAGTTGAGCTGAACTGGAACTGGCACTGGGAACTAGCTGAAATTGTCCTCTATACCTTGCTATTTGATTGAGTCTTGATCTCCTTGGAGCAGGTTCAACTTATGCAACTAATGCAAAAGCCTCTATGAATCTTCTCTTTTCTTTGGAGGCTGACATTGATTTACCTAAGATTGCTCTAGACTTCTCAAGAGCTTTGGCCAATTTAGTGTAAGTCCCAAACTAAGTTCTGCTAGGGTCCCGGGGGTAGTTAATGAGCATTTCAATACAACTGACAACATAGTCCTTCTCAATCTCATATCCAAGCTCAGGTATCCATGAGTTCTTGGGTTCAACTGCCTTGATAATGCAACTATCAGTGGTTACCAAAAATGTTATGTCATTCTTGTATCTCGTAACCAATTCTCTAGGCACTCTACTTCTTTTGTTCATTTTTCTTTGAAAATTTCCAAAGTATGCAACAAGAGCATCTTCTTGTCCATCCAAATCCCCAATATTCCTTATGAATTTCTCAATTTGATGAGAGATTATTTTGGTATGCTCCCAATCATCTTCGCCAATTTTAGGAATCTCCTTCATAAAGTAAAAAATTAAGCATACAATTAGTGTACCATATCTAAATGTACCTTTCCTTTTCTTAATATCTCTCAAATTTTCAAATAACTATTGTCGGAGAAATTCACATAGGTCACATTCCTTTTTGTTTTCAACCATATCCAACGCAAGATCAATAGCAACTGTAGAAACATCATTATCACCAAGAATAAACTTTGAAATGACTAGACTAGCATACTGTGCTGCCGGATGAGTTATTCCAGCACGAGTATTCTTGATAAAACCTTTTCATCTATTATAATTACATTCAGGAGTCGGTCCAGAGGATGGTAATGTAGTTACATTCCTGATGACATCTCTTGTTATAGCATAAGATTTATTGAGCCATACGTATTCATCATGGAATTTGATAAGAGCCATTCTGATGCATCTTTCCTCATTGTTGAAGTTCGAAAAGTTGTTCCAAATGTCCAAATTCATTTCCGAAAGCATACTGTATTCTAACTTTAGGGTAAAGTCACTTCCAATCAATTCTTCAATCCATATCAATCTAGCAATTCTGGAGGAGGGTTCTTCCAATTTTTGATGAATATAAGTTCCAACATCCTCAATTCGCACAACACCAAGAGGAATTTCTAAGAATGCACCCAAGGGATCAAATTCTAATGTTTTAACATGTATTTTGATCTCTAGTTCTGGCTTTACCGAATTCTCTATACTTCGAGAAATTTCCATTGCTTTTAACATAATTCAACAAGTATCTCAGAAGCAATGTGTACCGACTTACCTTTTTCTTGCTTGTTGAACCCAAAATTTGAATTTCCATCGCATGAAGTAGCTTGGGTTTCTTCAAACTTCTTCTACATGCAACTTTCCTTCCACAAATTCTATTCATCGAATGAGTTTTCATTAATTTTCTTGAATTTATTTCTCTCATTCTTAATACTCTTGCAATTAATGTTTTAGATCGCAAGATCATCTCAAAATTTGTGTAAACATTCATCCTTTCAAATTCTGTTGAATTTATTCTTCACACATGCGTGCCTGCAATTTCCTTTTGCATGAAATATTGAGTTCATTACCTCATTAAATGCACTTCTATCATGATGTGACATTTAGCATCGACAAGGGGTTTATTAAATATTCCGATTTTTGCCCCCTTAGACATTCCTTGATTAATTTTTGACAGATGAGTCTGCATGAGAAGACGGTATAGATGACGTCGGATTTTGATTCAACTAGCTTAGATTCTCCTTCCTTTCTCCACATTCTTTTCATTTCTTTTCTTATTTCTTCCAAATCAATTTTAATTCTAGGTTGATGTCTCTTTACTGGATTGCCACTTTTCAAAAAATGTTTTAGATTATCACAATTGCAGCAAACAACATTTTCCATCCAAGAATTATTTTATTAAAACTATATTTGCACTGATTAGCCTTGTGACCAAATGCGTTGCACTGATAATAATACCCATTAAATGGATAGGATGCCTTGTACAAATTTTTTCTTTTACAATTCATCTTGATATCCTATTTTCTTACATTCAAACCATTGATCGGAGAATGATAGAGTATCATTGATTCTACATTTGCAATCTTTTTCCCTATGACCAAATTTAATGCAAGAATAAAAAGTGCTATTAAAAGATAAATACCTTTGAGAATTAGGCTATCTGATGGGAACCCTTATGGTGCTCTTGAATTGTTCATCGTTGCATTGAATCTTTATATTAGGAGACTGACTTTCCTTTGAACACTATCCTTCTTCAAATCCCATACCTCTTTTATCCATTGAGCATCCTTGTCTCACAATCAATTTGTCCAACATTGTAGAACTTGCAACAAATTTTCCTTCAAAACTTTTTTCCTTTTCCAGATCTAATTTCAAAGTTGCCACTTCTTGCTCAAGCTTTGTGCATTCATCCATCTTTCTTTGAATTTCAATTTTCTGATGGTCTTCAACCATTTTATTTTCATCCAATTACTGTAGCAGGCTTGAGATAGTTCCATCTACCTTATCCAGTAGATTGCATGCTTCTTCACATTTACTTTGCAGTTTTACAATATACTCATTTGCTTTCATCAACTTGTCCTTCAAATCATCTTTTTCTTTTGAATGTCTAGGAGAGATTACTTCTAGAGGAAGAAGAATTTTTTTGTCTTTCATGAAATCAAATTTTAGGACCTTCCCTAAGCTGTTACACTTTTTCTAAGGAACCAAGCTTTGATACCAATAGTTGAACATCCAAAATACTAAGAGGGAAGGGGGTGAATTAGTATTCCATAAAACCATAAAAAAAAATCCATCTAAGCAACATCATAAATCTGACTAAATTATCAATAGAAGACAAAGAATCAAGACACATCATCACACATGAACAACAGAGTTTTTACGTGGAAAACCAAAAATGGGAAAAATCACAATGAGGATTAGCTCACAATATAATATATCCAGATATAGAATATTACATGACTCACTACCAGGACTCATTGTCCTTGAAATGCTCACAACCTGAATACAAAAAGAGATTGCTCACAACCAAGATACAAAAGCTATGACTTACTACCAAAGAATGAACTGATGGAATACACCTTCCGTGTGCAGGGTTTAGTTCTAATGAAGCTCTGAATACTGCATTCACAGTAGTTTCTTAACAATTTTTCTTTGTCTCTGCCATACACAACTGATGAATCATTTAGGCCCTCTTACATATCTCTCAACCTTCTTCACACATTCATCTTCGCTTACTTCTCTTTTCTTCTTCACAAATCCTCTCTCTCTCTCTCTCTCTCTCTCTCTTCCTTCTTCAAAAGATCTTATATATATATATATATATATATATATATATAAATATATCTCATTCATCAATTAGGTCGGCCTAATTAGATGAAGAAAAAACCAAGAAAAGTACTCTTGTTGGCACCTTATAAGATTAAAGCATTTTTATCCAAGTAGTGCATCATATCAAGTCGGCATAGATCTATAGAAAACATCCACAAAGTATATTTAACCTTCTTAGTGCATATCATGTAATAGGTCAGCCAAGGCTAGGACCTAAACACAAAAATTCTAAACCAATACACACTTCTCAAAGCGAACACCTTCTGGATCTAATATTGCTTAGGTTTCTCATCAAGTTGACATAAGAGAAACTACCATTAGAACCGCAACACAAAAATATTCTTCATATGAAAATGCAGAGTCTCCCACATCGACGCACTGAACAGAGGAACAATTGCAATGTACAAAGATAAACTCTGTCAACAATAACTTACTGTTCTCAACGCAAAACTTCTCAGGATCTCGTATATAGCTATCTGTAAGAGTCATAATGATAATATCAAGAGCATAGAGTCGTATCACATCTTGTAGTGAATTTCAAACTCAAAAAATAACACACCGGTTGTTTAGAAAAGAACACTTTCGGTAGAGAATAGATTTCGGTAAACCAAAATAAAATTCTCATACTGTTGTCACCATGTTGACATCAATGACAACCTCTTAATTTCCAACATATTCTTGGGAATAATTAAATTCAAATTGAGCAATCATAATTTCAAGTCCATATTGATGTGAAAGTGTTTTAATAAATTGGTGGCTAATTCATTAGAATAATTTATGGAACTTGGATGCTAAGAATTAAACCAATAAATAATGCAATCTCTTAGTGCTCTTGGAAATAAATTAGCTAAGATATTGTCTTCTTATGCAAAATCTAAATTTGCAATAATGAAATATTGTAAATGAACATTAGGATTGCCCTTTCTATTGTAAAGCTCAAATCTCAATACAACAAACTAGGAAGTAACAAATATATAAAAAAATCAAAAGAAAAAGGTGTGTGATGTTGAGGATTGTATGTAATGGAACCTTTGCTATTAGGTATATTATTCACTTTCTTCTTAAGTTTGGTCATGTATTACAATAGTGTGTATGAGGAAGTATGGATAAGAGTAGTGTTAGGAGTGTGCAAGACAATAGAAGAAGTTTAATGAGGATGTGTAATGAAGGGTAATTTCAAGGTTGTGGAAGGAGTGGGGAGGGAGGAATAGTGTGAGATATATGATAGGAAGGAGGTTTAACACTAGTAGGTATGTGTGTGGATGGATAAGATGTAAGTGGAACACTGACAGAGTTGAAAGGAGATGAGCAATGAGGAGTAGTTAAGGGGTAAAATAGGAGTAACAATTTGAGTGGTAGTATTTATTGAAGGGAAAGGTTCAATAGAAAATGAAGAATGGAAGGATACACCATTTTAAGAAGCCAACATCAAGCTAATACCATAAAGGATATTTATGCCAAATGGAGCATCCACTAATATTGAGGAGATTGTGCATTAGCAAATGCATCGACAAGTTGTTGGCCAATAAGAGAAAGATCTTTTTTAGATATATATGTTATGGTCATAATCATATTATTTTTCATGCTCCTTTAAATTGTTCTCAATATGAGCATCAAAATGGACCTCATTATTATTAGATTGAGTTGTCATGTTAGGGTTTAAATAAACACTCCTTTGCAAAGGAAGACTAGGATCCTAGTAGCTTATGACAAATAAAATAATATGACTAAGAGAGGTATATTAAGAAATATTAATCACTCTTTGGTTCACTAAAAATGAAAAGGAATAAAATCCTTTATCATAAGTCTAGGGTAAATAGATAAATTTAATCAATTATGCATAAATTAACCTAGATTAACTAAAGTTGGGATTGATAATTGGATTGAAGTAAATGCAACAAAAAATAAGCGATTAATGGTACTTAAGTTTAAAATTGATGATGGAAGAATGATGTAGATGTGGTGTTGAGCCGATTTTCCATTGTCTAAATTTTTTTGTCCTCGATTTGATGGATCTCTCAAAGTTTGTGTGATATTAAAAAATGTGGGGGTTCAAATCTAAGCATCATAGAGTCAATTGTGAGTAGTGTCAACTTGATTTAATGTGTGAAATCGATTTTTGATGTGCAAGTTTCGTTTGTTAGAACATTTTCCTAAGAACATATTAACTTTATCTTCTTAGTAGTTGAACTTGTTAAGGCGATGCCTGCAGACACTATTTAAGATTTTACCAACTCAATAGATGAATAATTTTTCCCAAGTCAAATACCTTTGATAGGTTGGATAAATGATGATGAGTGATCTATTAAAAACAACAATCACTAGCATATAGATGGCTGATATGTAGATGATGTTGATTTGATTCTTTGTGTCTCTTTTAAAAATTGAAATGTGCTCTACTTATTCTCTCCTATAAATTTTGGTCCACATTGAATGTCTTTAAATACCATGACATAACAACATTTTATAAAATATGTGTCAAGAGGACCCATAATGACAAGGCGAAGGGGGTGATAAATTTTGAATTTGAATTTGAATAATTGAATTTCAAGTTTATTCTCTTATGCCCCACTATTGAACGGAAGCAATCTTAAGCCACAAGGAAACAGATCTTAGGGTAAATGCAAATGTATGGATTAAATGGGAACTAAAGTGTAATAATGAAGAATAAATGCAAATGTATAGAAAATAGTACAAATAAAGATAAAACAAATATAGATAAGAGTTAGGCATGATCCAAACTCAATGCAAGAGTATGCCACTTGTTAATATATTATATTATTAAGGACATTCTCATCAAAGTGGACACAAAACTAAATAGAAAATGACATATATGTTAATTCCACTGTTACGAATATAAAAAAGCTATTATCCCTATCTTAACTTACCTTTTTTATTATAAAGTGTGATCCAAAATATTACTACAAATCTCTCACGCATTTTTTTACCAAACCTTATATTATTTAATACATTAGTCAATATGTAAGTCACAAAAAATTATAAATCATTAAAAATAATTTTGTCTATTAAAAAAACAAATAAACAATAAACATCTACCAAAACATAAAATATTTTTTTAATACCTAACTGTGTGCCTTAAATATTATTTGTATAAAAAATATTTTACACTATATATTTTAAATGGGTGACTTGATTTGTGGGCCCACTCAATTTTACGTTACATCAACCAACGAATTTACTTGAGAAAGAAAATAATTGTGAGATGGGAAATAATGATTTAAATTGAATGCATACGTATGCAAGTCCCATACATACTTTATGGAAAGCTACTTTCATAAAGTGGTTTCCCAAGCAACGAGAAATATTCGGATGCTCAATCAAAAGATGTCGGCGAATATTCGGATAGTTTGTAAAGTATTTCACATGGGTTAGGTATGACTTGTCCAAACTACCTATTCTTAGATGGCTTTTGATTGTTATGTTTTTGGGAAGCACTTGGGTCCCAATTGCCCTAATTTTGGTGTTACGTTCACACTCTATTTGTGAAGTTTAGGTTGACATCAAGTTCTTTTTTATTACTAAAATATAGATTTGTAGCATGAAAGCTACACATTGGAATTGACTTTTAGCTTGGATTCAGAGACACATTGGAATTGAGGGAGGTTATCAAGTACTAATTTTTTAGAATATTGGATGAAAACTGGAAAGTAAAGATTGCATAGTTCAATGGCTAAAGGTCCAAATTAGTCATTCAACTGCTACTCGAGTAGTAAAGTAGTTCTTGTTAGTAAATTAGAGATTTAAAGTTTTAAGATCGAATAAAAAATAACATTAAGATTATCACTTTTTGATACTCGGGTGTTAGACCTGCTCTCCTATCTTGTTGACTTTTGGAATGTATGTTCTTTATTTGTAATTATTTTTTAGTTTGTTTTTATTGTGAAGAGTTTTCTCAAAAGGTTTCTATTTTTTTAGTAATTAGGTCAAAGATATGGAGGAGAGTTGGGTTGTTAGGGCAAATTATAAATTCTGACAACTTGCCTATCAAGTCACTTTCTTGACATCTTGGAAAATGAAATCAATAAGCTTCAAGATCTAAATAGTAAAATGTTCAAATCTAAGAGGTTTTTGTTGGAAGCTTTGCAACATGAGCATGAAGTATGGATGATCGTGTTGGTTGTTCTTATGTTGTCATTGATGTCAACATGGTAATAACTACATGGTGATAACAGTATGGGAAGTTTGCTTGGTTTACCAGAAGTTGTTCTATGTCGATAATACTCCTTTGTGATGGATCAGTATGTTGGTATTTGAGTCCGGAACTCATCGCAAGATCTGATATGACTATGATATCCTAACCATGTTTTATTGACTCATTCAGACAACTATATCTTGGATCTTGAGACGTCTTTTACTATGAACATAAAGTTATATTTGACAGAGTTTAACTCTGTATCCTACTATTGTTCTGTGTAAGGTATACTGTGTGGGAGACTCCACATTCTATTAAGGTGAACATTCTTATATGGCGGTTTTGTTGATAGTCTCTTTACTGGTAGTATGATGGGAAATTAACGTGCTCTCAGATCCAAAAGGTGTTTGCTTTGAAGATTATTTGTTGGTTTGGAGAATTGTGGTTTAGTCTTGGCCGACTCAGCGAATACAATATATTATGAAGACTAATAGTCGACTTGGTATAGTGCACTACATGAATGAAATGATTAAATCTTATATGGTGCCAACCTAATTGATGAATAAGATCTACTTGTATAAATATGAGATAGAAGCAAGTGAAAAAGGTGGGTAAAGGTGTGAAAAAGGTGTGTAAGGGTGTGCAAGTGTGTGCAAGCGAAAGTGTGGAAAAAGAGAGATATGTGGGCGTATGAACAAGCAAGCAAGAAGTGAATGTGAATGAAGGAGAAGATCAATGCATAAATGCTTTATTAGTAATACAAATTTGTTGAGTAATGCAGTACTTTATATTCTGAGCTTCAATGGAATTGAACCCTGCACATTGAAGGTGTATTCCATCAGTTCATCATTTTGGCAATGAGCCACCATCATTGTATCTTGGTAGTGAGCCATCTTTTGTACTTAGGCTGTGAGCCTTTTAAGGACAGTGAGTCTTGGGATTGAGCCCCATAATATTTTGTATCCAAATATAGTATATTGTGAGTTAACCCTCACTGTGGTTTTTCCCATTCTGGGTTTTCCACGTAAAAATCCCGGTGTTATGTGTAAGATTGCTTTGTCTTGTTTTTATGTTCTCTCTTGTTGATTTAGTCAAAATTGTGATAATGGTTAAGTGGATTTTATTATCGGTGTGTGAAATACTGATTCACCCCCCCCTCTCAGTATTCTAGATGTTCAACAAATTTCCTACAAGATTTGGGCTCCAAGAATAAATTTGCACAAGCTCAGACTTCCCACTCAACCTTGCAACATAAAGCTGCAATCTAGACACGATTTGGCTTGGCCACTAGAATCTATAACTAGGCCTAGCAACTTGACCTTTAATGCTTGAGCTACATTTCACAATTTGCATTAAAACCTCAAACTTTAGCATTGGGTTGCAGTTTACATCTTGTAGCACCCACTCGAGATTCAGGCTCCAAGTCACAACCTACATCATGTACCACAATTTATTTTATTTGGTTTTAGATTATCTACAAAGGTTTTAAAATTATGGGGGAGAAAGATGACAAACTAAATCCACTTCCCTTAAGGATGTGAGAAATAAATCCATGTTATGGCACATCTTTAAGGAGGGTAGTATTAATCCTTACTTTGAGTTCCTACGTGGCTTTGATAATTTCCTTTCAACATAATTTTCTACTTTTTGGAGAGATAAAAAAGTTGTGGTGGAGGTGTTAGCTTTCTAGTCTTATAGGAAACCATTGGAGTTGCTCCTTAGTTAAACATTGATGGTAGGATGATCATTAAGTAGGAAAAAATGAGAGACATAGAAAGAATCAACCAATTCCTAAAAGTTCTCCCATATCCTTTGGATGAGGTTAATAGAGTGTAAATGAATTACTACATAGCGAAGAGTAAGCTTAAGAGTGTTTTACATTATCATTTCCCACTCCTAAACCATCTCAGGCATAATAAGATTGTTATTTTTTCTCTTTTTTCTAAGTTCCATTGAGAGTTTAGTTAAGGATATCTTAATGGATAAATTTGAGAAGGCTTTACACTAATGTTTAAATTTTAGAATCTTTAAATTTCACCTTACTATGTGTCCCTAGAATCATGCCATCCCTCTCATTTTTAAGCCTATCTACTTTCTTCCCCCATCCTTATCAAAGATAAAGAAGGGATTTATAGTGATGTTCATGATCCCTCTTCTTCCAAGGGTAAGTAAAACATTATCAAGATTTCCCTTTCCACAAAAAGCATAATTGACCTTTGAGGATGTGCCTAGTAAAGGGGTGATTGGTAATATTTGGCCTATGTTGGATGGTAATTTTGGCCTTGGTAAAATTTTCACTAATCACTATGTATCTAGTTGTCTTGATTTATTTTATATTTATCCCCTTTTAAAAGTGGCCTCCTAGACCCCTAAGGATAGTCCCACTAATGTTGGTGTTCCCAAGATAAAGAGTAAAAACCCTAAATGCCAATCCTTATCTATTGACGATAAAAAATCTAATATGTTAGTAGGCAATAAATTTTGTAGAAGCCCTAAACCCTAAACCTCTTAAAGGGAAGGCTATACAAAGGTCTAATAGGTTATTAGTCAGTAATTCTACTCCTCCTATCAGGGGTCCTAGGGTGTAGGTGGTTGTTTTTATAGATAAAGACCATGATGTTTAAGAGGACAATGATTACATAAATAAAAAGAATGAGGATTCTAGTCACTCTTTTGATTCTATGGATGAGGAAGATGTTTACTTCTCTAATGAAATAGGTCCTAGACACTTTCTAAAAATGAATGCTCCTTATGACTTTGAGTCTTCTAACTTGAGGGATGGTTTAGAGACTAAAAATGATGCAACTTTAGGCTTTGATAATGGTTTGGTGACTAAGGATGATGTCGAAGGTAAAGGAATTGATGAAAATATGATTGTTAGGGTACATCTATATTTTCATTATGCTCGTAACATCAATTCTCTCAAGTTGATGCAATAAAGTATGGAAACTTTGAAGGAAAGATAAAAATGTGTTCAATTTTAGTATTAAGGTGATGCATAGGTTGGCTTCTTGTCTACACCTCATCCAAAATTTTGTGAGGAAGTTCGAGAAAAGGTTAGAGGGTACTCTTTAATCCCTTGTTATGAATAAGGTGATAAATAAATAACTTAAGGATGGCCTATTTTCTTTCCTATTTTATGACCGGGGAAATGTATTGCCCCCCATAGACATGTTGTAACTAGTGGTTTCTTCATGTTTTTTGTTAGCTTTTTTTGTGTTGCTTTTATTTTCTATAGTATTTGTTTTTGGTTTGTTGTTTTTTGGTTTCACTCTTTGTAGTTTTCATTATTTTTTTGTACTATGGTTGTTACCTTAGTTTCCAATTTCCCAATATAAAAAAACTATTACATAATTTTTAGAAGTAAATAATTATCAATAATGCACACAAAATAACAAGTAGATAAACAATACATGAACAATATTCCTTTTGAAAAAAATAAAAGGGGAGAGAATCATAGTCTAGTTTATGTGATATTAATTGTCTAATTTTGGTATGAATTAATATTTATAATTCACCCTTCTCATCCTTGTATACCACCTATATGGGACAGTCTAGGGCTTTCCACATTGATTCCACCTTTAATCTCATTCTTGGAGTAGACTAAGTATATTAATATGGATCTTTCCCTATCTTTTGTAACTTTTGTTGTGAAAAAGAAAGAAAATAGAACTAAGAGAGCACAAAAGTTTGTTCCTGAGATATACAACAAGGTAATTTTATTGAATTCCACATAGATGCTTTTCTTTCTATAAATATCATATATTTTGTTTTCAATGGTATGATAAATTTAGCTTAATTATTTATTATGTAGTTGTATCTCCTTAGAGCAATATTCCACTACTTAGGAATCCCATGGGATTGAGGTTATGGGATTTTAAAACTTACTAAGAATTTGATTTATTTTCTTTCAAAGACTCCTAAAATTTTCACATACTTTTAAAATACTCTAATTGAACTGGTTCATGCTAAACACCCTCTTGGCGTTGTCTCACTAGACAAATGATTTTAAGGTCTATAAGAAATTTTCTCTCAAGGTCCCTATCTTGGTTGATCTTTTATGTGTGATTATTACTTTCTAGGATTCCTCGAAGCAAATTATCCAAGCTTTGAGGAATTTTTTTTTATGGAATGAAATTATTCTATTTTTCATCTCCCTCATAGAAGCTTATATATTGAGGTAAACCTCACCTCTAACTTTAAGGAGTCTAAAAAGATTCAATTTTGGAAATTTCACTTTTCATTTAAGGTGAACTATACCAATATTCCTAATTCCTAATTTAGGTGTCAATCCTTTGATCAAAAAGTAAAGTATTATCCTCTTATACCATATTTCACCTCTAAAAAATCTACTAAAACCCTAATGCCACTTGATAAGGATGAGGGTTGGAAATTTTGGGAGGTGAGAAAAACCTTAACATTTGAACCCATAAAACCTTGTGAGTTATCTATTTCAACCAAAAAATATTAGTATATTTGAAATTCTCTCTCAACTCATCATAGAGGGTTCATTTTTAGCTAGAACATTTAATTCCTCCCCATCCAAGGTTGTTGATTTTCCTTTGGAATATTTTTCATGAGTACTCAACTATCTAAGCAATTTCATAGCCCAATTATTAACTATGATGACTCACTAAGGAGATAGTATAGGCATAAGAACTACTTATTATCACTTGGTGATTATCTCTCACCAAACTAATGTTCTAAATGTGAGTGTTTTCAAATTTTAACAATGTGATAATTAAGATATGCAATATTTCCATAGTCCATAATAGTGTTTAATGGTGCTTTTGGATGTAATTTAAAAAAAAAAAAGTATCAATAAATATATAATATTGTAAATAACAGTGATTTTGTATACAAACTATGTAGATATTTTTAGTATCACACTCTGTGATCCATCATTAGGATGTAGAGAAAGAGAAGAGAGTAATATCAAGTTTTGGGTAATAATTTCTCATTTTGTATTTATGATGATAACCAACTAGCTCTTCATGGAGTATACCTCCACATGAGATTGATTTATTGGAATTCTTTTGGCCTCACATAAATCATTAAAAAAAAATTGGTTCACATGTCAAAGTCTCATCCTTTTGATATTATCTACCTTTAGGAATTAAAGTATGTTATTTTTTTTCTTGATATTGCCTCAAAGATGTATGACCTATGCCTCATAGTTTACCACCTTGCATGAGGATGGATATGCTGATGCATCCATTTTACTTTCCCCACACTTATATTATTCTTATGCTTCAAATTAATTGCCAATTTGTTAGTATTATCAATGTTTATGCACCTAATGGAGGTAGGAAAATAATTACATTCCTATTCTAATTGTCTCACTTGTTGTGACTTTAAAACAGAAGAGCCGCCCAAGAATAAATAGGTTTGTCTATTGATGAGACAATGTGTTTGTGAGAAGGAAGCATTGTTTTATTTTGATGTTTTTTGGGTTTTCATACCTATATTTTTTTAATAGAGTGCAAATTGGATCATTCCTTTACATGGTTTAATCTCTATGTGGTACATGACAAGGTCCTTAGATAAATGGATGATGTCATGAACTATGAGCAATATGTGTTCCACTTTCTTGATTATGTTATGAGCCTTCTAAAAGTGTATATAAATATCATCCTTTATAAACACCATCTCATCACATTTTAGATTATTTGGGATAATGAGCCTAAAAAATTACCTAAAATGAAATTATATTTGAACATGCTTATCATTTCCAATGCAAGAACTATTTATATAATCATGTGAGCGTGGAAACTTGAGCCACATCGACCACTCTTTTCCCACTAGATTGAGTGGTGGAATGTTGTAGTTGCTTGCATTAGCACCTTTCTATTGTATTATGGTAAATAAGTGGAAAAAAATTATAAATAGGTCAATGGAACCATCTCTAAAGACTTGGTGAAGGTTTCTAATTGGTTGAAAAATAACTCTTCCAAAATCTAGATGCTCAAATCAAGCATAAGCTTAAAGTTATCGAATTCCACCATGCTTAGGGTATTCAAATCAAATCCCACCTTTACTCATTCAAATTTTGGGACAAATCCATTAAAAAAATTTCTTTAAATCCCTTTGTCTCAAGCAAGCCATACATCAAATCAATAAAATATTAATCCATTCCATTAATGGACAAATAATATCACTTTGAAATATTTATAAATAATTTTCTATACCATTTAAAGGTGGTCTTTCAATCCCATGAAGAATTTTTAGAATTTTCTCAAGCTTAGTAATAATGCTTAGATATAGTTACCTCCAAGTTGGGTCAATTTTCTCAAGCATATTGTGATGCTTCACCCATGCTTGATGATCTTCTTTATATTCTTATACAGATAGATAATGACAAGCCCTCTCATATAAATAGATTCCCCTAAAAATTCTTCAAATTTATTTGAAATCTTACTAGTCTAAACATGTTACATCTATAATCAAGTGAAAGGGAAAAAACAAAAATTTCCTAATTAATCTTATAAGAAGAGAGCTATAAGTTATCTAATCTATATAAGTTTTAGTTGCATTCTTGTATAGTAATAACATGAGAAATATAATGAGAATGGAAGATAATGGAAAGAATAATATAAGAAACCACACAAGATAATGTTACCAATATATTATAGGAAAACCCTACAAAGAAAAAACATAGCCTTTAAAGCACTAAAACCAATATATTATCAACAACTATATGCTATAATACAATATCAACTTTGGGTTTCACATCAAATCAACATTCTCAATATTGGAGAAATTTTGGCAACATAACCTCACATAAAATATTTTATCCCAAACCTTTTATATAGCCAAAAGAGACCCAAGAAATTAATAATGGTTTTCCAAAACTATGAGCCAAAGACTAGTCAAAATAGTCCACATTTAACACATGCACCCCACCTAAAACTATAAATCCTCCCAAAATATATTATACTTTTGATTTACTGATTGGAATTGTAGAGTCTAAACTAATGTATTGT
Source organism: Sequoiadendron giganteum (assembly GCA_007115665.2). Lineage (NCBI taxonomy): Eukaryota > Viridiplantae > Streptophyta > Pinopsida > Cupressales > Cupressaceae > Sequoiadendron > Sequoiadendron giganteum. Next base: position 326,811,694 of record CM021102.1, read on the forward strand.
AAACTTGGTAGAACCTACACAATTCAGAGGTATATCTGGCTGAACAGTCCACTCAACATTGTAAAGACTCTCATTAAATTGTCAACCCAAGGTCTGTAAACTTTTGATGGTGTTACACTATATGTTCCTTCAAAGAATTGAGGCTACCTAAGTTATCCTATTCAAGATGTTCTACTTGTTGTAAATTCACATAATTGCAAAACAGTAAAAGAAACAAACTAGTGCTAATGGCTATGAGTGCCTACAACTTAACCTGTAGTTGAAATGTTGCTAATAAAGTATTACCATATCAACTCAAAACTGATCAAAACTAATAATTAAAATTATTCTAACCTTCAGAGTGCTACTGATCAACCAGATACATGCATACCCATTAACATTCATTACTAATGATCAAAGTATGGGATTCTAATTTAACTTGCATGTAATTCATGAAGTAATGATAAACAAAAAACATCTACTAAACATAAATACACAACTATAAATGAAGTGAAGAACAATTACCTTGAGTGGCCTGCTCAAGTGGTTGTCCTCACTTAGCTAGAACCAAATATAAATATCAGATTCTACACATCCATGTAAAATTGAACTCCATTCATTACGTAATGCAAAAGATTACAAAAAATATTCTTCACATATTGTATTCAATGAAATCATTCTAAATACTCAACATGTATGTAATTGATAATTGAAACTGATAATGAAATAATGAAAATCAATTAATTGATCTAAGGATTCAACCACTAGCTATATACAAGCATGGGGGAGTCTTATTCTAAGAAACAACTAACCGTAATCATTAACTTCCACTCCTAGATATCATAGCATGTAGTTAATTTTGAATTGTTCAAATTATAACTGAAAAGAAAGAAGAATCCTAATTAAACTAAAACTCTATGAAACAGATTTGCATGTAAAACACACAAATAGTTATGTAGAATCCTATTAACAAAAGATTTTTTCTTCTTCAACGCTTTATTAACTTTTCATAATGATGCATGTTCAACTCTATCAGGTGTCTTCATACAGTAGTTATTACATTCAGTCTAATTTGGCACTTCCCTTGTTTCACTATCCTAGTCTTCCTTTTGTTGTGAGTTACAACTTCAGTTGCTATAGGCTATGTCGGATGTTGTGGTTGTATTGCTGATATGTGGTTGTCATTGATGTCAACACTATTAGCATTGGTGATGCTTAAGGTTGTATATATCGAGGAGATTGAGAAAATTGTAAAAAAAAAATATTGTAGACAGTCAGTGAAGTTGAGAAGGTCAGAGTGGTGGGTAAGTGTTGTAATTTGATAATCAGGTGGTGCACACTAAAGGGTTTTTTGCTCAATCTATCTAGTATGTTTGAAATTTTCAGTGGCACACATCAAGATTTGAGAAAGTTAGGAAGTACTATGCTCCTGTAGTCATTCTGTTACTATAGCAGGTGTTCTTGGATGAAGAGGATGAAATTCTAGAAATTTCAGTTGTTGCACATATTCCTGTGACATTCATTGATGAGTCTAGATTGTGATCTATCAGTTTTGTACGTTTGCATTGATCAGAGAGTTCATGATCGAATATTTTTCTGATGTGTGCTCGAGTTTTCATGTTCTTGGCTAACATGTTGGTGGTAGCATGTTGCAGATCCATGAGGATTAATATTTTATTGTTTGGCGTGTTTGAAGGTGTTTATTTGAGTCCTCTCCATGTTGTGATTGACTTGTGTTGGTGCACATTAAGATTTATTTATTTATTGAGGCCGAAAATTGTAATTTATTATTTATTTGTGGCCGATAGAGTAGTTGATGTAAATCTATGTGGCAGATATATAAGAGCAACTGTTTACTCATTTTGAAGTGTGCTCAAGGTATGCTCGGTGTGTGTATGTGAGATACATGTGCGAATAAAGGTCAAATCATTCAGGAGCAAAGCAAAGTGTGAAGAAGGTTGAGCGAAGTATATTTGTGCCTAACTAAAACTGTAATCAGGCTTGTGAAGAAGCTAATTTCTTAGTTCATGTTCATCAGATGGATTTAATCTGATTATTGTATGTAAGGCAGCGAGACTTCCTCTGAGCAGTAAGCTCTAGGCAATGTGCCTGAATGCAAGTGCATTCCTTATTCATTTTTCATTATACTTCTAACAGGGTATAATCTTGTGGACTAACATCCACCATGGTTTTTCCCCTAACAGGGTTTCCACGTATAATTTTTTGGTGTTCATGTGTCTTTGATATGTTATTGATTTATGACTGCACTATTAATTATCAGATTTGAGATTAAAGGTTGATTAAAGTTGAATAAGTTTGATTTTGGTAACAACTGATTTACCCCCCCTCTCAGTTGTTTATCCTTGTTTTTCCAACATGCTACAATTTCTCCTTGGTTGCAAAAAGGTTAATCTACAAAACATGTGCACAAAGCTAACTACCATAATTAAACACAAAATTCCATCCATATTTGATACATACTTACATATAAACCATGCAATACTATTATATCATAACCATGTTCCCATTACTATTATTTAGGTCCAAGGCTATATAATAAGTATGAAAAAATAGCATAATATAGGAGTATTGTCTGAAAAGAATATCTAAAAGCGTCTAAAAGTATACATAAAAGCAATGGAAAATAGGCTAACAAAGGAACCCATTGTTTCCCCCAACTATACTTTTGCTTGTCCTTAAGCAAAATACTAGGGGTACAAATTATATTGCAAGGTGATTTGCTTAAGGTCCATAACAACATCTACTACCTTGATCTGTTTCAAGCAAAAACCTCTATAAGCTACAAGTTGCCTCATTGTTGTATTCCAAGCTCTCTCACATTCCTCACCTTTCTCCTCATTCAAATATGGAACTAGATAGAGTAGCATAGGTGGGTGAAATGTGAGTGGTACCTAGTAAATCCCTATGTCAACACCAATTGTCATGTATCTTTGTACCCTTTCAAGAATGGTGGTGAAATTATACATGGAATGAGGTTCCTTGCTTTGTAATTCCAAGGTCAAATTTTTCCATCTTCTCTACATGTAACTGTAGCATTGCTGACCCAAACCCATGCCTAATATTTGCATTCTTTTGTAATCTATTGTCCTTAGTTACATAATTTTTTTGCCTACACCTTTATGATCTAGGATTTTCAACCACTCATCTATAATTGCATCAGGGTCTTTAGATTCTTTCCTTATGGGGAGAGCAATTGATTTTTCCCTCTCATATTCTTCCATTATTTCTCCCCTGAGTTGTTCATTCCTGTAATAAGATGCAAGTTCCCTTACTTGGAGATCTCCTAAAAACATCAGAGGATTCCACTCTATTTTATCTGGCACCACATAGTTGTGTAAATAGAATTCACACAATTGATCCTACTCCTTAGGTGTAGAATCAACAAAAACATTAAGAAACTCAAAAAATTATGCTCATCCAAATTGACTGATTACTAATTAGCCTACTGAATTGAAAACTTAGAAATCTTTCTTGTAGATATAGTGCATATGTCCTTGCTAGAGGCCTACATCTTATGATTTGTGAAACTTTGTCTACCACTTCTTCCAGCCTAACTGTTGTTTTTTTGAGCTCCATCTCTTTTCCTTCAAGTAATTTAGTATGTTCTTCAACCAACATTTCTCTTTCTTTCTTCCACTTTTCTTTTGCTTGCACAAACTCATGAGTCACCCTCCATAGCTAATAACCAAGTGAAAAGGTTTTATGGTGAATTGGAGTTCTTATGGGAGGAGGTCTTTGATCTGGTACTGCTATTTCTCCATCCCAAATCTGTTATGGCCAATTGTGCCAACAAATCAAGTTTAGTACCATGGCCATATGTTTGCAAATTTTCCTCCACTTCCTATATTTTTGTTTCCCTTTCCTTGTCCTTATTTTTATAGCTCTGTATTAACTCTTCCATATGTTTGATTCTATCCAAGGCTTCTTGGAGCTCCTTCCTAACATTTCTTTCTTCTATTTCCATGATCTGTTGATTACCTCCCCCTTCATAATATTCATAAATAGAACTATCTAGGGTTTTCTTTTGTGTTTTCTTAGTAGCAAACACATCATTTGATTCTGAATTAGAAGTGGTAGAAACATACCTCTTCCTTTTCACATTTAATTTTACATTACTAGGTATATCTCCCTTCCCTTCAAAGTCTGTCTCTACTAACATGACACCTTCATCTTGTTGTTCTTTTCTCTTTTCCTCTTCTTTAGGTTTCTCTACATTTCCCCTCATGACACCTTGTCTCTTTAATCTACCTAAACATCTAGGTGTAGGTGTCTCCTTCTTAACATCCTTCTTCTTCTTTTGAACATCCTTATTTTTCTTTTTTGTTTCAAAAGGTGTGGATGATGTGGATGTACCACCTCTTCTGCTCCTGGGTTTTTGTGGTTTTGAAGAAGATGGAATTTCCTCCACTACTAGTGACCTAGACTCTAGAACATTATGCTCCTCATGATCACCTTGGCTATAGGTAGGTGAAGCCGTAGGTGAGACATGAGGAATTTCTCTTACATGTTCATCTTGTGGCTCTACAATCTCAGGTACTACTAGTGCCTCTAGTAAGCTATTAATATCTTCACACTTCTTAAAATCTTCCCAGACTACCTATGGGTACTGAATTCTCAAACTTCTTTTTGCTAGTAGGGAAATCAAATAGTGGTGTGATAAGGTAGTGTCACTTTTTTTCCTTAGATACTCTTATGTCATTCTTTTCAATATATTATAAAGAAAATTTAGCACATTTACTAGCCTATTGTGTTGAAGGTGACTAAGCAACTTAAAATGTACTATGTACAAAATATTTTGCCTACCATCATAGGTAATATATCTAACAATATAGGAAGCAAAATTATCCCATAACCATGGAAGAGAGATCCTCTTTGTACCTTGTGAAGATGATTCCAAATTATCCCCTCACTCATAAAATTCCTCTTTGGCTGCAATTGCATTAATGGGTATTGGAAACTCTGCTCTAGTTCTAGGTAACCAAGAAACTTATGCTATGGAAACTTCAGATGCATCCACTGATAATCCTTTCACCATTGCTTCATCATGTTCCATTGTGGATGCAAACCTTCTTGCTATATCATTGTCAACTTCTATTAGTTTCAATAAATAATCAAGCCAACTAACTTTGGTAAAAATAGGTAAGACCATTGCATCTTCCAGTATTTTCTTGTGAGTCAAAGACTCTCTCCTTATAACATCACCTCCCATGATGAGTCTCTTTACTCTACTCAAAGTATTTAACCTTGTAAATTCAGCTCAATTCCACTCTACCACCTTTAAAACCCAACTCCTTTCTGTTGTTTCCTCATACACTTTTACTACCATAATTGCAACTCCCCTTTTTAGTATCAGCTTAGTTGAGCTCAAAAATAGGTTCTAGGTTCGGCTCTGGGTTGGACTTAGCTCAAGATCATAGGATTGGAAATTGGCAATCGAAAGTATTAACAGAAAGTAGGTGTAATTTTAGGAGGGTTTTGCATGTCATATCTATCTATTGCATTTAGTTTAGGTGGCAAAATTCAAAAAAATTGGCTGAGATGTACCCTCCCCCCAACTTAATGGTTGAAGTGACCTCACTTCAACTCGTGTTTGGAAAGGGTATGATTAAAAAAATATGGAATGTAATGGTATGAATATTTTGCATGCATAATTTAATATGAAAGATATAATGAAAGCTTTAAGAAATCTATAGTAATTATGATAGTGTACCTTGTGTACCTATGGGAAGGGACTAACTGATCATCATGTGTGTAAACTAAATAACATGTTTCCAAAATATGATTTGATGTGACCAAGAATAACTACAGGTGAATGAATTGTGAGGTGGTAGATGTAAGGTAATGAAATGGATTAGACAGATAATAGTTGGTGATGTGACTGTTCAAACGTTCAAAATTTGAATTGGTAACAATAAATTAAAGAAGCGTGTTGTGGGTTCTTATTATGAAAAGATGAATTCTACATGTGATAATTTTGAGGTGAAAGCATGTGAATTGCAATTAATGTGGCACCAAGTGATTGAAAGGTTTTTTACTAGACGACGCTATGGGTACCTTTTGCATCAGGTCTTGTCTAAATATTGACAACTATCATGCTATAGGTCCCTATGACATTAGGACCCTATCTAAATGTTTAACAGTTAAATATAAAATAGGTCCCTCTAGAGAAAATATGAAGATCAATATAACTATGTTGTGTGCGCTTATGAGATAAAATAAGGAATTAATCCTGAGTGATCTCAAGGATTGAGTTGTGTAGCTCAATCATTGGGTCGCCTGAAGTGCTTAGTATGTCATGTGTTGCTGAAATATCACCTTGTGTGTCTGAACTTGTATCTAGATTGCTATGAGCACCATACTACTGAAACAGGGAGAAAATAAAGTCATCTTTTTGTAGTGGTTTCTTATACAGCTTCAATCTATGTCTATTAATGAGAAGAGAGAATCTAACTGCATCTATAGTGTGCAACTTGATTGCTCCATTAGGATAGACGACTAATTTCATAAGGTCCCACCCAACTAGATTGGAGTTTCCCTTTGAAGTCTTTGTACCTTGAATTATATAAAAATTCCCAATCCCCTACATTAAACTCCTTTGTTTTGATATACTGTTCATACCACTTCATCCTTTGCTGTTGTACTACCTCAATGTGATGGATTTCCTCCATCCTAATTTCATCCAATCCATTTAACTGGTGTAAGCTCTTCTTTTGAGTTGTTAAATCCATTTCTAGCTCTACTGTTATTCTTAATGTCTTATATTCAAACTTAATTGGAAGGACTGTTGTTTTTCCATAGACTAGCTCATAGGGTGTAAAACTAGTTGTTGTCTTCTAGGTTGTTCTATATGCCCATATTGCTTCTGGTAACCTTGCAACCCAATATTTTTTATGTAACTACATTGTCTTGGTGATAATACTTTCAATTTCCCTATTAGTAACCTCCACCTGACCATTAGCTTGAAGGTGATAAGGTTTTGAAATTTTGTGCCTAATTTGGTATTTTTTAACTAGTTTTGTGATGAGGTATGAAGTAAACTATGGACCCTGATCAATGAATATTTCCCTAGGTACTCCATACCTAGTAAAAATGTCCTCATACAAGAATTTAACCATATTTCCATCTCTGGAAAACTGTAAGGCCTTTACTTCTACCCACTTAGTAAAGTAATTAGTGCAAACACAAATGTATTACTTGTTGTTGGAAGTAGGTGAGATTGGTCCAATAAAGTCTAAACCCCATTTGTCAAAGGGAGCTAGTGTTAACTGAGGCTGAAATGGAATTTCATCACTCCTTATTGGTTTACCCATCCTTTGGCACCTATCATAGCTTCTTGTGTATTTAACAGAATCCTTATGAAAAGTTGGCCAATAATAACCAGTTGTGAGGATCTTGAATGTTATTCTTTTTGTTGTAAAATGACCCCCACATGATTCATCATGGCAAGCCTTCATGATACCATAGATTTCATCTTCCCTTATGCACCTTCTCATGATGTTGTTAGGGCTAGTGTAAAAAAGATAACCTAATATCCAAGAGTATGGAAAACATTTATGTACCAGTTGTTTCTTTTCCCTTGGAGAAAAGTGTGGTGTAATCTGCCCCATGACTAAATAATTTGCAATGTCAGCATACTAGGGTACATGTAGATTAAGAAAACAAAAATTTCATCTGGAAATGAGTCATCCACTACCCCTCCAATTGATTGTGTTGGCAATCTTGACAAAAAATCTGCCACTACATTAACCTTACTAGGTTTATCCAATATTGTAATATAAAACTCTTGTAGAAGGAGCAATCATCTGACTAATCTTCCTCCTACTATAGGTTTGTTCATAAGATATTTGATAGTTGTATGATATGTATGAACAAAAAATGAATAACCAGTGATGTAATGCCTGAACTTATTGATGTCATATACCACTGCTAGCATCTCCTTTTCAGTAACAATATAATTCAACTATGCTCCTTAAATATTCTTTCAGATGTAGTAAATTGCATACCCTTTGTTACCTTCTTTTTGACTCCAATAGATAAATCTAAAGCATTTGTACGCATATGAAAGGGTAAGGTCCAATTTAGCCCCCTCAAAACAAGTGCTTGAGTCAAGGCATTCTTTAGCTCTTCAAAGGAGTGTTGGAACTCTGATGTCCACTCAAACTTAATGTATTTACTCAAAAAAACAAACAATGGTGCAAAAATCTTATTAAATTCTTTAATAAACCTCTTGTAGTAGCCTGCATGAAACTTCTGATATCTCTTTGCTTTTGTAGAATAGGTAATGTAGAAATAATTTCTATTTTATGTGGATCAACTTGAATCCTTGTACTGGAGATGAAGTGCCCTAAAATAATGCCTTGTGTCATAATCATAAAGCACTTTTCATTGTTGATTGACAGGTTGCATTCTTTACATCTTTTTAATACCTTTTCCAGATTGTTGAGGGATTCCTCATAAATTTCTCCATATATGGTGAAATCATCAATATATATCTCTATACAGTCACGAGCATAATAAAAAAGGATGTTGAGCACTGCCCTATGAAAAGTGGTTGGAGCATTGCATAAACCAAAGGGAATAACAAAGTAGGCATAAGTACCCTAAGGACATGTGAATGCAATTTTGTCCTGATCTTTTGGAGCAATTTTGATCTGATTGTAACCATTGAAACCATCTAGGAATGAAAAATACTTTTTTCGGCTAAAGAATCAAGCACTTGATCTATAAAGGGTAATGAGAAGTGGTCCTTCCTAGTGGTTGTGTTCAATTCCATATAATCCACATAAACTCTCCACTTTCTACCTTTCTTGGGAACAATGAATAAAGGTGAGACCCATTAACTGTCAAATATAGGATAAATAAAGCCTGCATCAAGGAGTTTTTGAAGTTAAACTTTCACTATTTCTCTCACAGTATGGTTCATTCATCGTTGATGTTGTCTAATGGGTATATAACCATCATTGATATAAATTTGATGCATACATAATTTAGGATCTATGCCTTTCATATCATGGTACTCCCATGCATATGCTACTGCATGTGCTTGTAGGATTGTGTGCAGGGAATTTTGTTACTCTTCAATCAAGGCATTGTTTATGTTCAACAATTTTCTTGGCATGAATTCTAATTCCTTGGATGATTCTTGTACAAATGAGAGGTCAAGGCTTGGAATGATTGGTACACATTGTTGTGGGAGTAAGGAATGAAAAATATGAGATATTTCTTTTGAGGAATTGGTGGGTATAATACTTTGCAAGGGATCTTGTAAGCATGTGAGACAATCTCGTTGTTGCGAGATCCTGCCACAGTCATTCTATATTATGTGACCAATGAGATCATCTTCATCCTGATCATCCAATAGAGGGATGTGTTCTATGGTCATCAATGTATGAAAGGAATAATTATCTTCCTCATCTAGAGTGGGCCAAATAGTTTGCTCAAGATAAGCATAAGGTTGGGCTGGAGGATAGAGTACCAATTTTTTGGTCACTGTCCCATTAGATATTATCATATTGCTAGACCTACAATCTATGGATGCATCAACTATAGCTAACCATGGTCTTCCTAGGATGAGTGGGTATCCTGCAAGATTAGACTTTGGTTGTAAAACTATGAAAACAACAAGATATTCCTAAGAATCCAATGTAATAACAAAATCCTCAATTATTCCTTTAGGCTAGACTATTGACCTATCAGCCAACTATAAAATAGTTTTTGTAGGTCTAAGGTTGGCTAATTTTAGTAATTACATTATTTCTTTAGTCATAACATTTATTGTTGCCCCTAAATCTTCAAGGTGTTCTTGATAAGGGTCTCATTAATCTTAATGTCTGCTACTAGACTACTAGGGTTTGTGTATTTAGGAACAGTTATGTTCCCTAACATGATACATGCAAGGTTTCCTAAGATATGTATTGTCTGAGGATCCTTCCTTTTCCTTCCTAGTTTCTTAAGACATAGGTCCCTCACAGTTTTAGTATAAATAGGGATGTATTTGATAGCTTGGATGAATGGAATCTTGATGCTCACACCCTTTAATTGACCTAGGAGGTTTGCCTCTGTCTGTGTGTGATGCTTTTGAATGGCTAAGAGTTCAGGAAAAGGAGGCTTTAGACTTGAGGTAGTTTAGTGTACTTGATTTGACTTAGATTCCAAAGATGTTTTGTTTGAAACTTCAACTGCAGGTTCCTCATCCTCCATCTTAGTTATTTGAGGGGATGAAGGTCTAGCAAGTTGTTTTCTTGATCTGAGGTGGACATCAGTCACCGCTACCCCATAGGTGGGGTATTTCATAGCTCCGTTAATATAAGCCTATTGAACAGGCTTATTGTTAGGGTTAGGTACAGATTGGGCAGGTATTTGTGGTGGTTTAGGTGGCTGGGATGTAAGATTTGATGAAGGCATAATAGCTTACCATTGAAGTTGAGGAGGAAGCATAGGCTGTTGATAGTTCATGTTTTGTTGTTGCCATTGTTGACCTTTTTTCCATTGAGGTTGTCATTAGTTTTGTTGTGTTGGCCATTGGGGATTGTAATTGGAACCTTGGAAATTTTGTTGTGATCAAGGATCTGGCTGCTATTGATTCCAATTTTGATGGGGTTGTAGCCATTGTTGATAGTTTTTACATTGATTTTGGTTTGTTGGCTAGGGTTGAGAGTTCCAAGTAGAAAAGTTCTAGTTTCCAATGGGAAAGGATGAATTGAAGCTAAGAGGGTCTTGTGGCACACCTTGTCTTTGTTTCCATGGCCTTCTTTGAGCTATATAAAATATTTTTCCATCCTCCTTTAAGTGGCTGGAAATTAGGTTTCTCAACTTTGTCTTGTTGAATACTAGCCACCCTCTTGCATTTACAATTTTCTTTCCTTTGCCTACAACTTGGAAAATATTTAGTGAGTGTTCCTTAAACTTCCTCTTATTTATTCTTAATATGGAGGGTGTCCTACTAAGTTTCCAAATGACTGATAATGTCCTCCTTAATGTTGGACAACAAATTTCTTAATTCTATCTTTGAAACCCCTGTGGATGATTTACCAATAGTGGATGTCCTATCTCCTCTTATTCTCTTAGTGAAGGTCCTAGAGTGATTCCTGTAGACCTTTTAGATGTCTTCAATGGTCTTTGAGAGATATCGACTTGTCCAATGAGGTTGAGGACATCCATACAGTCCTTGTTGATTCCCCTAAAAAATACTAACTTAAGGGATTCTTCAGACAACTTGTTCTGGGGGTTTTCTTCAAGGCAAATTGAAATCTCTCCACATAATATTCTAGTGGCTCATCCTCCTTTTGTGACATTTTTAAAATTTCATCTCTCCTCCTATCCAGTCCCCTGAAATAGTCTTGGCACTTCTCCAAGAACAATGTCTTCATGGTATCCCAATCAAGAACAACATCCTTGCCTAATACCATAAACCATCTTAGGGATGCACCTTTTAGAGTGGCAGGGAAGAGTTTGAGCCTATGATAATTAGAAGTATAGTCATAAATTCTACATAGGGTATCAAATTCAAATAGAAATGTATCTAGGTCCTCAATCATTAACCCACAAAAAACTAGTAAGGTTGAAGGAGGGATATTCTTTAGAATAGTGGCCCTTTCTTGGTTGGTGATAGGGAACTCAAAAGTGGCACATTCAGGATCATCCACTACATCACCCATGGTTTGGTATGTCCCCTCTGTAAGTGTAGTAGATGGTGATGGGGAAATTTCTTCTTCAGTATTACCCTCACTCTAAGTAATGTATTCACCAATTTTTGCTATGGCTTCTTGGCATGTAGAGGGGAGGAATCTCCCCAAAGAATATCTCTGCTTCTGGATATATAAAATATGGCTTTATATAGTAGCAATCTTGTACAATGTTAGTGTATCTTTCTGGTATTGTGAAAAAGACTAAATCCAACAATTCTAATGTTGAAAATAAAATGTAAACTATGATAACTCAAAAAACAAGTCTATGAAGATAGCACCATCCTCGGTTGCTATGCCAAAAATGTAGATTCTAAACTAATATATTGTAAACTTGGTAGAACCTACACAATTCAAAGGTATATCTAAATGAAAAATCCACTCAACATTGTAAAGACTCATTAAATTTTCAACCCAAGGTTTGTAAACTTGTGATGGTGCTGCACTGTATGTGCCTTCAGAAACTTGAGGTTTCCTAAGTTATCCTATTCAAGATGTTCTACTTGTTATAAATTCACAAAATTGCAAAACAATAAAAGAAACAAACTAGAGCTAATGGCTATAGGTGCCTACAAATTAACCTATAACTGAACTACTACTAATAAAGTATTATTGTATCAACTCAAAACTGATCAAAACTAACAATTAAATTGATTCTATGTAAGGACAGGAAAAATACATATGCTAATTACATCCTTAAGTTTCCAAAATAATCAAATTACTTTCATTGCTATAATCAAATGGAATAACATACATCAATGATTCAAGTATATTAAAACAAGGCGGTGTCTTCATTAGATTTATCCATGTAGGCTTACACATGAGTTATCACCTCAATAATACATGTAAACTCAAATAATGCAATGCAAATTAAGGAAATAGAAAAATCATAAGTGCATCCACAAAGAAACCATAACACAAATATTTTCATGAGTGGAAAACCCTCGTAGGGATGAAAAGCCATTGGTAAAAGTGCCTCACTAGCTTAATCTGATAAAAATTGTTGTTTACAATGCCTAACTGGCAATACTATCTCACTGATAGATTTTTCAATGCCTCACTGGCTATACTTCACTATCCACAAACACTGTTTGAAATTCATACACAAAGTATTGCCTCTATTTCTCTCTAAAACATCCTTTGATCTGAAGATTTAGAGGAAAAAGTTCAAGAACTACATAATGATGTATATAAATATGCCTTTATATAGAACACTATGAGATAATTTTAAAATTGATCAACTTTACAAATCACTTAGTGTGGTATCAATGCAACTTTCATTTATAAAATATGAACCAATAAAATGCCTCATCCAATCTGGGAGTAATATCCCATTTCTGCTCAATACCATAAAGAATGAATTCAAGGAAGTACATATAATATTTTGGCATTTTCAAACTATTAATTAGTGAATCACTAATGAAAAACTAGAACATTCAACCAATTCCCTCAGGCAGCTCAATATGGTATACATAAAATGTTACTTTCTAATTTTGTATATAGAATACCAGGGCAAAAACAAACAAGATTTAGAACAAATCTTATGAATTAATTAATACTATGCATTAAGTTGCATAATTTCCATATGCAAACGTTGATAATGATGATGTTATTTATCAAACAAGCCTTAATATAAATTCATAAAATACCTAAAAACAAAGTAGAAAGTGACATCTACTCATCATATTAAAGCTATATAAAAAGGAGTACTAGTTTTTTAATATAGCCTACCCGATCTCCAATTGATCTGGGCTGATCAATTTAGATGATATATCTCAGAAAGACATCAAAGGTATTCTACATTATTTACCATTACTTTCCTTACTAAATTCAACAATTCAAAATGAGCAAGATGGAGAAAATTGCCAGTAATAGAATGGCCATTTTCCCCTTCCTTTAATCAGAAGAGAAAACAAAATAATTGACAAGTTAATCACAACTTACCATGACAGGGGTTCAAAGCAGGAGCTTTGGGACGGTCTATGGACATGCACCAAAACATAATGGTAGGGGGTTTTTTATCAGATGTTATAGTTGGAAATGCTTTGGTAGACATATATGCAGTTATAATTCAATAGTTTCTCATTAAAATAAATTATGCATAACACATGGTTTTATACAAAAATTGCACAAAGTTCAAGTAATTACTGATTCAACAATTTACAGATAAACACATTCATGAAAATAGTAATGCATGATTTCATATCAAATTTTAAAAGAAGATTCAAGTAATTGCAAATTCAACTTTTCATGGAAAAACACATTGCATATCGAAGTTTCCCAAAAGATTTAGTTTATAAAGAATGATTTATGCATCTGGTTGATAACTCTTAAAGGCAAAATCCGCTTCTCTTTCTCCTTAATGCTTATCTTACTTTTTATTTTCAGTTAACCATTCAGCTGCTTTCAATTTAAATGGCTGGGCCAACTATTACAGATTGATTAATTTGAACAAAAATACCTTTTTAAGAATGGAACTTGCCCAACTTCATAAATGTATATGTATTCAGAAATACTTAGATTTTAAAGTGTATCTATTCTCTGCCATATATATATATATATATTTATCTTCAAATTTTACCCACATATTCTGTGGTATTCAAGCTGAAACATAACTTTATCAATTCTAAAATAGAAATAAAATATCTATTATTTGACAGAATGCCTCAAAGAGATGTCATCTCATGGAATGAAAAGAAATGATTGCAAAATGTGCATAAAATGGATTTTGCAAGGAAGCTCTCAAAATCTTTGAATTAATGAAGCACTTTGGAACACATCCTAACATTATAATCTTTGCTTGTGTTCTAGGTGCATGTAGTCATGCAGGTTTAGTGGATGAGGGCTGCACATACTTCACACATCAATAACCCTTATTGCATTACATATATAGTTAATAATTAGGTGTGCATGGTTAACCTTCATGTCCAAGCTGGCTATCTTGGGGACACCATAAACCTTATTACTAAGATGCCAGTTAAACCTGTGGTGCTTGTGGATCATATATGAATATAGGTTGTGTATTTCCAGCAACAATGCTATTTTTAGTTGGATCCTAAAAATGCTACAACTTATGTTCTTCTCTAACGTCTATGCAGAAGTGACAGGTGTGGTGAGGTTCAAATAGTAAGGAGATTGATGAAAGATAGAGGAATTAAAAAGATACCCTAATGTAGTTTGATTGAAGGCCATAAAATTGGTACATGCTTTTTGTGTAGGAGACTTATCACATCCACAAACAAGGGAGATCTATACAAAGTTGGAGCAATTAGATTGGAAAATGAAGGCAACAAGATATTTACATATTCAAAAGTTTGATTTATGCAATATATCTCGAGTGTCTCTTAGATTCAATAGATTCAACAATAAAATCCATTTTTCAAATCTTTCACAGAAAAATCATATTCCCAACAGATTTCCAAAAGTCCAATAATAACTGGAAAAATAGAGTATTCAACCAATATTTTATAACTACCAAGGTCTACCACCAAAATCTCAAATATTTTTAAGCAACTAAAAGAAATAATTAACTTCCAAACCTGTTTGTGTAACCCGATAAGAGAACCAACAGATTAGGGTTTGAGATTATCAAAAAATAGACCAAAGTCACCTGAAAAAAAAAAAACCACCACAGTCACCACACTTTGCTACTATCTCACCCAAAGCCGTGTCACTATCTCAGTCCAATGCGTAGCTCCAAAAACTTCTACCGGCTTCACAAGAAACCCCCATGCCCTAATATCTCATGGCTAGGGTTTTATTAGTGTCAAACACAATAATACCACTAACAAACTCAATGATGCTGAAAACAACACAATGATAATGCCTCCCTAATAATATCTTCGGTGCCCTAATGATAAAGTCTCATCAATAATGCCTTCGATGAGTATAGTGTGAATGATACCGAATGTAAAGTGTCGATAACAATAATGCCTTTTGAAACTCATTACGAGTGTTATGATGCTTTTCTCAAAGTCAAAAAGACAATTTTATTACCTTATCATGCCATAATGTCACTTGTGTATACCATGGTCTCAAACAATATTCCAATTATGTACCAATAGGGAGGACTGCAAGACCAATAATATAATTGCAGAAAATGACATACCCGAGTATTGAAGCAGTGCAAAGGAGAGATAGAATTTTGTATATAATACTGAGGACTTGAGCAACCAACCATGAAACAAGAGTTCGCTGGCCAGAGACTTCCCTGAGGGATCATGATATCATAAAGAGGTAACTTTTAATTTATTTAAACTTTAATAAAATCACTAATAATATTTTATTCCATTATTATTATAATTATATAAAAGCGTCAATTTCAATTTTGTTTAATTGATCATCAATACATTAATAGTTCTATTCAATTTATATGACTACCCAATTTACTTGTCTAATAGTACAATTAGTTAAATGAAAATAACCATTACCATAACCATAGAACAAATACATATAAACATTCTTCCTTATTAAATAAAATAAGACGCCATGATCATTAAAATAGTAATTGAATCATAATTCGCTTAGTGAAAATAGGGGTCGTGACATCCTTCCCCCTTAAAGAATCATTGTCCCGATGATCAACTTAACTAAAAGATGTAAGAAAAAAATTCATACCTCCTTATTTTGTTTTACCTTAATGCCACAATCAACCCTCCTGACAAGGATATCGTCTTTTCAAGCACCCATCTGTTTAGAACAATTTTTTTTTTCCTATGGCTAGCATTCATAAACTTGCACATCTTGTTAGCATGCCATGGATTCTTTAAATTTACTCTATTTACTTAAATAATAAAAACATGCAAATTGATTGATTTCTTTCATACAATCTTCTATATCTTATTCAAATCTTTCCATATTCTAATATATTTACCGATAGATGGAAAACAATGATGCTCATTTTGTCAACATACTTACTTGTATGAGATGTTAGAATAATTGCTTCTATGATGAAAAACAAGCATCCCATACTGCTTGTTATCACCATTAGAAAATAAAAACACTAAACAAAAAGAAAAATCTTAGTAAACAGAAAATGGAAACCAATTACAATAAGGTCTTCCTTTTGATCGACAATATAAAAGATAAGAAGATCAACAAGTTACAAAAGATCATCAACATGATTAGAAACATCCAAGATAAGAAGGTCACTTAATAAACAAAAGGTTCAAGTCGATTACCATAGCAATCTCCCAATACCAGATGTCAGAAAGATCATCAAGAGCTCAATATTGATTCAACCAGTTACTAAATTTCACAACAAAAGGTAATTCTCACTCTATAATTGGAAAAAGTAAATTTATATTAACAAGGATATCTGTAAACGTGTGATATGCATAATCCTTTAAATTTTTACAAATGCAACATGAGTGCATCCAAGAGAAGTGCATTACATTAATTGACTAACAAACCATACAATGAACCATGTAACGATACATATCTAGTTTCTGAATTACATAAATAAAACAAAACATTTAATCAATCTTCATGATTAAGGTGCTTTTCCCACCCAACCATGAAGCATATCACTTCCTCGGGATTCTTCCTAACTCGAAGAACATCGGGCCCTGTATAAGGTGCATAGAAACCAATAATAATAGGGCAGGAGGGTAACTCTCGATGCATGCCTAATGCCTTATATGCACTCTTATACTAGAATGGACATATTTCTTGCATACAAAATGTGGCAAAGAAACATATAAAAATTCTAGGCTTTCATTATCCATCTATTTCAATGGTACAACTCGCTTTGGCCAAAGCATATATATATAAAATTTGGTTGATCTTGGAAAAGAAGATCACCTTCTCTATTAACCCACATTCAACATCCTATCCCGGAAGGTAAGCTTAAAATTTATCACACAACACTTTCAACAAGAAAAAAATTTAAATTGCATAGAATAAGAACCAAATGATATAATAGTGCATACCATGCTCAAGTGCACATAGAATGAATAACAAACAAGAATACATAACCCCTGGTGCCTAACTTGCACAGGGTATGAATACATAATTTACCTGTAGTGCCTCTCATGTACAAATATGGATCATGTCTCATATACAATGTGCATTACTCATTCAAGTTTTCATACAATGAATATGGTAAGTGCATCTCTCGCACAAGTGCATTGCTCACACAAAAAGTGAAATATGCATAAATTGTAGTAGTGCAGTTTTAGTGATCATCACTCGCTCCAATGAGCACAATGAGTATCAAAATTTTATCTCACACACAAATATGGAATGCAATAATTTCACAAGTGCTTTTCCACATGAAGGAATCAAGAACTTACTCTAGTGCATCACTCGCAAAAGAACAACAATAATATGAAATGTGCAACACTCACATTAGTATAGTGAACTTTATTCCTTCAAGTAAAGATACAAGTACAGTTAAGGCAACAATTTTCTATGATATGAAAACAATAATTCATACAGACGTGTCATTCACATAGAGCATAAGAAGTGCATTATTGTGCAAGTATCATTCTCATATAGTGCATATGTACAAGTAATTTCACTAAAAAAAACAATCAAGCATATAAGGTTCTTCACCTCAATCACTTCTGCCTTGTCTAATAGGAAAATGAAGTGATTTATCAAACCAAATTCTATCGTGAATTACCAATGAAGATTCTTAATACTTCAGAACCTTGTATTTTCGAATGATCCCATGGATTCGATTAGATCCAAACCGGTAAGAATAAGGTGTTGCTCAACAATCAACTTACCCCCTGGTACTGATACAACATTCTCACCTTTAAAACATTCTTCTTAGGTTTCCTACCTTTGAGAAGGCTCAACCATTATTTATCCATTATTATCAACTTTAATTACTTCACAGGTGTTTTTCCTTCTTCCTTTCATCAAAAATTTCTTCTTCCCTTGTATCTTATCAACTCATTCATCCTTTACGTCATCAAAGAGATCTCTCTTAACAATATACATCTCTTATTGATTTGATTTTATTGCCACATCACCATTCATGGGTTGTCACCCTTTACTATCCATTTTAACTCACTATAATTTATCCATCTTGGCTTATTTCAAATAGTCACCATCACTCTTACTAGAAATTCTTATGAAAATGTGACAAGGCGAAGAGGTCTCACACCTCTAGATTTTTGAATGATCGAACTAAATCTAAACTTCTAATCGGTTCCAACTAACCATCAAAGAATCCCCCATAACTAGGGTTCTCTTTTCAATACAACTACAACAGGTTCATATGCTACAATCCAACCTAACCACATAAGACTTGAGGCCCGAGTGTTGAACCTGAGTGCTCTGATACCAAAATGTAAGGATCGAAAAAACACATATGCTAATTACATCTTTAAGTTTCCAAAATGATCAAATTATTTCATTGCTATAATCAAATGGAATAACATACATCAATGAGTCAAGTATATTAAAACAAGGCGATGCCTTCATTAGATTTAGCCATGTAGGCTTACACATGAGTTATCACCTCAGTAATACATGTAAACTTGAATACTTCAATGCAAATTAAGGAAATAGCAAAAAACATAAGTGCATCCACAAAGAAACCATAACACAAAGATTTTCATGAGTGGAAAACCCTTGTAGGGATGAAAAACCACTCGTAAAAGTGCCTCACTGGCTTAATCTGATAAAAATTGTTGTTTACAATGCCTCACTGGAAATATTATCTCACTGATAGATTTTTCAATGCCTCACTGGCTATACTTCACTATCCACAAACACTGTTTGAAATTGATACACATAGTATCACCTTTGTTTCTCTCTAAAACATCCTCTGATCTTGCATCACTTAAGATTCAAAGAAAAAAGTTCAAGAACTACATAATGATGCATATAAATATGACATTATATACAACACTATGAGATAATTTTAAAATTGATCAACTTTACAACGCACTGAGTGTGCTATAAATGCAAATTTCATTTATAAAATATGAACCAATAAAATACCTTATCCAATTTGGGAGTAGTATTCCATTTATGCTCAATACCATAAAGAATGAATTCAAGGAAGTACATATAATGTTTTGGCATTTTCAAACTATTAATTAGTAAATCACTAATGAAAAATTAGAACATTCAACCAATTCACTCAGGCAACTTAGTATGGTATACATAAAATGTTACTTTCTAATTTTGTATATAGAATAGTAGGGTAGAAACAAACAAGATTTAGAAAAAATCCTGTGAATTAATCAATACTATGCATTAAGCTGCATAATTTCCATATGTAGATGATGATAATGGTGATGTTCCTTATCAAACAAGCCTCAATATAAATTCATAAAATACCTAAAAGCAAAGTAGATAGTGACATCTACTCATCATATTAAAGATGCATAAAAAGGATTACTAGTTTTTCAATATAGCCTACCCGATCTCCAGTTGATCTTGGGCTGATCAATTTAGATGATATATCTCAGAAAGACATCAAAGGTACTCTACATTATTTAGCATTACTTTCCTTATTGAATTCAGTAATTTGAAATGATCAAGATGGATAAAACTGCCAGTAAGAGAATGGCCATTTCCCCCTTCCTTTAATCAGAAGAGAAAACTAAACAATTGACAAGTTAATCACAACTTACCATGACAGGGGTTCAAAGTAGGAGCTTTGGGACAGTCTATGGACATGCACCAAAGCATAATGGTAGGGGGATTTTTATCAGATGTTATAGTTGGAAATACTCTGGTAGACATATATGCAGTTATAATTCAATAGTTTGTCATTAAAATAAATTATGCATAACACATGGTTTTATACAAAAATTGCACAAAGTTTAAGTAATTATTGATTCAACAATTTACGGATACACGCATTCATGAAAATAGATGATTTCATATCAAATTTTAAAAGAAGATTCAAGTAATTGCAAATTCATATTTTCATGGAAAAACACATTGCATATCGAAGTTTCCCAAAAGATTTAGTTTATAAAGAACGATTTATGCATCTGGTTGATAAATCTTAAAGGCACTATCCACTTCTCTTTCTCCTTAATTCTTATCTTACTTTTTATTTTCAGTTAACCATTCAACTGCTTTAAATTTAAATGGTTGGGACAACTATTACAAATTGATTAATTTGAACAAAAATAACTTTTTAAGAATGAAACTTGCCCAACTTCATAAATGTATATGTATTCAGAAATAATTAGATTTTAAAGTGCATCTATTCCTTGCCATATATATATGTATATATTTATCTTCAAATTTTACCCACATATTATGTGGTATTCAAGCTGAAAATATAACTTTATCAATTCTAAAACAAAAACAAAATATCTATTATTTGACAGAATGCCTCCAAGAGATGTCATCTCATGGAATGAAAATAAATGATTGCAGAATGTGCATAAAATGGATTTTGCAAGTCAGTTGTCAAAATCTTTGAATTAATGAAGCACTCTAGAACACATCCTAACATTATAATCTTTGCTTGTGTTCAAGGTGCATGCAGTCATGCAGGTTTAGTGGACAAGGGCTGCACATACTTCACACATCAATAACCCTTATTGCATTACATATATAGTTAATAATTAGGTGTGCATGGTTAACCTTCATGCCCAAGCTGGCTATCTTGGGGACACTGTAAACCTTATTAATAAGATGCCAGTTAAACTTGTGGTGCCTGTGGATCATATATGAATATAGGCTACGTATTTCTAGCAACACTATTATTTTTAGTTGGATCCTAAAAATACTACAACTTATGTTCTTCTCTAAAACGTCTACGCAAAAGCGACAGGTGTGGTGAGGTACAAATAGTAGGGAGATTGATGAAAGATAGAGGAATTAAAAAGATACCCTGATGTAGTTGGATTGAAGGCCATAAAATGGTACATGCTTTTTGTGTACGAGACTGATCACATCCACAAACACGGGAGATCTATACAAAGTTGGAGCAATTGGCTTGGAAAATGAAGGAAACATGGTATTTCCGAATTCAAGATTTTTATTTATGCAATATATCTCAAGTGTCTCTTAGATTTAATAGATTCAACAGTAAAAACCCTTTTTCAAATCTTTCACAGAAAAACCATATTTCCAATGGATTTCCAAAACTGCAATAATAAATGGAAAAATAGAGTATTCAACCAAGATTTCCTAACTACCAAGGTATGCCATCAAAATCTCAAAGATTTTTAAGTAACTGAAATAAATAATTAACTTCCAAACCTGTATGTGTAATCCGATAAGAGAACCAACAGATTAGGGTTTGAGATTACTAGAAAATAGACTAAAGTCACCTAGAAAAAAAATAAACACAACAGTCACCACACCTTGCTACTATCTCACCCAAAGTCATGCCACTGTCTCAGTCCAATGCGTAGCTCCAAAAACTACTACTGACTTCACAAGAAACCCCTGTTCCCTAGTATCTCACGGCTAGGGTTTTATTTGCGTCAAACACAATAATACCAATGAAAAACTCAATGATGCCAAATAAAACACAATGATAATGCCTCCCTAATAATATCTTTGGTGCCCTAATGATAAAGTCTCATCAATAATGCCTTCGATGAGTATAGTGCAAATGATACCAAATGCAAAGTGTCGATAACAATAATGCCTTTTGAAACTCATTACGAGTGTTATGATGTTTTGCTCAAAGTCAAAAAGACAATATTATTACCTTATCATTCCATGATGTCACGTGTGTATACCATGGCCTCAAACAATATTCCAAGTATGTACCAATAGGGAGGACTTGCAAGACCAATAATATAATTGCAGAAAAAGACATACCCGAGTATTCAAGCAGTGCCAAGGAGAGATAGAATTTTGTATGTAATACTGAGGACTTGAGCAACCAACCACGAAATGAGAGTTCACTGGCTAGAGACTTCCCTGAGGGATCATGATATCATAAAGAGATAACTTTTAATTTATTTAAACTTTAATAAAAACACTAATAATATTTTATTCCATTATAATTATATAAAAGAATCAATTTCAATTTTGTTTAATTGATCATGAATACATTTATAGTTTTATTTAGTCTATATGACTACCCAATTTACTTCTCTAACAATACAATTAATTAATTGTACATAACCATTACCATAACCATAGAATAAATATATATAAACATTATTCCTTATTAAATAAAATAAGACACAATGATCATTAAAATAGTATTATTGAATCATAATTCGCTTAGTGAAAATAGGGGTTGTGACATCCTTCCCCCCTTAAAGAATCATCATCCTAATGATCAACTTAACTAAAAGATGTGAGAAACATTTCATACCTCCTTATTCTGTTTTACCTTAATGCCACAATCAACCCTCCTGACAAGGGTATCATCTTTTCAAGCATCCATCTCTTTAGAACAACAAAATTTACTGTGGCTAGCATTCATAAACTTGCACATCTTGTTAGCACATCATGGCTTCATTAAATTTACTCTATTTATTTAAATAATAAAAACATGCAAAGTGATTGATTTCTTTCATACAATCTTCTATATCTTATTCAAATCTTTTTGTATTCCAAGATATTTACCAATAGATGGAAAACAATGATGTTCATTTTGTCAACATACCTACTCATATGAGATGTTAGAATAATTTCTTCTATGATGAAAAACAAGCATCCCATACTGGTTGTTATCACCATTAACAAATAAAAACACTACACAAAAAGAAAAATCTCAGTAAGCAGAAAATGGAAACCAATTACAATAAGGTCTTCCTTTTGATCGACAATATAAAAGATAAGAAGATCAACAAGTAACAAAATATCATCAACATGATTAGAAACATCCGAGATAAGAAGGTTGATGAGTTTAAAAAAACCTCATCATGATAACATAATAAAGCCCTTCCTCATACATGCAAAATACTTATTCTCTGCCAATTAATTAAACTTTAGGCATAATATTTGCTTGTCTTTTGAGAAAAATAGTACAAACTTTATTTCTTGTGATTTATTGAAGTATCTTGCCAATTCAGATTTAATGGGTTGTTTTAAGTATTTTTTTGGATAATAATTGGTCATCATTCATCAGTTAAAAGCGTTCAACCAGCACGAGCTCCATAACAGATTGAAGATAGGCGCTGGAAACATGCTCCAGAACTTTAGGATGATGGACCGAAATCATAATTTCTTTTAGTTAAATTTTCATTATTTTTTAAAAGTTTAAAGACTTCATGGCTTGACTCGAGCCTCTTTAATATCTATGTAATGGGAATTTAAAGACATAAAGTTTATTTACAATCTGTTACAAACTTTTTCAATGGTAATTTTAGCCATCTGAAATATAGGATTTAGTCAGAAGTTTTCTATAAATATGTAATCTCCAGAAGCAAAAGATAACGTAGAATAGTATTGTTATGTTATCGACATGTTTTTTGAATATATATGAATAAAGAAGCTATTGCATATCAATATTTGAGTTGTTGAAATTATGGATGGAAATTATTTTTAATGAAAGAGCTTTCGAATATGTTGTGCATGTGACCTAAGAACGAACGTAGGAACCCGTGAGTTGGCCACTTGAGGGAGAATAAATTAAATAGATGAGTACTTTCCTTTCTGTTGTCTTAATACATAAATAATAATTATGAGTATAGTCATTTTTCTTATGTTAATTTTGTAGAAGTCGTTAAGTCTATTGTTGTAGAGTCTGAAGTTCCAGAGCAACTCGTTGTCTGTCATTTCCGTAGTGTGCTAATTGTTACAAACCGTTATTTGCTGTTATTAATTAGATGTTCCATAGTTTTTTTACAAGTTTTGTAATTATGTAGTTTACATGCTTTTCAGTTTAGTTATTTATGTGCTTTCTCGTTTAGTTATCATGTTTTCTAGATTAGTCATTTTGTGCTTTCTAGTTTAAATACTTTCAATTTTCTTTAGATAAACTATTTTTTAATTAGATAATTAAATGGCCTTAGGTTAAGAGTTAGTGTTAGTTGCTCTAAGAAGTTAGAAAATCTAAGAGAGTTTGTCGAGTCACCTTCTATTGCAAACAGCCTTGGACACTGCCTGATCGACATATTGAAGTTTTATCTTTTAAAGTAATGGGACCTAACGACAACTTATCAAAGGTCACTTACTAAATAAAAGTTTCAAGTCGATTACCATAGCAATCCTGCAATACCAGATGTCAAAAAGATCATCAAGAGCTCAATACTGATTTAGCCAGTTACTAAATTTCACAACAAGAGGTAATTCTCACTCTATAATTGGACAAAGTAAATTTCTATTAACAAGGATATTCGTAAATGTGTGATATGCATAATCCTTTACGTTTTTACAAATGCAACATGAGTGCACCCAAGAGAAGTGCATTACACTAATTGACTAACAAGCCATACAATGATCCATGCAATGATACATATCCAGTTTCTGAATTATATAAAGAAAATAAAACATTTAATCAATCTTCAGCAGCCATACCCAGTAGTCTTTCGCAAGCTGAACCTCAAAAGAATGATTAAGGTGCTTTTCCCACCCAATCATGAAGCATATCACTTCCCTGGGATTCATCCTAACTCGAAGAACACCCGACCTTGCATAAGGTGCCTAGAAACCAATAATAATAGGGTAGGAGGGAAACTCTCAATGCATGCTTGATGCCTTATATGCACTCTTATACTAGAATGAACATATTTCTTGCATACAAGATGTGGCAAAGAAACATATAAAAATTCTAGGCTTTCATTATCCATCTATTTCAATGGTACAACCCGCTTTGGCCAAAGCATATATATATAAAATTTGGTTGATCTTGGAAAAGAAGATCACCTTCTCTGTTAATCCACATTTGGCATCTTGTCCCGGAAGATAAGCTTAAAATTTATCACACACAACACTTTCAACAAGAAAAAAATTTAAATTGCATAAAATAAGCACTAGATGATATAATAGTGCATACCATGCTCAAATGCACATAGAATGAATAACAAACAAGAATACGTAACCCCTGGTGCCTAACTCGGGGTATGAATACATAATTTACCTGTAGTGCCTCTCTCGCACAAATATGGATCATGTCTCATATACAATGTGCATTACTCATTCAATTTTTCATACAATGAATATGGTAAGTGCATCTCTCGCACAAGTGCATTGCTCACACAAGTGCATTGCTCGCACAAAAAGTGAAATATAAATAAATTGCAGTAGTGCAGTTTTAGTGATCATCACTCACTCCAATGAACACAATGAGTATCAAAAGTATATCTCACACAAAAATATGGAATGCAATAATTTCACAAGTGCTTTTTCCACACAAAGGAATCAAAAAATTACTCTAGTGCATCACTCACATAAGAACAACAATAATATGAAATGTGCAACACTCACATTAGTATAGTGAACATTTCTCGTTCAAGTAAAGATACAAGTACAGTTAAAGAAACAATTTTCTATGATATGCATACAATCATTCATATAGATGTGTCATTCACACAAAGCATAAGAAGTGCATTATTGTGCAAGTATCATTCTCATATAGTGCATATGTACAAGTACTTTCACTATAAAAAAAATCAAGCATATAAGGTTCTTCACCTCAATCACTTATGCCTTGTCTAATAGGAAAATGAAGTGATTTATCAAACCAACTTATATCATGAATTACAAATGAAGATTCTTAATACTTCAGAACCTTGTATTTTCGAACGATCCCATGGATTTGATTAGATCCAAACCAATAAGAATAAGGCGTTGCTCAACAATCAACTTACCCCCTAGTACTGATACAATATTCTCGCCTTTAAAACACCCTTCTTAGGTTTCTTACCTTCGAGAAGGCTCAACCATTATTTATCCATTATTATCAACTTTAATTACTTCACAGGTGTTTTTCCTTCTTCCTTTCATCGAAAATTTCTTCTTCCCTTATATCTTATCAACTCTTTCATCCTTTACGTCATCAGAGAGATCTCTCTTCACAATATACTTCTCTTATTGATTTGCTTTTATTGCCACATCACCATTCATGGGTTGTCACCCTTTACTATCCATTTTAACTCACTATAATTTATCCATCTTGACCTATTTCAAATAGTCACCATCACTCTTGCTAGCAATTCTTATGAAAACGTGACAAGGTGAAGAGGTCTCACACCTCTAGATTTTTGAATGATCGAACTAAATCTAAACTTCTAATCGGTTCCAACTAACCATCAAAGAATCCCCCATAACTGGGGTTCTCTTTTCAATACAACTACAACAGGTTCATATGCTAAAATTCAACCTAAGCACAAAAGACTTGAGGCTCGAGTTTTGAACCTATAGACACATAAAAATGACCTAGGCCTACAAGCACTATTTTACCACTTTTCATCCTAGCATAATTATGAAATTTTAATTATGTTTCTAACTCACTTTCGACTATTAATTAAATAATTCATAATTATTTAATTAATTCATATCTTTTTATTCTCCATGATTATTAAATAAATAGATCTTATTTATTTATTTAATGCGTCACTAATTATCTAAAGTCTTCTCTCAATTAAATAAAGTTCTCAATTTATTTAATAAATCTTTATTATTTATGTCCTCTTGATTATTAAATAAATATATTTTAATTAATTTATTTAATATGTCACTAATTCCCAAATCCTCTTTTAATTAAATAGATTTATTGATTTATTTAATTAATCAATCACCTCTTCCAAATTAAATAATTGTTTTTAATTATTTAATTGTCTTATTTGACATTTCTCTCATTTTAAATAAAACAATTTATTTAAAAATGGCTTCACATGGTTAACTGCTTCTTCTTTTAGTAAATAATCTTAAAATCAATTATTTACTATCTCACTAAATCCATATTTTGAATTAATTTTAATTCAAAATGGTAATATTCTTCTACAAATCGAGTAATTGCTAAAATTACTGATTTTCTAAATCTCATCTTCTTGTTCAAACATTATCTTCTTGATTTTTACTAATTTTCATCTCACTGTCACATTTATTCTCCATCCTTGATTTAATTTCTTAAATTAAATCTTGCCCACTCATTTGGAAATCTTAACCTAACCCTAATTGAGAGTTTCCATTTTTGAATCTCGACCATTGATTCTAGGGCATTTCTCAATCTCTCATCTCTCTATCCATCCAAAATTGCATTTTCTATAAAATGTCAATTTTGTTCTCATTTCGACACCTCTCGATTTCTTGAATCTCTTAAAATCTTGCGAATTACTCTTGCATTTCTTGAGTTTTAGTTTCTTTCATATTGTGTCATTTAAATACTTGCATTTAGAATTTAATTTCTATTGCATAGTTTGTAATGCCCTGCCACGCAACCCTAGAGGATGATGCAAACAACTACTTAAACAGGTTAAGTTTTTTTTTGTTTAAGTATAATTAATATACAAGTTCGCTTCCCAATGCAAACATCCCCTAAGGTTACGAGATTGAGATTACTTAATAACCCACAACAACAACATGAATATAAACCATGCCGATTATTTAGACAATAATTAAACACATACATTCCAAATAAGATAGTTTACAACAAGCATAAGATAACTGTCCAATCCATTTATCCATAATTAAATACAATTACGACTCTCATTCCCTGAATGAGGCAAGTCCAATAGATAAGGTTACAGTAACAACTTCCACCTCGTTAACAACTGAGGGGTAAAATAATACAAGATCCAACAGAAGTGAAATAAAGCAAGAACTGAAACTGAAACCAACGAGCTCTCCAATTGGAAGTCTCGTCCACATGAACATGAAGATAGAACCCAACGGATTTAGGTGCACGCCACCCAACCAAGTGGAACCCAAAGGCCCACCCCCCGTGCTAGGAGATAGTAACAAGGAATCCTAGCCAAGACCATCTACCTCTAGACACGGGCTAAATCATCACTGAACCAAACTGACACATCCAATCACATGTACCACACAAGCACATAACAAGTACAACCCAAGTACCACATATGTACAACATAAGTAGAACAAAAGTACAACTCAAGAGCATCACAAGTAACACACAAGGACAACTCTACAAGGTGACATTGCTTCCAGAAATAAAGCAAAACAAGTATGTTAAGAGAACCATACACATAATAATCGAATACCAACTATGGTCACATCAAGTATGTCAAGGGAACCATACCTACCATAAACAAGAACCAACTGCTGTCCTAGATAGAGTGTCATCACACAGTTCATCATGAGTTATCCTCTGGGATTCTTCCTAGGCTCCGGCCCCCACAAGAAAAGGTTATCCTGGTGACCTTTACCGAATCCCGGCCCCCATACTCACTCATGCGGAATCAAATACCTCTCATATAGACAAGATAGATGACCTTGCCATTCCAGGCCTTCCCACCCATCCCAAGTCTAAACAAGCCCTTGTATCTATGAGTGAGGCATAATTATCTTGATTAGTGAGAAGTACCACCTAATCTTCTAAGTTTTATTTTAGTTATCACTTGATTAAACCACTTTCGTAAGTTATCTAGTTTACCTCTTCCGGGCTCTGGCCCCTACAGAAGCCACTCTTTTACTTGACAACACACATACCATCCAAACACCAAGGGTATCAAAGTGCACAAACAAGATAACACGTCCACTCCTTTCTTAGGAGGTGACAAAGTTAAACCATCTCCAAATACTGGAGGTAACAACAATAACAAAACCGCTCCTGACAAGGAGGCACACATTACAAAATCCACTCCTTTCTCAGGAGGCACAAAACATTCCCATTTGTGGAAATCGGGTAAACACTGACCATACACCATGCACTACCCAAGGGAATTAACAAACAGTCGACATCACAAGACGACAACCCCCAACCTCTAGGGTCCTCTGGAAGACTTACAGATTAAAATACACTTAACCCCTTTCCCCAAAACATAAACTCAGAGGAACCAATCACGAAGGCAAGTTGCGAGGAATTAAACTAATTTGGATATATTAAATCCATTTCCTTTCATAACAATCAGTAATTTATTGCCTTTAAACACATTTATATTAAATTCCAAATTTGTCCTTCAAATAATATTACTTCAGAATAAATCTAATAATTTGACTAAGAACACAATATTTGAATATTCTCAATTATACTTAAATCAATATTTTAACGTATGTATAAATTCCATCATTAAATCCATATATTAAAATTAACAATTTAAAACTATATGAATAAAACAATATAATCTTCATAACTAAACATTTGATTAATATTTTAATATTTAATATTATGAAATATAATATTAAATATTATTTTTAAATATTTAAATATTATAAATTATAATATATAAAATATAAAATATTTTATTTCAAAATTCACAAGGTACACCTTCACTCACACATTCCAAGACATCATAATTCACTTAAAACTTTCAAAAATTTCCAACTTTTTAAATGGCCAATAACCAAAAATTTCTTCAAAACACCATTAAAATAGCTTGAAATTTCTTCAAATTTTAAATTTCAAAAACCAAAAATTCTAGCAATACTTGGTTCTAACTCGAAAATTAATAGGGATAATTCTATCCCCGCATTAAAATTCATCATAAAACATGCACAATTTCAATTTTTCTAATTTTATTTTACATTGGAAAACCATAAATTCCCAAAAACTCCATTGATGAAAAGCTTCAAATTTTAAAGTTTCAATTTCAATTTTCTAAAAATACCCTTTGGCTCTAAATATGCCCAATAACACACTTTTAACGTCAATTTCACTTTTCAATGATTTTGAAAAAAAATTGCCATGATGAGGGCACAAATTGACATTTTCCAAAAAAATCACAAAACAATTTAAATGAACTAATTTTGCTCAATTTGAAATCTAAATGGGAAGTCCTATGCTCCCTTAAGGGTGAGCATGACCTCTAAATGACAAAACACAATCAAAGGGAGAAGAAAAAATGAACTTACCTCAATTTTGTTGCCACACACAATCACACAAAGCTTGGAAAACACAAAGACAGATGAAGAATCCAGACACCCGAGCAATCCTCCACCCATTCCTATCCAATCCAAAACAAATCCCATCTCTTTCCATCCACAAATGCATCCAATTCCAATTTTTAAAGAAAATGACAAGGAGAGGGTTTTAGAGCAAAAATCCTCCAAAATGAACAACTTTTCTTTTTTTCTAAAAACAAAATAGAAAATATATTAAATATCTCTAATTTCAAAAAAAAATTGCATTTAAAATTTTCAAAAATGAAATTAAAACCCTTTTTTCAATTTTCAAACTTAATTTCAATTCAAAATATCTATTAATTTCCAAAATGAATAACTTAATTCAAATCAACACAATTAATTTAATTAATCAATAAAATAAATCTAATCCAAGATTAAATTATTTTATTAATTAAATTAAATTAATTAATAAATTAAATAACATTTTTCACATTATAACCAGATTAATTTAATCAACAACTTAAATACATAAAGTCATTTAATTACCCTTTTCAACTTGCAATTAAATAAAATCCTGACAATTTAAACAGTATTAAAACAATTGAACCAGACTAAAACCGATGACACACTTATGACTAGGGTGATGACTTGACACGGGAAACCTAGCTACTATCTCCCAATCGAATACCGTTGGGCATTGGACATGCTCAAACCTGTGAAACTAGGTGGAGTCGATGTCCTGTACCTGTCAACCTGAAAATCAAGTAACAACAACATATAATATGAACAACATAAAATACACACCGTGAAGAGGAAATCTCGGGATCGCAGGGCGCTCGCAAGCGAGTGATGCAATCTTGTCCCCTTCACCAATACAGTCTTACTAACTGACGAATCTAACATCATTAATATGATCAAAAGCATAAACATCATTAATTCAATTATCCACTATGCTAATCCAAAGCATGACATAATGATAACATCAAGATCAAATACCATCACAACAAAATATCACACCAAATCACGATAAAGATAAAGATTAACAGTAACCGAGTACCATAGACAAGGTACTAACAGAAAACAGGACATAACCAAACAAAACACTCTTCGATCAAAAGAGCCAAAACAGAGGGGTCTTACATAGTTTATAGTAAATCCTTCAAAACTTTGCTTAGGGCTAGGCTATATAGTAGAGTTTGGTCATCACAATCTAAGGGCACACTCATCATCACAACAAGCTAGAAGGTGCAATGGAAGTCAACCATGGAGGAGGAAGGACTGGGTGAGATCTCTCCTATTTGTTCTTTACTTTATTTTCCTATGCATTCTATTGTCATTGTGGGTTTTATTTATATTGCATGTATATGTATGCTAATCTAATTTGATCTATGCAAAAAAATATTCAATCACATTGGTGAACCCAAAGTTTTCTTTTTTAACACGTTTTTGTAGGTTCTTGTACAATTTTATTTTTTTGTAGGTACAAGTATATGAAACGACGCAATTGACAACTTGTGCGACACAAACTCTCTGATGCACTGCATCTGCTTGCACGAGCAACACAATCGATCTATCATGCCACATTTGACTGCCAACGCGACGCAACTGACCTCTTGAGATGCATTTTTTAGAAGCCGAACCACAAACGCCATATCAATCCGCATCTTCCAAAGATAACGACGCATCTGTATCATCGAGCCACATTTGCTCTATTGTGACACAAATGACTGGTAAAACCTTTTTCTATTTTCTCTTTTTTTTAGTGTTCTTTTGTTTTCTGCTTCTAGATTAGAGATTTTTCAAGATACTAATCTTTCTGTGACATCATGTGTCAAGTTGGAGTTTAACAAAATTTTATTGATTGTTTATTCAATTTAATTTCACAAATTTGCATTTCACTCATTAAATAAAATGAACAATCACGCAATTGCATGAGATTAAAAAGAACAATCATTTTTCTTTTTTCATGGGTTTAAAATTAACTGTTAGTTAGCTCACACTACAAACGGTTAAAATGAACCATTATTTTTTCTGTTTTGTGATTTAGTTAGTCATCACAACAACACATTTCAATTTGGGCTTAAAAAGAACATCATGCGAGTGTGAGTTAATATATTCATGTGCTCTCTCTTTGTTTTTAAACAAAGATTGATTGAACTGTGAATATGTTGGCTCACTTTTGTTAGCCTTAGAAATTGGGTCTGCTTTGGTGGGAAAAAGTACTCACCGCAAAGCGACTCAAACCGGTAACGCGTTAAAGCCAAGTGACGCCCAAACAGTATATAAATTTTAATGTTAAGGAAAGCTTAGCATTACAGAACTTCCCGCGGACCAGCAATTGACTCCCCAGTACCCTTGTGGTGTGTCGAAACCTGTAGAGCTTAACCTTTGTAGACTGGGATGATAATGCCTCTCGTGTGGCCTTCTGAACGAGTGCTCGAAATAAAACCTTTGTTTGAGTGACCACAAACCTTCTATTCTTTGGTGTAGCAACGGTCGTTGCCAAGGCACCCACACCTACACAGTTCTTAGTAGAGATGATCAATTTGCCATGGGAGTTTCATGGAGGTTGGAAGCTTGGTTTCCCTGAGAAGTGAGTGCATTGTAAGGGGGAGCCCGTGGGGCCAAGCTTCTGAATTAATTCGCTAAGGATATGAGGTTGGAGTAAAATCCATGTGGGATCCATAAGAATACTATCGTTGCAGCCATAGGATTTTTGTAAATGTCTTCTATGTGGTTGTTTTTCATTTTTACAATACCATGTGTTTGCCAACTGTTTTCAGATAACTTCAACAAATGAACATCAAACTTACCAAAATTTAAAACAAATTGATCAAACTGCTGAAATTATTTTCCAAATTTTCTTCCGACGACGTAATCGCCTAGTCAAACCGCAATTGATTAATTCTGAGCCACAATCGCTCTATTGAGCCGTATTCACAACTACTAACACCACAATCGCCTTATCACACCACATTTTCTTACTCATACACCACAATCACTTTGCCAAGCCGCATTTGATTGATACCGAGCCGCATTCGCCACTTCGCGTCACATTATCTAGTTAAAACATTGCCATCGCCTAACTAAGATGCATCTGCCCTATCGTAATGCATTTGCTGTGATGCATTTGCCAGTCTTCATAAATTTCTTTTCACTATCAAAATTGAGGTCCAAATTTGCCTTTTTCCATATTCCATCAAGTCTTTCTCCACTGTTTCTATCAAACCAAACATTGATTTGCTCAACTTCCCTCATCATTGCATTCTTAAACTCACCATAGGTTTCCATTTGCATTTCATTAGTTGCATTGTTAAACTTTACCATCCCGTTAGACACTCATTTTGCAGATTTTAGGAGTAGATTCCTTACAATCCATTGTCAAACCTTTGCATTCAAGAGTAGGTTATCATTGGACTCAATCACCCTTTATATTTTAGTCAATAACTTTGTTGAATTATTTCCCACTTAATAGTCTAGTGTGAAAATTTCACTTTGTCCTCCTTTAGTCTTTTTACAGTCCATTGATATTCCAAACCTGAAGCATTGTCAAAACTTTGTATGGTCGAGTATACATCTCCTTAGATTTACCAATAGTGAGTGCATCTTAGGCTCCTTTTAGTTTGCATACCATTAGTCTCCTCACTTTAGTGTCATATCATTTGCATTCACAAACCTTTAGTCTCCTTTTGGTCTCATTTACATTTCATAACATTCCTCAATTCCAAAAAATACCCAAAAACATAGTGTCATATTTAGTTCATTCTCCCTCATCATCCCAAAGTTGAGAAAAACTTTTTATGGTTGAAACTAGATTATAGAGAAAGAAAAGACTCATAGATTCTTTTGGTCAAGACACCAACTTTCTCGGTTTAACCAATGACATGAATTCATTCCCTAATGACATGAACACTCTTTCTACTGACATGGGAAATTCTATTATCAATCCTTTCAGTGAGATGTCCATTCCACCCTCTTCACACAATCCTTTTGAACAATTTGTCCACATAGACCAAAATGGGGAAGTCATTGAAGAAGACATACAAGTTGCTGCCCAAAACCCAAAAGTGGCCTCTTTTGTGGAAGAACTCGTTCTAAACGATTCAGCTAGATATCTAGCCATGCTCCTTGAACAAGGCGCTAGGTTAGCAAAAGGATTTGACCTCAACACTATTAGAGCAACATCTCCTGATCCCCAATCACACAATACTTCCATGGGATCCACATCACAAAACATCATTAACACCATTAATGCTACCTCCCTTGGTCATGCTACCACAACAACCAATGCATCCATCACAATCAACACAACATCTATTGAAGGATCATCTACCCAAACAAACACCACATCACAATCCATCCCCCAAGAAAAATCCACTATTCCTTCACAAACGTTTGGATCAAAAATGGGTGCAACCACCTCAAACCTCTTTGGAACTTCATCTAGTTCCATGGGTACATCAGCAAACCTGTTATTAGGTTCCTCAAATGCTATGGAAACCAACTCATAAAACACTTTTGGGAGGAATAAACAAAGATTTTTCATTCAAGGCATCCAACCTAATGTCCTAAATTCCTCACAGGTTAATACCAACATTCCTTTGAGGCAAAATACCCACATTCCTCAAGGCCATAATTACCTATTTGGGCAAGGCAATCAAGGCACCCAATTTTCCACTCAATTTGGGCATCAAAATGCTCAAAACCAACAAGGCCCCCAAATTCAATCCAACATGGCGGGATCCCACATCCCAACTTATGCGTCTCAAGTCCATACAAAACATCACATCCCTCATCAAAACACTCATTTCCAACAACCGCAAAATCAGAACACTCATTTTGCTCACCAACAACAAATCCCAAATCAACACATCTCATCACAACAGGTGGGAACTCAATCCATACCTATCACCAACATGTGTGATGCTACCAACAACCCAATTGTGGAGGCACTCACACTCCAACTTGCTGCTCTTCAAACGCAAGTGGAGACCTTGCAACAAGCCAACAAAAAGTCTTACATGTCACATGACTTATGTCCATATACGTTTGACACAACCTTGTATATGCCACCCTTTCCTCATGGATATGTGGTACCACATTTTCCTAAATACAAAGGCAAAACGAACCCCATTGAACACATAAGAGAATTCACCACTAGTTGCATGGA
The DNA here is from genome assembly GCA_007115665.2 of Sequoiadendron giganteum. NCBI lineage: Eukaryota > Viridiplantae > Streptophyta > Pinopsida > Cupressales > Cupressaceae > Sequoiadendron > Sequoiadendron giganteum. The sequence continues at coordinate 326,847,406 of CM021102.1, forward strand.
TATTGCATATGAAAAAAACTATCTCATGAGACTTTTCTCTAGAAGTCTCACAGGCCATGCACTGGAATGGTTCTTACTATTGCCTAAAGGAATCAAAACATGGGATGAATTGGCAAACAAGTTTGTTGAAAACTACACCTATAACATTGACACGGATATTGACATTGCCTCCTTATGCAGACTTACCCAAGAGGATGTAGGAGAGACTTTTATCCCATTTTTTCAAAGATGGAGAACCTTAGCAAGCAGATGTCTGGTAGAAATACCTGAAAAGGAGAAAGTCACTATGTTTGTACAAAATCTCCTAGGACTGCTAAGATATGGCTTACAATTCCATTGTTGTACCACCTTTGTTGACCTTGTTGAAAAGGGTGTGCAACTTGAAAAATCCTTGATCACCAAAGGCAAATTGAAATATGGTGGCAAAACGATCAACACCACCACAAACACTAACCCAAGTAATTCCAATGACAAAACCAAATACTGGGTTAAGAATAAACACATCACTAATGACGGTGTGGTCGATGCAAAAACCGTTAATGCAATAGGTCATGTACTCAGCATCAAAGGAGTTCAAAATCAAAATGTACATGTGACTACATCGACACCAACTGCCAATGTTATTCAAAATAATCCTGCTCAATCTAATCAAAGGCAGCTACGTCAACCATGACAATTTCAAAAATGCACATACACCCCTTTGGGTGAACCTATCGAAATTGTCTTAAAGAAACTTATCCAAAATGGTGTCATAATGTTGGAAGAACCTAAACCGTATGACCCTGGTCAATTCAAGCCATCATGGTGGGATGATAATGCATTTTGTGATTACCACCGTGTCAAAGGGAACAAAACTTCCTCTTGCCACCAGTTGTGAAATATTGTGCAATACCTTATTGAAAACCATACCATTGAGTTAGGAGGTCAACCGTTTGTGTCTAATGAAAACCATACAATCCATAAGAACCCACTACAAGATCATGGCTTTGGTAACCCCTCCTCGTCTGGCACAAAGCATAACAATAATCAAGTCAATCACACTTGTCTTGCCTTCAATTATTCTAGTGGTACAATCATTAAAAATATTTGCACTGCTGATGAAGATAAGTGTGTCAATACTATTACCATTAAAAAGGCCCCAGAATGCAACGTCACAACATGTAAAGGCAAGGTCACCATCCCAGGTCCCTCGGCACATCAGCCTAAAATTACCATACCTAGCCCGTCTACCAGACAGTCAAACCCTAAACCATAGTTCAAACTTATTAAGCAATTGAATAAAACACCCGCTCAAATATTCATTCTTGAATTGCTCCGCATCTCACCTGCACATAAGGCCATCTTGGATAAATTCCTGCAAGAGTCTTTTGTCCCAACCAACATTGATGTCAACCATTTTGAAACTATGGTCGGATATCTGAATTTGCCTCACCACATTGCCTTTTCGGATAGTGACTATTCCTCACCCAAACCATCTCATAATGATGCCCTTCATATCGAGGTTTTTGTCCACAAACATAAGGTTAGACGAGTCTTAGTAGATGGCGAAGCAGGATTGAACATCTATTCTTTAAAATTGGTTAAAGCTCTTGGCTTCTCTGATGCATGTGTGGATGTTACCAAGAGAATTGTCATCAAGGTGTATGATGATGAAGAACGTTCTTCTAAAGGCGTCATCATAATTCCAATTCGGGTGGAACTAGTTATTATAGATACAACATGCCAAGTCCTAGATTGTGACATACATTATAATATCTTACTTGGTCGCCCTTAGATTCATGCCCTAAAGGCCATTCCTTCCACGTACCACCAATTCCTGAAGTTCCCTTTTGATGGTACTAAAATTACTATCCCAAGAGATCCCGATCCATTTCAATACTATACCAATCTGTGAGCCACTGCTAAGCACCAGGTACCCATCAATTGAGAAGCCTCAGCTTCCACCTCTTCCAAATATATTGACCCGTCTGCACTCACCAAATCATCCATTCCATCAACTTCTGCCACACCATCTTCCTCGGCCTCCATACCAAGTAAAGACCTTCAGATCCAGGACCTTCGATGTGGAGAATTCAAATTGAATAGGGCTTACTGTATCACCACAATACCTAAGCCGCCTAAAGTCTATGGTAGACTGTGTTTCGGAGTCGAGCCCAAAACAACTTTCAAGGTTCCACCAAAAAGTGTTTTCACACTATGGGGGGATATGATTAATGAAGTCATCATCAACATAGCTAATTGGATCTACAAAGACCCAGAAGCGTTACCTCCACTACCAATGCATCTCTATGGAAAATGCTATGACATATGCAAGGCACTAGGTTTTGACAGCACAAGTGGTCTTGGAAAGGCCAACAATGGAAGGAGAGAACCTGTTATTGTTTCTGCAAGAAAAAGGTACATAGGGCTAGGGTTTGACCAACTCAGAACTGATGATCAATGTACCTATGAACTATCAAGTGAGGACATAATGACTCTAGAAAGTGTTGAGACAATCGAAGAATCCCTTACTGAAACTGACTCTAATGAATGGGAATGGGAATATGAGAAAGCCCTGAGCAACTATGATATTGACAAACTATTCCTAGACCCTGGTCAACTCCCCTTTGAAGAAAGATTCTGACAAGAATACAACATTGATCCTATTGACCGACACTCCAAAAATAAGGAATGGGTAAGCATTCCTTGGGATCTAGAAGAACATAAATCATCCTCAGCAACATTTGAAATGTCCCGCCCCATTCCCGAGCCCACCAATGAGCCTGACCTATCTCAACCTACTATCCATACCTCTGAAAGGCCATCCAGTAGTCATGATGCTGATACTTTTGTGCCCTATTATGACTATGATTTCAACTCATCTGAATCTGAATATAGTCCATCCATTGCATCTAACATGAAAGTTGAAATTGACAACTTTGCCTTCACACTTGAGGCTTCAATTTGCACACTTTTCGCATCTTCCCCATGTTTTACCAGCACTGACGATGGGGTTTCCCTTGTTTACCCGCAACTGATTGACTGGGACCAACAAGAACCACCAGTGATGGATATCTTTCAGAATGATGAGGCAATAGCAGAATTCATGGGGCTCCGAGAAGGCATACCATGGGGTGATCACAAAACTAGATTTTCCATTGACCTAGATTGTGCAACTTACTTCGAGGAGACTGTGCAATCTCCAATCACAAAAATACAAAGAATAAGATTAAAAAAAAAAATGTCTTTAGGTGAAAACCGCAAGGAACCTTCTGACAATAAAATAGTAAAAATAAAGGACGTATCCAAAGGTGAAAACCTCTCTGAGGTGCTTAAGGATGGAGGATTGGACTTTCTTCCCGTAACACAGGAAAATTTGGCAATGCTCATCAAAGACACCATCGAAGTTCACATAGCTACACCAGAGAATCCCAAAATGGTTCTCTTGGCCACATCATTGTTAGAAGAAGAAAAACCTGAATTTCAACAATTCTTCACATAAAGGAAAGTTAACTTCACATGGTCATATGCTGATATGCCAAGCATTGATCCAGAATTGGTATTGCACCATCTTCCCCTAATCTCGAGTATAAAACTAGTCAAAGAAAAATTATGGAAAATGCATCCACAAATTGCACTACTTGTAAAGGTTGAACTAAAGAAGTTACTGGATGTTGGATTCATAAGATCCATAGAGTATGCTGACTGGATATCTAACATTGTCCCTGTCACAAAGCCAAACAGACAAATCCGCATCTGTATGGATTTCAGAGATTTAAATAAGGCTTGTCCAAAAGATGATTTCCCATTGCCGAATATAGACATGATTGTTGATCTCACAACAGGGTACGAGATGTTGTCTCTCATGGATGGTTTCTTAGGGTATAACCAAATTTGCATTGCAGCTGAGGATCAGAAAAAAAAATGGCATTTACATGCCCATGGGGAACATCTATTGGAATGTCATGCCTTTTGGCTTAAAGAATGTAGGTGCCACATACCAAAGAGCTATGACAACAATCTTTCATGACATGATGCATATCCTAATGGAAGATTATGTGGATGACCTTTTGGCCAAATATTTGACACGAAAGGATCATCTCGGAGTCCTGGACAAAAATTTTAGATGGCTAGAGGATTACAAGGTTTGTTTGAATCCAAAAAAATGTGTCTTTGGGGTCACTTCAGGAAAACTATTGGGCTACATAGTTTCACGATGAGGCATAGAATTTGATCTTGCTAAAGTGAAAGCAATTCTAGACATGCCTCCACCAAAAGGAATCAACGAGTTGAGAACACTTCAGGGTAGACTGCAGTCCATCTAACGCTTCATCGCACAATTGGTAGACAAGCATCAACCATTTCAGTACCTGTTACGCAAAAGTATCCCCTTTGTATGGAAAAACAAATGCCACACAACCTTTGAACAAATCAAATAATATCTATTGACACCACCTATCCTAATGCCGCCCATCGAAGGCAAGCCGTTGATCCTGTCTCTCGAAAACTAAAAAATGCACAGGGGGCATTATTGGCACAAAACGACCATGAGGAGAAAGAAAGAGCCATATACTATATCAGTTGCACATTGATAGGATATGAGTTGAACTATACAACCATTGAATGTGCATGCCTTGCAATTGTCTTTGCAGCACAAAAAATAAGACATTACATGCTGAGCCACCAGACACACCTAGTAGCCAAGATTGATCCACTAAAGTATCTCCTAAGTCGAGTAGCATTGACAGGGCGGTTAACAAAATGGGTCATGATATTGAGTGAATATGACATACAATATGTTGAGTGCAAGGCAATAAAAGGGAAAGTAATAGCGGATTTGCTTGCAGATGCACCCATCCAAGGCACTCATCCACTGATAATTGATTTTCCCGATGAGTCTATCTTCCATGTAGAGCCTACGTCTCCATGGAAACTATATTTTGAGGGGTCTCATATTGGTCACAGCTCAGGGGTTGGTATCTTGTTCATCACACCAGAAGGGGATTCCATTCCTAAAGCATTCTGGATCGCTTTCCCTTGTACTAACAAAATTGTAGAATATGAAGCATTGGTCACAAGACTTAAGATTGCAATTAAATGGAAAATTCAGACACTGCTAGTATTCAGAGATTCTTAGTTAGTTATCAACCAGGTGAATGATGATTATGAAACAAAAGATGAAAATTTGAATGGTGGATAGCTTCCTGACATATTTCAAGTTGATTTCCTTTGAACAAATTCCCAGGACACAGAATAAGGCAGCCGATGCAATGGCCACTATTGGATCTCTCTTAGACATCCCCAAAAATTTGTCACAATTTGAGTTCTTAGTTGAACAACTATTGATGTCAGCATATGACATCCCGGAGTTAGAAATGGTTTGCAAGATTGTTGGTCCCAGTTCACCTTGGTACCAATACATCTATGACTATCTTAAATCCCAAACCCTACCATCCAACCTTTCTAATAACCAGAGAAAGTCCTTGATACGAAAAGTCACCCGACACACCATCGTTAGTGACACCCTATACCGCCATGGCTTTGACAACACCCTTCTTCGTTGTCTCGACACTGATGAAGCCCAAACAACTTTACGAGAAGTACATGAGGGTATATGTGGATCTCATTCGAGTGGTCCAACATTAGCTAGGAAAGTCACCCGACTTGAATACTACTGGCCGCCACTAGAAAAAGATGTTCTTCATTTTGTTAGAACATGTCGGAAATGCCAGGTACACAATGACCTAATCCACATACCTGCGCAGGAGCTGAGACCGATCACTTCTTCGTGGCCTTTCGCACAATGGGGACTCAACCTCATGGGCAAGATCCATCCGTCCTCCTCTAACGGCCATAAATTCATAATCACCACCACCGAGTACTTTACTAAGTGGATTGAATATGTCCCTCTCACTTACATCACCGGTAAGCAAATATCAAAGTTTATCCTTCATTACATCATCTGTCGGTATGGTGTACCATAATCCATAATAATAGATAACGGGAGTCCATTCAAAAATCAGTACGTTCGTGAACTCTATGAGCGATTCCACATCCAACATCATTTTTCCACCCCATATTATCCACAAGGTAACGGTCAAGCTGAGGCGTCAAATAAAACAATTCTTTGCATTCTTAAGAAAACCGTCAACGACGCTGGCCGCAATTGGCACCTACAACTAAATCCTGCCTTATGGGCCTACGTACCAGCATTCACACACCCACTGGAGCCACTCCATTTTCCCTTGTCTATAGATTGGAGGCCATATTTCCCATTGAGGTCAAAATTCCTTCCCTCTGAGTCTCCTTAAAAGGAATGATTGATGATGAAGAGTACAGACAGTCTCGCCTAGATGAGCTAGAAATGTTACAAGAAATTTGAAAAAATGCCTTGAATCACTTGTAGGCATATGAAAATTGTCTCTGCCAAAGCTATAACAAAAGAGTGATGGTGAGAAAATTTGAAATTGGTGACTTGGTCCTCATGCAGAATCCAAGAAATCAGGCTGGCTATGAAAAGCCTGGAATGTTTGAGCCTAATTGGCTCGATCCTTATATTATTATTGCAGCTTTTGATTCTGGAGCATATTAGTTAGCCACACTTGATGGAGAATAGTTGACAGAAACCATCAATAGCTTACATCTACGAAAGTTCTACACATAGCATCAGAGAGCTTGGCTAAAAACCTAAAAATACAAAAAAAAATGAAAAATAAAGAAAAAATCGTCCCTTGATGAAAACCTGGCTAACATGCATCTTGGTGACACCAAAAAAATAAAAAAATGAAATAAATAGTAAAAAGAAATAAATTCGTCCAATAATGAAAACTTGGCAAACAGGCACTTTGGATAAGTACCATGGTGAAAACCTAGCAAACAATCGCCATGTGTAGTGGATCGTTGCTTCGCCATCTACTGTTACTCTAATAGACCCTTATCACTTTCCATAATCACAATGGCCTGACACATTCATGAAATTTATCCTAAGTCCTGTTGATTCCGACCATGGTTAGCATTTGGTTGACATCACTCCTTGCATATCCTTGCCTTCTGCCTCGTGTCTGCCTATTCCCATATCATTTGACCCGGGTAATCCCTGATCTATTTGGGGGCAAAACCTTTATTGTGTAACTGTAGTGGGTGTCGCACATGATCCTGCATTCATAAAAAGTCCTGAAAAAAGTCATAAAAATCTAAAAAAGTCCTAAAAATCTGAAAAAGTCTTAAAAAAATTCATAAAATTCTGAAAAAAGTCATAAAAATCTGAAAAAGTCATAAAAAGGTCATAAAAATCTGGAAAAAGTCTTGAAAAAAGACCTAAAAATTAAGAAATGTCCTAAAGAAAACATAAAAACATCCAAATCAATGTCAAAATCCCAAAAAAGAGTCAAAGTCAATATTTTTCTTATCAATCCAATCAGTCCCGTCAATCAATATTTTGTCCATGTCTGAACTACGTTATCTCTGCGTATTTGCTACATAGGCAAGATTCATCTTTGAATCCCTGAGACTTTAGGTCAGTCTTTCTAGGTTTGTCAAAATAAAATCATGATTCAAAATTCTATCCTCTGGACAAGGTCATTGGTCGTGTCGAACTGAGGTCTCTGAGTGCACGACATAGGCAAGGCCATCAATCGATGAGCCCTCGAGGCCGCACTAGGTCAGTCCATTAGGGTTCATGGCACCACATTTTCACACACATCCAACTACCTTCAAATCAAGCACATCTTCTGTCAATCCCGAGCAGGCAGCCTATAAATAGTCTATTTCATCAACACTTTCAGTCAAAACAACATGTCAGCAGTGACATGTAATCAAATTCTATCAAGACAAATTAACCTGGAAAAATTGTGGGTTCTTCTTCAGATGTGTCCTGAAAAACAACTCGTCATTTCTTTATGCTTTTGGATGTGTCCTTCCTAAGCATCATCATCATCATTTGGCATTTTGATGGATTCTCCTAACTTCGAGAATCGATTCCCTAGATATCAACGTCATTCAGGATGTGTCCTTCTTGAATTTGATATCGCTTGACATTTGGCAACCTTGACCCCATCAACCTTGGCATTTTAAAACACTTGACATTAAAACACTTGGCAAACACTTGGAAAACTTTATTTGTCTTTTTGATGGTTATCATGATATTGGTTCCTTACATCATAGGAGCCACGACATATCATGATGATCATCCTTGTCTTTTTATGATCACCCTACTACTAATTTCTCAAGGATGTCCTAACTTCAGGATTTGGAGAAGCAACGACGTAGTATGATGATTTTCCTATCTATTTTTGACTATCATGTGGCTAGTTTCTCAAGGATGTCTTGACATCAGGATTTAGAGAAGCAGCAATGTCTCATGATCAGTCTGGTTTTTTCTGGTAGTTGGTCATGACAAAGTGACTAGGGGAAATAATGTTCCTCGTATGAGTCATGATCATCCTTGTCTACGACTGTTGATCTACGTGGTGGTTCAACTTTGCACACTATTGATCTACGTCATATCATAGTGTTTTTCGGCCATCATAAAATTTTTGCCCAATGATGATTAAGAGCAACAACTAGGATAACACTATAGCAAAGTTTTGAAATATTTTTTGTTTTTGCACTAACATGCATATATTTCTTCTCACTAACATCCATCTTTGTCTTCTCTTTTCTCGTTCTCTAATGATATCCTATGACATACAAAAAACAAAGCTACATACATAATCATATGAGCATTTCATATTCACATTTCACATCTGTATAAATCAAATACCATAATTCACATTGCATAACGTTATCATTTACTTCCATCCATCTCACATCATAAAACCATCATTTTCATTAACATATATAAATCACATCATCATACATACATAACCACATCCATATTTGCATTCATAAGCATAAAACATGATATCCATACATCTCATAGCATCATAAAAGCATCACATAGCATCTAATAAAGCATAGAACACCATAACACATAGAATCATATAGGCTACATCAAAAACTGCATCGCATATATATAATCTCAAAAATATATCATGTCACAGGATAGAGTCATGGGATATCCCAAAAATGGAGCTCGCAGGCTCGAATGTCAATATATGCAAGTTTCTAATACAAATATCAAAATACAAGTCCTAGGATGTGCCTCCTCCATCCCATGGAGGTGAATCGTGAGGTGGATAGGACTGACTCATCACGTGAAAAGTGACCTGGATAGGAGTGGTGTCTGAAGTTTGACTCTGGGATCCCGAGGGCCAATTAACGGGAGGTTGGCTTTGCTCTGCTTGGTGTCCTCATGACACTGATCTATGACAATGCTCTGACCTGTGGCTGTGGCCTGACGAATGTCGATGTGAACTATGTGACCTGTGGCCTGACGACTTCCTTGATGCAGTGGACCCCCCAACACTAGTATGACTACTACTGTGTGATTTGCTACTGATGTGGGTTTGGGTGCCACTGCCAGTCCTATTGTATGATCAAGACAATCCTGGGTCCCGTCTCTTTGGTGGAACAACCTACTCATAAAGCAACCTGTACCAACCCCTTCTCTCGGCCATCCTGGCCAGCTCCCTAGCCATATCCCTTGACGGTCTGGCACATAACTCTGCAAACTCCGTCACCCATCGATTTGACTCCTGTTGTCGAATAACGGCCTGGTCTTTGTCCACCCTGGTAACCTCCAACTTCGCTACCAAGGCCTTGTTCTGAGACAAGGCCGCATCTAGTCTACTCTGGAGATCTATGATCCTCTGATCAATGGTGGCATCTGCGGGAAAAATTGGTGACCTATCCCCCTCCTCATCTCCAACAATCCTCCTCTCTCACAATCTCCTCTCAGCCTCATCCTCCCCCTCATCCCTCTCCTCCTCCCTCTCCTCCTCACCTCGGACCTCCTCTGTTGGCATCTCTCCATTTGCTCTCGCCTCCACCTCCTCTGCTCTCACCTCCACCTCCACCTCTTCTGCCCTGCCCTCCACCTCCTCCTCTGCTCCCACCTCTACCTCCTACCCAACTGGCTTCTCTCTCCTCACCCTCCTCTTGGATAGGTGACAATAGTGCACCACCCACTCTCTGCCTGACTCTCCTGGGCTGCCTCCGCCCTCCATCATCCCTCCTCCTCACAACCCTCCCGTCCCCACCATCATCTCCTCCACCACCACCCCCATCATTTCCCCCACCTCTGCCTCCATCACCACAACCATCATCTCTCGCTCTGGCCCCCTTGCTGTCTCTGCCTCCATCTCTCCCTCCAGCCCCCCTATCATCTCTACCTCTGTCTCTGCCACCCTGACCTCTCCTCCATACCCATGGGATAACTGATCTCTGATCTATGGGAGCCAGACCATCTACATCTATCAATGGAATCAGCCTATGAATCTTCCACCAGGCATCAAACTCAACAAATGTCCCAGCATCTACTAGACCTCCTCTCCATAACCACTGTTGTGCAACCAGGCCATCTATATGCTACTCGGCTACTGCCACTGCTATCGGCGACACCCATATGGTCTCCCTAGAGGACCGTGCATACTCTGCTATCCCTACTGGCACATCTTGTTGCTCCCCAAACTGTCGTAGTACCCGTTGGGGTAGGTACATCTCAATAATCTGTTGGCTCTGTACTATGCGATCCATCAGGCATCAAAACTGTCTGCATAGTGACAAATGACCATCCTCATTGGGCCACTAGGCACAATCTCTATAAGGCCTCCAAAAAAAGCTGATCAAAATGTCGATCCGATGACACCAATACCTGGTATCTCCCACATGAGTCTAGCTAACTAAACCTGCATAAAGATAAACATAAGGCATGCCATCACCTAGCTGTTGAATCTGCACCAGTGGTCAAAAAATAGCAATGTGCTCTAATGCCCAGATCATAAGTAGTGTGGTCCCACAACTGATACTCCACCCCTCATGATAAACTACCTCATGAAGCTAATGATATAGCATGGCCAACAAGCAAGGCCCCCAGGCAAAAACTATCCTCTGACCCCGCATACGAACTAGTACCTCCCCCCATCCAATCGAAAAGCCATGCCTGTGATGATATGGTATCAACACTCCAACAATCATTGTCATGAGCATGGCATCCCACCGTGGAAACTGGTCAACCACAACATCCCATCCGATCTCATACCTTGAATGCCTAGACCAGCACCACCGACATCCTCATACATCTCTGCTAGGGCCTGTCACCCTCGGTGCGGATCGTATACCACCCTCTCCCCGCTGATCGGGATGCACAGAATGCGATAAACATCCTCCAAGGTAATCGTAGCCTCTCCTGTAGGTAGTTGAAACAAACATGTCTCTGAGTGCCACCTCTCACAAAGTGTCATCACTAACCCCCTATTTGCCTGAATAATGGGCATATAGGTGACGTAGTATAACCCAAGTCTCATCAACCGCTATCTCTCCCTATCACTCAATCGATCTCTAAAATCATAAGTGGTTGGTCTGAACTCTCGCATATATATGGGCACTAATCATCTCTACACATGCAGAAACAAGGATTAGCACACATGGGTAAGCACAATGGTACATTATTACTATCTGAGAAACCAAATATGCATCTACAATAAGAGGCTACACAAAGTCAACACTGGTCAATTGCAATTGCGTCGTGTTAACTACAATTGTGTCATGATATGTCATCTGCGGCTCTGCATCTCACAGTTGCATCACAATATCGCGAATGTGTCATTCCATCTAGAAATTGCGCATCCTTGATGCGATTGCATCGTTCTGCAGAACGATTACGTCATTTTATAGCAATTGCATCGTTAGACCTGGCGTTTGCATTGCAACATGGCACTTGTGTCGTGAAAACCCGCATATGCATTGCATTTTGACACTTGTGTCATTTTCCTTTGTAGTTGCACATTTTAACCTTTAACCTACCTACCCATTGCACTTGCGTTGCGACACAATCAAATGCATCAAATGCGAAGGCGATTGTGGATTACACGAAGACAATTGCATCGCAACGCATTTGTTTCCCCTCCCGAAACCCTAATAAATGTGCGAGAATCAAAAAAATTAAAGGTCGGATAAGGTACTTATCGGTGCCTCTGCGCCCTCAGGTCATCGGAATGTCTGCACGCGGTAGCCACAGTGGTCTATCATGGGAATATCCATCTTCTCCTTGAGCTCTGATCTCTGGAAATTTTGAATAGCAAATGTGAAAATGACACTTAGTTTGGATTTTTCAACCTATTTATAGGTTGAAAATTAGGGTTTGACCTAGTGGGTTTTTACTAAAGGCTCTTTTGACTGCCTTTGTCTGGCATGTTGGCTGGCTAAGTGTCCTCTGTGTTTGAAGTTGATCACGCCATTGTTTCTCTGGTCATTAAATTGATTAATCGAGACACTTCCCAAATTTTTCTGACCCCGGGCCAAAATTCAAAAATTTTCTTGAGGGGCATAGGCACTCCATACCTCCACTGGGGCATATTTTGGACTTGTTTTCTTTTCCATAATGCGATAAACTACATTATGACAAAGAGGGGAAAATGTAGACACCTAAAAATGACCTAGGCCTACAAGCACTATTTTACCACTTTTCATCTTAGCATAATTATGAAATTTTAATTATGTTTCTAACTCACTTTCGACTATTAATTAAATAATTCATAATTATTTAATTACTTCATATCTTTTTATTCTTCATGATTATTAAATAAATAGATCTTATTTATTTATTTAATGCGTCACTAATTATCTAAAGTCTTCTCATAATTAAATAAAGTTCTCAATTTATTTAATTAATCTTTATCATTTATGTCCTCTTGATTATTAAATAAATATATTTTAATTTATTTATTTAATATGTCACTAATTCCCAAATCCTCTTTTAATTAAATAGATTTATTAATTTATTTAATAAATCAATCACCTCTTCTAAATTAAATAATTATTTTTAATTATTTAATTGTCTTATTTGACATTTCTCTCATTTTGAATAAAAAAATTATTTAAAAATGGCTTCACATGGTTATCTGCTTCTTCTTTTAGTAAATAATCTTAAAATCAATTATTTACTATCTCACTAAATCCATATTTTGAATAAATTTTAATTCAAAATTGTAATATTTTTCTCCAAATCAAGTAATTGTTAAAATTACTGATTTTCTAAATCTCATCTTCTTGTTCAAACATTATCTTCTTGATTTTTACTAATTTTCATTTCCCTGTCACATTTATTCTCCATCCTTGATTTAATTTCTTAAATTAAATCTTGCCCACTCATTTGGAAATCTTAACCTAACCCTAATTGAGAGTTACCATTTTTGAATCTTGACCATTGATTCTAGGGCATTTCTCAATCTCTCATCTCGTCTGTCCATCCAAAATTGCATTTTCTATAAAATGTTAATTTTGTTCTCATTTCAACACCTCTCGATTTCTTGAGTCTCTTAAAATCTTGTGAACTACTCTTGTATTTCTTGAGTTATAGTTTCTTTCATATTATGTCATTTAATTCCTTGCATTTAGAATTTAATTTCTATTGCATAGTTTATAGTAAATGCTTCAAAACTTTGCTTAGGGCTAGGCTATATAGTAGATTTGCTCATCAAAATCTGAGGGCACACTCATCATCACAACAAGCTAGAAGGTGCAATGGAAGTCATCCATGGAGGAGGAAGGACTGGGTGAGATCTCTCCTATTTGTTCTTTACTTTATTTTCCTATGCATTCTATTATCATTGTGGGTTTTATTTCTATTGCATGTATATCTATGCTAATCTAATATGATCTATGCTAAAAAATCCTCAATCACAGAACCTGAGTGCTCTGATACCAAAATGTAAGGACCAAAAAAACACATATGCTAATTACATCCTTAAGTTTCCAAAATGATCAAATTACTTTCATCGCTATAATCAAATGGAATAACATACATCAATGATTCAAGTATATTAAAACAAGGTGATGCCTTCATTAGATTTAGCCATGTAGGCTTACACATGAGTTATCACCTCAACAATACATGTAAACTCGAATACTGCAATGCAAATTAAAGAAATAGAAAAAATCATAAGTATATCCACAAAGAAACCATAACACAAATATTTTCATGATTGGAAAACCATCGTAGGGATGAAAAACCACTCGTAAAAGTGCCTTATTGGATTAATCTGATAAAAATTGTTGTTTACAATGCCTCACTGGCAATACTATCTCACTGATAGATTTTTCAATGGCTCACTGGCTATACTTCACTATCCACAAACACTGTTTGAAATTCATACACAAAGTACCACCTCTATTTCTCTCTAAAACATCCTTTGATCTTGCATCACTTAAGATTCAGAGGAAAAAGTTCAAGAACTACATAATGATGCATATAAATATGACTTTATATACAACACTATGAGATTCATTTAAAATTGATCAACTTTACAAAGCATTGAGTGTGCTATCAATGCAACTTTCATTTATAAAATATGAACCAATAAAATACCTTATCCAATCTGGGAGTAATATTCCATTTCTGCTCAATACCATAAAGAATGAATTCAAGGAAGTACATATAATGTTTTGGCATTTTCAAACTATTAATTAGTAAATCACTAATGAAAAATTAGAACATTCAGCTAATTCCCCTAGGCATCTCAGTATGGTATACATAAAATGTTACTTTCTAATTTTGTATATAGAATACTAGGGCAGAAACAAACAAGATTTAGAAAAAATCCTGTGAATTAATCAATACTATGCATTAAGCTACATAGTTTCCATATGTAGACGATGATAATGGTGATGTTTTTTATCAAAAAAGCCTCAATATAAATTCATAAAATACTTGAAAACAAAGGAGATAGTGACATCTACTCATCATATTAAAGCTACCTAAAAAGGAGTACTAGTTTTTCAATATAGCCTACCTGATCTCTAGTTGATCTGGGCTGATCAATTTAGATGATATATCTCAGAAAGACATCAAAGGTATTCTACATTATTTAGCATTACTTTCCTTATTGAATTCAACAATTCAAAATGATCAATATGGATAAAACTGCCAGTAACAGAATGGCCATTTTCCCCTTCCTTTAATCAGAAGAGAAAACAAAACAATTGACAAGTTAATCACAACTTACCATGATAGGGGTTCAAAGCAGGAGCTTTGGGAAAGTCTATGGACATGCACCATAGCATAGTGGTAGGGGTATTTTTATCAGATGTTATAGTTGGAAATGCTTTGGTAGACATATATGCAGTTATAATTCCATAGTTTCTCATTAAAATAAATCATGCATAAAACATGGTTTCATACAAAAATTGCACAAAGTTCAAGTAATTACTGATTCAACAATTTATGGATAAACGCATTCATGAAAATAGTAATGCATGATTTCATATCAAATTTTAAAAGAAGATTCAAGTAATTGCAAATTCAACTTTTCATGGAAAAACACATTGCATATCAAAGTTTCCCAAAATAGCAATTGGCTTGGCAAATGAAGGCAGCAGGGTATTTCCAGATTCAAGATTTTGATTTATGCAATATATCTCAATTGTCTCTTAGATTCAATAAATTCAACAGTTAAAACCCTTTTTCAAATCTTTCACAGAAAAACCATATTTCCAATGGATATCCAAAACTGCAATAATAACTGGAAAAATAGAGTATTCAACCAATATTTCCTAACTACCAAGGTATGCCATCGAAATCTCAAAGATTTTTAAGCAACTGAAGACACAATTAACTTCCAAAATTGTTTGTGTAACCCGATAAGAGAACCAATAGATTAGGGTTCGAGATTACTAGAAAATAGACCAAAGTCACCTGGAAAAAAATAACCACCAAAGTTACCACACCTTGCTACTTTCTCACCCAAAGTCGTGCCACTATCTCAGTCCAATGCATAGCTCCAAAAACTGCTACCGGCTTCACATGAAACCCCTATTCCCTATTATCTCACGGCTAGGGTTTTATCTGTGCCAAACATAATAATACCAATAACAAACTCAATGATGCCGAAAACAACACAATGATAATGCATCCCTAATAATATCTTTCGTGCCCTAATGATAAAGTCTCATCAATAATGCCTTCGATGAGTATAGTGAGAATGATACCGAATGTAAAGTGTCAATAACAATAATGCATTTTGAAACTCATTACGAGTGTTATGATGTTTTTCTCAAAGTCAGAAAGACAATATTATTACCTTATCATGCCATAATGTCACTTGTGTATACCATGGCCTCAAACAATATTCCAAGTATGTACCAATAGGGAGGACTTACAAGACCAATAATATAATTACAGAAAAAAGACATACCTGAGTATTCAAGCAGTGCCAAGGAGAGAAGTTTGTATATAATACTGAGGACTTGAGCAACCAACCACAGAACGAGAGTTCGCTAGCCAGAGACTTCCCTGAGGGATCATGATATCATAAAGAGGTAACTTTTAATTTATTTGAACTTTAATAAAAGCACTAATAATATTTTATTCCATTATTATTATAATTATATAAAAGCATCAATTTCAATTTTGTTTAATTGATCATCAATACATTAATAGTTCTATTCAGTCTATATGACTACCCAATTTACTTGTCTAACAATATATTTAAATAAATAAACATAACCATTACCATAACCATAGAACAAATATATATAAACATTCTTCCTTATTAAATAAAATAAGACACAATGATCATTAAAATAATATTATTGAATCATAATTCGCTTAGTGAAAATAGGGGTCGTGACATTCTAACCTCTAAAGTGCTATTGGTTAACCAAATACATGCATGCCCATGAACATTCATTACTAATGATCAAAGTATGAGATTCTAATTTAACTTTCATGTAATTCATGAAATAATGATAAACATAAAACATATATTGAACATAAATAAACAACTATAAATGAAGTGAATAATAGTTACCTTGAGTGGCTTGCTCGAGTGGTTGTCCTCACTTAACTAGAACCAAATCTAAATATCAAATTCTACACATCCATGTAAAATTGAACTCCATTCATTATGTAATGCAAAATATTACATAAAATTTTCTTCACAGATTGTATTCAATGAAATCATTCTAAATACTCAACATGTGTTTAATTGATAACTGAAACTAAAAAGCAACTAATACAAAAATATTGAAGATCAACTAACTAATCTAAGGACTCAACTATCGGCTAGATATAAGCATGGGGGAGTCTTATTCTAAGCAACAACTAACTACAATCATTAACTTCCACTCCTTTCTATCAAAGCATATAGTTAAGATTCAATTGTTCAAACTATAACTAAAAAGAAAGAAGAATCCTAATAAAACTAAAACTTTGTGAAATAGATTTACATGTAAAACACACAAACAGTTATGCAAAATCCTATTAACAAAGAGTTATTCTTCTTTAGCACTTTATTAACTTATCATAATGATGCACATTAAACTCCATCAGGTGTATTCATATAGTAGTCATTGCATTTAGTCTAATCTGGCACTTCCCCTATTTCGTTGCTCCAGTCTTCCTTTTGTTGTGGGTTACAGCTTCAGTTGCTACAGGCTATAGTTTCTCCTTGGATACAAAAAGGTTAATCTACAAAACATGTGCACAAACCTAACTACCATAATTAAACACATGATTTCATCCACATTTCATACATACTTACATATAAACCATGCAATACTATTATATCATAGCCATATTTCCATTACTATGATTTAGGTCCAAGGCTATATAATAAGTATGAAAAGATAGGATAATATCGGAGTATTTTCTGAAAAGCATATCTAAAAGTGTGTGAAAGTATGCATAAAAGAAATGGAAAATAGGCTAATAAAGGAACTCATCAGGTTTCCCAAAACCAAGTTGGCTGAAATCACTTTAAATTGCTCCATCTAGGCATAGTTATTATTTGCACACCTCTTAGTATAAATAAATAATCAAAGATTCTAATCATAGTTCACTAATCCCACAAGTCAATGAATTCTTACAATTTTTATAAGACCAATGGAACATGGTAGGGAGTTCCAATTTTGGAATATCAAAATTATATCTAAGTGCGATTCCATTTTCCACATGAGTACATTATTTACAATATTAGAAATATTAAAACAATTATTTCTCAACCTAAGGCTTGTAATTCGTACAACACACTGAATCCCATAGTCCTAACAATGTCCCACTTGTATGTATTGTAAGAATCATAAGGGCTACTCAATATGGTGATTTAAATGTTAAGTGTTTATTCCCAAATCCATCAAACACCATTTGAACTTATTAAGTGATATTGCATGTTAATGTTATTTTTGACACATGGAAGGTACAAATTTATTTTCCAAGATGATGACACTCTTCATATCACTCTAGATCACCACTACATCCCACTTCCTCCCAATGTGAAAACACATTTTTTTAAGAAAAGATGAATCTTTATATATGAGTAGCTTCCATATACTCTACCTTTTTAGTCACAAGAGAAACCACATCATGCCATTTTCACATCTAAATAATAGTACTAATGAAAAAGTAGACACATACTAACCAGTATATCTCTTATTATCCACATCTAATACTTAATCCAAATCCATAAGTCCATGTATGACCACCATCCCCTAGGTGCATTTTCACAAATTCCTCTTGGGATTCTGCCTACGGAAGACATTAGGAATTACATTCATGGAAGTTTGGAAGAACACACCTATGAAAAATTGCACAGTTTATGGGTAGATGAATTGATTGGAGAAAATTACACCTTGAAACCGGAGTACAATATTTTGACTAAGAAGAAATTAGATGTGTGGCACTAGTTTCCATACTTCGGTGATGAAGAGAAGTGCATTAGAATGGATTTAAGTAGGATTCACGATCAATTTATGTGGATTGATGGTTCCCACATGATTACCAGAGATGTGATTAGGGAAATCACTGGTTTATGGACCACCAGACTGATTCCAATAAGGAAATATAGCAAGAACAAAGAAATAATGTCGAGAATAGGTGTTGCATTAAACCCTATCAAAAATTCGGCAGTTCAATATGCAACTATGGTTATTGGACATATGATTTATGGAGACAATTTAGTCTCTACCACCGCAATTCATGTGGCTTTGGATATGATTGAGAATAATGTTGAGTATGACCTTTGTGAGTTGCTTCGACAATAATTGTTGGAGAACCTAAAAGAAATCAAGAAGAAAAAGCAGGTATTTAGGTATGACACATTATTGATATGCTTGGTTTTCTACTTTATGAATTAAGTTTTGGTAGTTGGGAAAGTCAATTGGTCAAATGAAAAGCCAATTTCTCATGAGATAAAAGAATACATGAGTAATCTTGGAGATATAGAAGCTCAGAGTGATTCCCTTATAGCTTTCTTTGTAGTGTTTCAAAGAAAAATGAATATGAGACAAAGAATTCTAAGAGATGTTATCAGGAAATATATGGGTGACATTACCTTTTTGGTATCTACCAATTTTTTCATTATGGAAGAAATTGAACAAAGAACCACTTGGGTTCCAGATCTTGGTTATGAAATGATAGAAGATGAATCCATTGGCTATGCAAACATACTACTCAATAGCCCTAAAGACCCTAGCAAGCCAAGATTTGGAAGTTACAGAGAGAAGACAATAGAAGTTCAATAGAAAATCAAGAAATCATAGGTGAAGAGAGATTAATACTAAGGTAGAATCATATGCCAAAGAGTTTGGTATCTCAAGAGACAAAGTTAGGGCAGCTATAGAGAGAGCTAGAGCTGACATAAGTATAGAAGAGGCCTTTGATAGTTCTAGGAGATTAGTTACTGCATCTTTAACTACAACTATTATGAAGAGGATATCCACAGACAAACCTTCGATAAGGGAGAAACCCCCTCTAGAATTTCCTACCATCAGGGTTAAAGCAAAGAGGACCACTTTGAGAGTTAAGAAAAAATCCATAAGAAAAAAGGAAATTGGCACCACTATGACATCTGAAGAAGATATGGAAGGACATATGCATACAGATGATGCTCAACATGAGCATGAGACTAGTAAATTAGTGGGTGAAACTATTGAAACAAACCTCAAATTACTGACTGATTCCTTCAAGGAATACATCTCTAAATTGGAAGAACAAGTTGGAGAAAAATTTGGATTATGGCTAGCAAAAAAGAGTTTGTTGGACATTACAAAGATGTGTACAACAAAGAAGAAGAGAGCTTGAAGTATGTTTGAGCTTGTGAAGATGAAGCAAGGATTTTATTCTTATTTTGCATGAAGTGGTCTAATACCACTCAAAGTATAAAGGATTCTATGAACACAATTGAGACAAATCAAAAGTGCATCAAACAATTATGAACCTATGCAAAATAGAGATGATTAGACTTGGACTGCTTTGGTGATCTTACAAGAAGAGTACTTTACTTTGTAGAGTCAAAAATATGAATTAATCAAACAATTCAAGAAGCTAAGGGACTTGGTGAAGATGAAGTACATACCTATCTCAAGTTCCCTTGTAAATACTGACAAAAATTCAATGATAAATCTTACTCCCAATACTCTGGAAGAAGGAAAGGAAACTCTGGTAAAGCTTGAATCACAATACAGAACACTAGTATTAGCAAAGAAGCTTTGGGAAGAAGGCAAATCTGCTTGGAAAGACATATTGCAAAAGCTCCAAGGGTCAACATCCGCAGGTTGACAATGTCCCACTCTTATGCATTTTCTAAGTTTTTTAGAATCTTCTTTTTGCATAAATGAAGATATAAAAGTTTCTTTTTGGTTAACTCCCTAAGGGGGAGTCAACACACTCTTCCAACTATCCTTGTTCACATATATATCTAAGGGGGAGTATACAATTTTTTTGTACATCCTTTTCCATTGATGTCAAAGGAGGGGGAGATATTGGAAAATATTTTGAGAGATACTTTGAAAGATATTTGGGATGATATATGTGTAAAGGAGAGAGAGAGAAAAAGGGACAAAGAGAAAAAAGTTTTTTGAATGCATGTTTCCATCGATGATAAAGGGGGAGATTGTTGGAAGTTGGAAGTCTGTCATTGATGATGCAACTTGGAAATATGAGCATGAGGTGCATATATTGAATGATCTCTAATTTTTTTCATTTATGTAAACATTGTTATGATCATTCTAGCATAGCTTGGAAGTATTTTTGATGACATATGTACAAAGCAAGTTGGTTCAAAAAATATGGTTATACAGGAATTTGGCTGAGTACTTCCTCTAGTAGTGTTGTGGTTTTGTGCGTCATTTTTTGGGTCCACACTCCACTGCAAGTGGAGATATCACTCTTCTATTTTTGATATAGTTTTGATATAATCAGGTGCAGTTATATTCAAGATTTTGTGACATTCTATGAAGTTTCTCGAAAGATATGTATGACAGTGTTCAACCCTATATGTCACAGTTATTTTTGTACAGTGTATTAGTGTGGGAGATTTCACATTTCTTTATGGATAATTATTTTGTTATGTGATGATGAATACAAGTTAATAGATGTCGGCTAAGTGAGAATTCAAAGGAAGATCAAGTTTTGAAGCACATGTTTGGTGAATTGTATGTACATATGAAGGTTTTGTGTTTAGGTCTATTTTTGGACCGACCTAACATGTTTGATGTTTTGTGGAGGACAAGAAAGTAATTTTATCTTATATGGGATCTATATTAGGTCCTTCCCAACCTATCTTAAGGCAAATTGAATTTTGAATTATGGCACAAGATATAGATATAATGTTTTGAGGATGACATGTTTAATTTTGTGTGTTACTTCTAATTAGGCTGACCTATTTGAAGTTACACTTGATATGGATATATGTATGAGATGAATCTCGAGCTTTTGAGATGATGAGAAGCATAGGATGATAAATAGATAGCAGATGGTATGTGAGTTTTGAGTGACATATGACATGTATAGTGCTCCACCTGCATGTGTGAGATGTAGAATTGGGTAGATTGTGAATAGAGCAGAGTATTGATTTAAATTAGTGTGAAGGTCATTATGTACTTTATTGGAATTATAATCCATCATATGATAGATGCTATTGTATCAATTCAAATAGGTTGTATAGCCACCCCTTCTTTCTATCTTTCTTACTTTCTGTGGGTAGTGAGTTCACTTGGACAGTGAGTCCACCTGGTAGTGAGCCTTTTGCTAATATACTATATCCATATATAATATATTATGAGCTAACCCTCACCATGTTTTTTCCCTTTTTGGGTTTTCCACATAAAAACACTAGTGTTTATGTGTTATGTGATCTTGTGGACGTTTCACGTTTTCTTTCATTGTTGCAGTTGGATGCATGTTAATGGTTGGATGGCTTATACTAAATTGGTTTAAAGGAATACTGATTCACCCCCCCCCCCTCTTAGTATTCCAAGTGTTCAAAAATCTAGTATTTTAATGAGAAAAAAATAAACAAGAGATAATCCAACCATTGAAGCACAATAAAAATAAAATTTAAAATCTCTAATAATTTTATAGTATATGATTTATTTGTTCAAAAATTTAAAAAAAAAAATTATTTCTTGTTCTCAACTTACCCAATAAAACTTTAAATTTTTTCTTCTTAAAATATAATTGTTTTATTAAGGATCATAATGATTTTATAGTGGCTCAAGGAACTCAAAAGAATGACCTTTATATTCTCAATGGTTTCTTAAAAGAAACTTGTCTTTCAATCCAAAGTAATTATGACATTCATCTTTGACATAAAATAATGGTTCATATAAACATTATAAGTCTTAAGTTGTATGGTTCATCAAGAACTTGTGATTGGTTTAGCTAAAATAAAAAAACCAAACTAGAAGCATGTGAAGGATGCTTACTAGGTAAACAACACTCTTTAACCTAAAAAAAGAACCACATCAATAATTCTTCTAACCCCTTATAGTTTGTCCATAATGGAATAATGGGAGCTCTACAAGCCACTTCCCTTAGAGGATCCTTTAATGCCCTATTATTCCTTAATGAATATATCTATTGGTGCAAATAGAGACATTATCTAGCTAGCTAGCTCTTAGCCTACCTAGGAGATTCCTATTCACACTAGTTAATCCACTTAGGGAATTTAACTTTTTTTTGTCTCACTTCATGTAGTTGAGACATGTGTCCTCATCACTTGAGACACCTATTGCATGCATAATTGTCACTTCCTCACACACTTGTCAAGTGTTGTACCTTTGAAGGGGTAGTTAGTCATTCAGTCCTACATTCTTACCTCATCAGCCTTGCCTATATAAGAAATATTCTCATTGTATTTTATACACCATTCTATAGCTTGTTTTGGAGAACTTATTAATGCAATTTTATTATATTGAAATTTGCATCTCTTGGAATCATTGGTTTTCTTTTATGCGTTTATAATTTGTAGATTAAAATCTCTCTTAAGAACTTCCTCATTAATTCATCTATTTTTTAGATTTCTAACATGGTATCAAAGAATTTTTTGAGAGTTTTGAGTTCAAAAATTCTTAATTGAGAGAATAGATTTTTCTATATGATCTTATAAATTTGTGTATGCTCTTCTCTTGCATTTTGAATGATCTAGATAATTAGAAAGGAATTATGAAGATTTGTTAACCTTGTATTTGCATGTGTTTTTGGTGAGGCCTGGTGATTGTATAGTTTTTAAATTATACTAGCAATATTTTTTATTGATCTAATTTATCTTAAAGGCTCAATAAATTCAATATTGGCTTTCATTTCATCTGATTAGGCCACCGTATGACACAATAGTGAACATGGGTTTGAAGCACAAATTTGGTGAATAGATTTCAAAAGGAGCGCTTTCAAGCAAAAGGGATCCTTATGTTGAGTCTAGAGGGCTGAATAGATGAATTTTGATATAAATTTTGCCTACTTTTGGTGTCAAAGGTATTTGAGGTAAAAAATAATAGCACAAGAGGTCATACAACCTCCTTCACATAGTTTGAGGTTTATACAATTTGCAAATAAAATTTTATTTTTTATCATGTAGTGTTGAAAACTAGCACCTTGCACTCAGACACTTAGGGGCTTCAACCTTCTTAAGGCCATATGCTACAAGCTCCTACAATCTTTAGAATTTTTGCTATAGGCAAAAATTGCCATCAATTTAATAGCAATTGCAACCTCCAAAATTCAATTGCAATTTCCTCCTTGCCGACCACCACCAAAAGTCAACCATAGCTCCACTCAACCACCATCCAAGTGGCCACTACATCGGCGGTGTCGCCACAAGGCCACCAATGCCCTCCAACAAGGCCTAAAATAAGCCTTTCTCATTTTTGCATAACTTTTGTCCCAGTAGGCAAAATTTTGCAAACAAATAATCAACGAAAATTTGATTCTATCATAAATTAGTGGTATCATAAAAATTGTAAAATTGTGCTATTTTTTTAATATTTTCGCCTCCAAAGTCAGTATTTGTAAGCAAATTTTGACAAGGCATAACTTACACCCTAAATGTCAAAATTTTGCAAACTCTTTATACAAGTATCAGAATTTTGTAAGGAATTCAAATTTACATGTAACATTAAGATTTGGATTTCCTATTTAAAAAAAATATAAAAATCTCTATGAGTTATAAACGGAAGATTTAGGCACTAATCTTTCACAAACTTGTAATTTCTCTTGCATATCATTCTCGGGGGCTAAAATAATAATCAAAGGGGGTTGTCTTGATTTTTTCTTTAAGAACTTCCATGACTCATGTCTTTAACACTTCTAGATTTCCCTTAAGTTGCTTCTTTCAACACTAATCATTTGGGGGGATCTAAACTTGAATCAAGGGAGGGTGTCTTGAGTTGTGTGTTTGAGCACTTCCGTGAGTTGTGTCTTGAACACTTCCACATTTCCCTTAGGTTTTTACTTCCCATACTTCATTTTTTCTTTTGATCTTGTCGGTAGTAATCATGTCTCCAAATCGATGGAAAATCAAATGTGATTATTGTAAGAAGAAAAGACATACCATAGATGAATGCATGTTTAAAAACTTGATGACTTGGAAATTTCTTGGAAACTTCATCAGTTAACACAACTTTGCATTACAAATGGAATCAACTTGACAGATTCTTCCACTCTAGCACTTGTAGAAACATCCAATCTCTTTCAGCCATCTTGTGATACATCACCATCATTTGAAGATGAAAAATGTAGTTTGATGACATGCAATGTTGCAATCTCATCACCTTTTTCTACTTCAAAAATGAGAGTTTCTTCATTGAGAACTTCTAGATATTTTACACACTAGGATATCATATTTTAACATCCACCACATTGGGATAAATTTCTACCAGATATTGTATTGTAGATTTGGAAGGCACCATTGAGGACATAAGTCTTCTATTTGATGAAATTTGTTGACCAACCACGGAGTTCAAAGATTCTTCACTAAGAGCATCCAAATATTGTTTATAGCAGGACATCATGTGGGATTTATATTGTAGCCATATGGCATGCATTGATATTCCACACATCACATATTTTGTTCATGTTCTACATCATTCTTCACATGGAGCATTTAAGCAGTTTTTCAAAGATGCCATCTAAGTCTTTATATCATGTGCAAAAATTGAATACCTTCATCTTACTTCCTATATATTCTATTAGGAATGAGAAGTCATCCTGCACACATTTATGGTGTTGTTTCTTCTCAAGGGGAGAAATATTAGTCATCATTCATGGATCAGCTTCAACATCCGATGTCAAGTATCTCCCAGTGCTACATACATCATCTTTATGGGAGCTACATGGTTTATCTTCCCATCTTAGTTTTGGGAGGGAGCATTTCTTTGTATGGAGCTCTTTCCTTCTCACATTTTAGGAGGGGTCACATAGACATTTATTTTCTCTCCTATGAGGGGAATATTTATTGTACTATGTGAAAGAAGTAATCCTTGGTGGGTCATCATGAGTCCTTCTGTCTACCACTTATCTTCTTCACTCGTACATTCACATTGCATCATTTCTCTTTTGGAGAGAGGTGGGTGCAAGAAGTTAGATCCACAAATGTTCAAAAAGTGGAAATGTTTTTCCTAATTTTTAAAATTTATTATAATTACATTGAAAATTTGAAGCACTTAAACATTGAATCTTTAAAAAGTCCAGTAATATGAAATTTAGTATTTTGAGTCTAGTTTTCAAATATGTAATTATTCTAATACCCAGATGATATAAATTACTTTAATAGGTATGTATAAAACCACTTTTTAGAAGTCACGTTTTTAGGATTATTGGCCCTAATTTCTATTTTTGAAAACCCCTCATGTACAACCACCATAATTTGAGCTAAACTAATCATTTTTTGAATTTTTTTCGTTGTGTAAATAATTGTTTGTAGATTACTGTCATATAATTTTTTTACAAGAAACTTAAAAAATTAAAAGTTATTTAAAAAATAGGAAAACTTGGAATTTCAAGTTTATGGACTAGTTTCCTTAGAAATTAATTAAAAATAAATAAAATTAATCAAATCATTAAAAAATTACATATATTTGAAAACCAGACTTTGTCATCAATAATGGGTTTTAATTTCATAAAACAATTCTGAAAAAATAAATTTGTCAGCCATATTGTCTAAGTTAGTTTTTCTTCTTGGCATTTCCATGACCTTGTACTTGTAGGTCCAAGGCTAAGGATTAGGTTACCATGTCTTTCTCGGGCCTAAAACCAAATCAAAAAATGGGTTGGGATTTCAATGTTTTTTAGAATGAGTGCCTATTCCTTTTTACAAATGAGAAAATAAGGAACAAATACCTATTCTAAAATAGAAGGGGTACCCATTCCTATTATCTCCATTATTTCCATTTTAGGAAAAAATGTAGTACCCCTCTATTTCTACAACTTTCTATTTTTGTAGTATGGATCTGACAATGAAATTTTCTGTATTTTTTAATTCAAATTTATCTTCTGCGATCTCTTGGTAGGTCGTATTCTATTCAATTTTTGAAAAGATTCAATCATAAGAACCATTTTGAAGTGGAATCAAGTACATGGGATTTTCTCAAGAGGAATAAAAAAGAGGGTTATTTTTATATTCACATGTCTTGTACTTTAGAATTTATAGAACAAAGGATCTACATCTAGTTGCACTTCAAAATTTAAAAGAGGTATCAATTTGAAAATAGATTAAATATCATTGGTTATTTTATCAAGAGGGTTTGGTAATCATGGGATAAAAATAATGTCAAAGAAAAAATATAGGAAGCACATGACACCTAAAGAAATTGAAGTAAATAGAGAGGAGGTAAAAAAGAAGAAGAAGATAGAATAGCAATGATTCGACAAATGAAGAATATTGAAGCATCTAGTTCCATGAATATTGAAGAGAAGAATATTCAAGAGACCATGAAGGATGGGATGAATGTAGATGATGCAAATGTAGAAATGGTTAATATAGAAGAAAATGTGACTATAGAGACAAACCCAAGTATATCTTCAAATCCAACTTTCAATGATATGGAAAATGTGACTATAGAAATAAATCCAAGTATGTCTTCAAACCCACATTTTGATGATATTGACATTAGTTATTTTAAAGAAGTTGGATATTCAAATTGTGAGATCAACTACATTGCTGAAAAAATGGAAACACAAAATGAGAATGAAATCCCTTATATGAGTGAAAATGAAAGTGTTTGTTTTTTAAATTAAAATAAATGTCTTGGTAAATAGTAAAATTTCTTGGAGACAAATGAGAACCCATGCAAATAGATCATATAAAAAAAAATTTATAGAAAAAGTATAGGATTCCAATGTCAACTCATGATGCAATTAATGAAAATGTGGAAAATACAAAAAGTGATGAAAAAATTAAGCATTTATTTAAACCTAAAAATAAAGATGATTCAATTAAACAAGTTATATCTAGTGTTTCTAATGTTATTGATTCTATTGGAAAAAAGAGTTGATCTAAAGATAAGAATGTAGCACAATGACCTATAACAACTACTTTAGTTAATAAATCAACTTCAAATAAAATAATGTTAAGTAAGATTAGTGAATTTATAAATATAAATCATAAAACTTTGATAAGAGTGGAAAAGTGAAGAGAAAGTATTGAAAATTATCCAATTAACCAATGTTGGAGTTTATTGGTAGACTCCCAAGGTCTGACATGAAATTAAATAATGAAATTGAAAATCTTTAATTAAAAATATTAGCATGATAATAAAAGGGTATCATCTAATGTTAGAGATGTTTTAAAATTAAGAGTGAGGTCAAAAATTTGTGATCCTCATACAAAACATCTATTAGACATGACTCATTAAATTTTATAAAAAATATTTAGATGATTTAGTGTTACCAAATATTAGCATAAGTCAAAGATCATTTGAGAAATATAAAACTTGCTATGTAAAAATTAATAAACAAAAAATCTCTTGTAAAATTCATGTGCAATTTCATTATTATTAATAATATTTTTTGATATATACATTGTACTTTGCATACAAACAAAATTATGCACGAATGTGGAATTAATATGCCACCTCAAACAATTAAGGAGTTTATAGTAGGTTTGTTTTGTGAAACATCTAATGGGCACTTATTTTGATTTAAATGCATGTATTTCTAGATAATGCAATAGATGTGGCAAGCTTTCATTGTTAGGAGAATGTATGCATGAAACTATTTCACATGATTTTGGACAAAAAATAGTGGATGTGAAAAGATTCAAAAATGTTGAATATTCTTTAAATGATAGAAAATTTGGTAAATGTTGTGAGTTAATCAGAGAAAAAATTAGTCTGCATGCATTCTCTATTAAGAATAATATTGTGCCTAAATATGTGAAGCACTCCCAATATGCTTGATGGATTAATGGACAATGTTACACATGTAAAAATACATTTAAAATTGGAACTATACTATTAGTGGTTGAATTTGAAAAAAACTATACTCTTGCTCCACAAGAGGAAATCCAATCTTAGTATTATAATTCAGTGCAAGTGGCCATCTTTGCTTGTATTGTCTACAAAAATACAAATGGGTAAGTGCAAGAAGTTGGGTCCACAAAGAGGGGAAGTTTCGACCAAAAAATACCGATAGGAACAGGATCCCAAGCCTAAATTTGAATAAGTACCCATTTCGCTTTGAGTACCTATTCTACTCTAGGTACCTGTTTCGCAAAGCTTTTTTTTTTTTAAATGACTGTCAGTCAGTTTTTCCTGCAACAATCTACAGACTGAGAGCAACCTAGGCGAAATGGGTACTCATTTTTCAAGTTGTTTACACCTCCAAAATTTTCCCGCCACCTCCTTCCTTCCACATACTAAGTTTTAGCAACCTCAAAGTTAGTATTTGTGCTTTTCTTACATTTATAGTTTATAGTTTGATATGTCATGATTTATATTTTAGGTTATTTTAATTTTCATAATTAGGATGAATTTTATAGCTTTTAAAACCCATTTCTAAATATATTCATCAAAATAATGGATGTACAATAAACTAAAACCCTAAACCCTAAACCCTAAATCATAAACTAAAAATTGTAAACCCTAAACCATAAATTGTAAACCCTAAAACCCTAAACCCTAGACCCTAAACCTTAAAATTGAAAACCCTAAACTATAAACTATAAACTATAAACCATAAACCCTTAAATCTAGTAACCCTAAATTGTAAACCCTTAATTATAGTAACCATAAAATATAAACCATAAACTGTAAACCCTTAAGTTACTATAGTAACCATCACAAACTAGTCAACATATAAAGAACTTGAATGATGTTTCCCAACACAAGGATAAATTAATGATGACATGTCCAAATACCCTTCTTTTAGGTCCTAGTAAGTATAATCATTCATATGGTTTACCAAATTCTAAATTCTCCAAATTAGTTTATCATCCCTTGTATATCCCTCCCCAAAAAACTAAATATAAATTATATTAGCAATTGAGGTAAAATACCTTTAAAAAAATTGTTTATGCAAGAACATCTTGGTGTTTCTAGTATGTTGAGTATAAGTAGGTATCATCTCACTTAGGTATATGGTGATATTAAACCAAAACCAACATAGGTATAGAGGCAAGAGCATATGTAGGTACCCAAACTATTTGACACAATTCCTCAAGGAGATGAAAACTATTTTATAAAATTCATCAATGATTATAAATATATTGCACAATAATAACTCATTAACACAAGGTTATAAATCAATATACTAAATTTTGTAGTCAAATTTTACAATCTCGATCATCGAGCACAAGCTTCAAAATTAATCTCCTATTATTCCAACAACGGTAAGATATTCTCTAAAGGCTTCCTATATATTTATATTTCTTCTTATCCTTAGATTCAAATGACCTATTTCTCAACCATGGTCCGAATTGGAGAACCTTTGTAGAAATTTTTCTTTCCCTTAGTGAGTTGATAGAAAACTCCATGGGGTGGCTTATAGAATATCATGGAAAATTTGTATACATATTCTTCATGTGATTAATCTTCTCTCTAGTTATAGTTAGTGATATATGATTCTCTTAAGAACTCCTATCCTTAGTCACATGTGTTTCCCTTCTCAATTTTCACTGAATGGAGAACTAAAGCTTATCTTTACCAACAACATAATTGCATTTTTCCCCCTTTATGTGCCTACCAATCTCCATGTTCCATTCAACCATTTCTTGGGAATCATTGGCCACCAATATTTTTTGCATACATGTGTACCAAGGCACTCCCTACTAAATCTAAGAAAAATCCACTTTCAATTATATAGAGTCATCTGACTAGGTTCATCATCTAGAGGAGAGCCAATTAAAGGGAGTGAGAGCCTTCAAACTAATCATACCCCATTGACCTCTAGATAATATATATAAGCCCCTCCTTAAGCCACACCAAACCATACTCACTTAAGTAGGAATAAACAAAACCATTTCCTACCTCTCCACTTGTCTACCTCAGTTATTCTATTTTTAGAATGAACCAGAGGATATAAGCACTAAAATATTTGTAACTTACACAAACTTATCACCATTAGCTATTGAGAAAGTAAAAAATAAAATGAGTAGTGACTCGTAACTTATCAAGGTAAAAACTAAACTAATTAGGTTAGCTGACTATTCATTACATTCGGTGAAACAATGCAACAACATATATTGTAGCTCCATCATTTATATGATGATAGATGCCCATGCCTCTACTCAACACTCCCTAATGTAAACATGGGACAATCCTATTTAATAGTTAAGGGTTCCCATATTTCATTGCACATGACACCATATCATCCTTCACCCTCCAACTATTTCTTTTAGTTCTCTATCTCCACCTCAACTCTCCCTCCAAATATTATATTTTAATAATTCTACTCTGTTTGTTACCCATATATTAGGGATGTAACATCCCCCCCTTAATATATAGTTTATTTATCTATTATTATATCATTTCTATGTCATTTTTGTTTTAAGAAAAATTGGCAAGCCACTATATTATATTATATTATATATAAATAGATTTAAAAACCCTCATTCAAAGAGCATATCGGCAGGAAAGAACTAGGAAGAAAACCTTTGGTTATAGCTCGAATAGATACAAAAAACTTACAAACTGGACCATTTACATGGTTTTTCATAGTAATTATAGCACATTCAACCAAAAACTTCCACCTGGAGTTTTGATGAGTAGCCAAAATGTCAACCAACATATCGAATTACATGCCATAATTCAAAATAATACACTGCATCCACTTTTTGTTGAGTAGACAAAAAATGGCTTTACCACTTTATCTTGAATTCTGCATAATTAAGCCTGGCCAAAAAATTGTTCACAAAAACTTGCATTTGAATACTTGGACATGGCGATTATCAAGATCAAAAAACACACTTTTTCTTTTACTTATTCTTCCATCTACATAATCTCCAGTGAATTCTCCCCTTGCTCTCCATTACCCGCATCCATATTCTGAGAATTGAGCGCAAATTCATATATGGAACCACTCCAGTGGCAACCCGATTGTGATAAGAATTGACTCCTTGAGGAAAAGCCAGAGTCATGTTGTGGATCAAATTTTGGGTGACCCCCTGCGATGTCGTTTGTGCACTACCTGGCTAGGGTTGAATAACAAAAGCTACATGGTAACAATTATGATGAAGCAAGAAAGAAACATAATGATATTTCTCTCTAAAACATTTAGACATTTTCCTCCCCATATGGTGGCTATATCTTGACAAAGCCCTATTAAGATGGCATGGGTCACTGACCTCTAGAGACTACTTAAGTGCATCAAAGACATTAACAAAATCTCTATTATGAGGTAAGAAGTGTGGAGGGAAGATACCACCCACATATCCCTCCCCCATACCAAAAACATATTGTTGTGTGTAGATAACAAGGGAATCATTCTGTAGGAATATCTCATTAACCATTTTTTTTGTAATTACAATCATAGAATCTAGGCATTGTAACATGTCCATTAGATTAGAGATAAAAATTGATAAAATATTTGATGGGAATAGCAACCTCCTTGACTTAGGATTAATAAATTTCATCCCAATAACACACTTGAGACACCTATAATCACAGGGACACCGAAGCTTGAACACTGATTGCAGATGAAGCTCCTCCAAACTTCCTGAAAACAGCCTCTCCCACCTTTGCACTGGAAACCACACATGAATTTTTTTTGGGCGATAATCCATCACTGTTATATATCTTTAGACCATTACAAAATTAAGCTTTACAGAAAATAGTGATTAATTTACTGTTGCAAATGATTGCTTGCTTTGGTCAAATAAATAGAGGAGATTTTGCCATAAAACATAAACTCTAATGATGACTTGGAGTTTAGAATGTACAAATATTAGCTTGATCATCTCAAAAATGACATTTAACACATGCTTCATCGACCTCCCTCATCTCCAGAATAAATGAACCTTTAATACATAAGATGCTAATCGTACTGAAATCTGTGAAAGCATACTAAGGAATAATGAGATCAATACACTAAGGAGTACGAACAAGATGAACCACACAAGTGTATGATTACACCAGTTGTAAGCAACACATAACTGCTTACATCACCATGAAATAGGAGCATGCCCTTAGTTGATCCCAATTCATGCTAACCAGATTACCCAAAAAAATTCGTACCCCCAAATCTGTGTAAACCATTAACACTAGATCTTGTGTAATTCACTTGAAAATACATACATGCCACATCATATGAACTGCCACATCATACATTTGACATAATTCTGAATTGCACACATATGTAAAGTATGATGTAATGCTTTCATTTCTCTTTTAGAAAGATCTGGACAAAAATATAACACGCATGTAATTTCCAATTACACATGTGTTGCTAGATCACCAAGTATGATAATTTATTTTTTCTTCTTCATAGATCTGGATAGAAACATTACACACTTGTAATTGTCAATTACCCATGTGTTGTTAGAGTCATGTAATTCAAATTCATAACACACTTGTAATTTCCAATTACATGTGCATAGCCAGATCACCAAGTATATATTTTTCATAGATCTAACCAGAAACATAACACACTTGTAATTGTTAAGTACACGTGTTGCCAGATCATCTCATTGGCACATAAGAAAGTTATCACAAATTTATGTATCATATTCTTATTCCTAAAATATACCAAACCCTGACTAACATCCATAGATGCTTGAATATAGCCAGAATTTGAGATTATTTAGGAATTTCCATCCACAATCAGAATTACTACCAACTTTGAAAGCAATTTTCCCAAAACTATATCATATCAAAATTCACCAGATATTTGTTCACACCCTAGATTAGCTAGATGATCTGCCAAATACATCAATAAAATACATCAATGAATTTCCTCTTTTGATAATAAGGATTCTAAAATAGGATGAATCTTCTCCAATTCAGCCACATGAGTCACTTTATTATCTGCTTGATCACACCCATAGTTTACCAAAAAATCTGCAACCATATTACCTTCTTTGTATGTGTGCAAGATTTGATAGTTACCTATCTTATCAAGCAATGACCAGATCTATTTAACAATATACTCCAACTTCCAATTCTGAAGCTTATGATCTCGACATGCATTAATTAAGATCAGTGAATCTCCTTCTACTTGGATCATAGGGAGCTTAAAACTAAGAACTAATTTCAAACTTTGCAAAAGAGCTTGAGCTTCAGTAGCATTGTTAGTCCTAGATAACAATTTGAAAGATTTAGCACATAACACTAACCCTTTATGATCCCTTATAACCACCCCTACTCCAAATAAACTTGGATTCCCCCTAGAGGATCCATCTATATTCAACTTAAAGATGCCAACAAGAGGAGGTAACCAAAGTATAGAAGCTTTGTTTACTTTTTGAGTATACTGATGAAGATTACCTTTGAAAGGCAGAGATAAGAATGTCCATGAAGACAAAAAAATTGAATCTCAATCAATAAATAGTGAACCAACATGTTTAGCTTTATACACATATGCGTTTACTATTTCAGATATTGACCTTTCCAATAATAACAACATTTGATCAATATTCAGTTT
This sequence comes from Sequoiadendron giganteum, assembly GCA_007115665.2. Classification (NCBI taxonomy): domain Eukaryota; kingdom Viridiplantae; phylum Streptophyta; class Pinopsida; order Cupressales; family Cupressaceae; genus Sequoiadendron; species Sequoiadendron giganteum. Next base: position 326,881,829 of record CM021102.1, read on the forward strand.
CTCTTTCCTAAAAATGCATCTATTTCTTTCCCACCAAATAGCCCATAAAACTGAGACGGCATAATACACCAGATACTTGCAAAAATAAAAGATTTATACAACTGAGGCCAACTAGTAAATAATTTCCAAATAGTGTTTGTCAAAACTATCTGCCAATTCATTTTAGCCACAACAAACAACCAACAAACCTATGCTACTGAACACAAAAGGAAAAGATGATTGATATCTTCCGACTCTTGATCACAAAGCACACATTTGAAAGGAACAACTATCCTTAGTTTTGCTAATTTATCACTTGTAAGAATTTTATTTTGAATAGCTAGCCATGAAAAAAAACCTGCTTTAGGAAAAACTTTCGAATTCCAACAAAATTGATATGCTCTTTGATTTGAAAATTGAAAAGCAGCTTGAGAAATCGATTTGTACCCTTCTTTAACTATATAACAACCAGTTTTCTATTTAGACCAAATTAATCTATCAGGTTTGGATGAAAAATAAACCGCTCTTTCTTGAAGGATAGATGAAATCTATCCTTTATGATTCTCATCTATTGAATCATTTGAAAAATATTTCCACTTGACTTTTCCCATCAATGAATCCACATGTTGAACATAATCTTTGTCTTTTGGGCCCTAACATTGAGTCAATAGGGTTGTAGTACTCTCAAAATTATAACCTACAACTAGATTTTGATATCCATTCCATGAATCTTTCCAAAATAGGGCTTCATTACCATCATTTACCTCCCAAGTTAAATGAGGTAAAATGCCTTTTCTACATGAGACTAAAAAATTCCACATTGCTAACCCCGAAGGTGGATTTGCCACAGTAAAAATTCTCAATGGACTCTAATTATCCAAATTCTTGTTCTACATAAGACGACACCATTTTAGGGAAGGTTTTGCATACATTCGCCAAACCATTTTAGCTCCTAATGCCAAATTCCTTTCTATCAAATTATGGAGACCTGCTCCACCTTTTAACTTCTCTAAACACAATATTTCCAAAGAAATCAAAGGAATTTTATTTTTGTTGTCCACATTACCAAACCATAGAAGTTTTCTAATCAAATTTTGAATTTGAAATATGATGGACTTTGGAGCTTTTAAAACTGCCATATAATAATTAGGAATTGTTGATAACACAGATTTTACCAACAAAATTCTCCCTGCTAAAGATAACCATCTCCCTTTCCAAGATAAAATTTTGGCTTGAATACTTTGAATGATTTTTTGCTAATAAGAAATCTTGTTTTGACCTGTAAAAAATAGAATCCCAAGATATTTACATGGAAACTAAGCTTGTTGAAAACCAAATAGCCTCACAATTCTCTTCTCAATAGCAAACTTTGTATTGAACAAATATATTTTTGACTTTCCTTCATTTACTTTTTGACTTGAAGCTCTAGTATACTTATCCAATAATGAATTTATATGCAAATATTCTGAGATTATAGCTTTACCAAAGAGAAAAGTATCATCAACAAAAGAGATTGAGTCACTAATATATTAGTATTTGGAATAGGGACACCCTGGATGGTACCTTTCTCATGAGCTTTATGAAAAGACCTGCTCAAAGCTTCTGCTAAAATGATAAATAAAAATGGATACAACGGATCCCCTTGGCGGACCCCTTGGGTAGATCCAAAAAACCCAACTGTCGAACCATTTAATAACACCGAGAACTTGACTCCTGATAAACATGCCATTACCCACTTACACCACTTAGGAGAGAAAACAAACTTCAATAATACCTAATTCAAAAAATTCCAATCAACCCTATCATACACTTTCTGCATATCAATTTTAATAATCATGGAAGATATTTTATTTACAACAATGGAGTGTAATGTTTCATGAGCAACAATTGCACCTTTTGATGTTTCTCTGCCAGGAATGAAACCCCCCTGTTCCTCAAAAATAATTGTAGATACAAGGGGATGTAATCGAAGATAAATGGCCTTTGTAAAAAAATTATATATTGTATTGCAAAGTGAAATAGGCCAAAAAAAATGGGGTGGGGGCCCTAGCTCGGTTGGCTAAATCTTTCCTGTTGCAGTATGTTGGTCATGAGGTCTAGTCTCCCCCACCCCCATGGTATCAGAGGGCATGTCACGCCAGCGCCATCGGTCACATTAAAAAGTTTACCAGGTGCACTGTAGTTTATAGGGGGTTGTGCTACCCGATTCCTGTAGTCTAATGAAAATTAAAAAGGCCGAAAATCAAAGAAAGTATTTGGAGAATTCATTTTTGGAATGATAGCAATATTAGTCACATTGAATGTTTTCAACATACCTCCTGAATTTCTTGATTCCTCCAATGCATTTGAGATATCAACCCCAATGAACTCACAAATTTATTGATAAAAAATGGCAGTGAAACCATCAGGCCCTAGGGCTTTATCAGAAGGCATGGAGAAAACCGCCACTTTTACTTCTTTGAGAGAAAAAGGAGCCAACAACCGAATATTATCTTCATGAGAAACCAACTTTGGGATATCATGAAGAAGCTCTTCTCTTTCCCTTACTAAATTAGCATTGTCATTAGTATTTGTTGTTAATAAGGTAGAGAAAAGGTTGACTCTTTCTTTCTGAATCTCTTCCTCTTTAGTAAGAAAAACTCCTGTCACACTATCTTAGATTGAGAAAATATAACTTTTTTCTTTTTTAATTTGAACTGATATGTGAAATTTTTTTGTAGTCGTAATCTCCATTTTTCTGCCATAATTCTCTTGATTTATGCCTCCAATAAACCTCCTATCCCAATAACAACTCTTTCCATTCCTCTTACAATTTACTCTGTTCTTCAAATAATACACTATCAAGCCCATTAGCAATGATGCTTTCATTTACCTCTGCTAACCTTTTATAAACCAAGTCTTTCTGCACAAAAAACGTTCTTAAAAACAAGCTGATTCCAAATTTTTAGCTACTGCTTAACATGATCCAATTTCTTGCTCAATTGATACATTCTAGAACCATGAAAAAAGGGTGCACTCAACCACCATTTCTTTATCAAAAAAATAAGCTCGGGATGTCTAAACCACATTGCCTCAAACTTGAAAGAAGATTGAAACTTTGATTTTACTTTTTTTGCTATCAAATCAAGTGAGATAGAAAAATGATTAGAGGCAACAAAAGGCAGTATTTTAGATGCCAGTTCAAAATCACGTAAGATCCAATTCAGAGAAGTTAAGAACCTATCTAATATTTCCGCAATTTGAAGGAAATTTTTCCTCCTATTTGTCCAAGTAAATCCCCCATTTTTTGGAATTACATCCACCAAAGCATTATCTTGAATAAAAGCAGCAAAATCCTCCATGTATTTTTTGGAGGGCATATCCCACCTTTTTTCTCTAATAAACTTGTAATTGCATTGAAATCTCCTGCAAGAACAACTTTTTCTTGCCCCAACCCATCTAATTTCAGTTTTAGTGTTTCCCACAACAACTTCTTACCTATTGTATTATTTGGCCCATAAACATTCAGCAACCAAAAAGATAAATCAAAATGATTAATCTTCATTAGCTGTCAGTTATGGTCAAAAGAAACATTACTAATGCTAATTTCTTTAGCATTACAAAGAGTAATCAATCCCCCTAAAGCTCCCTGAGATGACAAATGAGAAGATTCCCATTTGTACCACTTCCTATTAATAGCTTGAAAAGTCTCATCGAAAGTTTTAGTCTCTTGAAGAACAACTATATCTGCCCCACAAGCATCCAATTGATGCTTGACTTGGGTCCGTTTGTCAGGGGAATTTATGCTTTGGCATTCCATGATATTAGCCTCATTGCAACTTGGGAGAGCAACAATCTCTCCTTGGTCTTTTTTGTTTCAAGCCTAAACCCAATTTAACATCTAATGTCGACTGTATGCCTGTTGATATTTCCTCTTGTAACTTGGTAGCTAAAGACTTTCTACCCCTTTTTGCAGGAGAATTTTTACTTGAAGATGGAGATAACGGGGACTGAGATATTGATAACGAACCCAGATCATTTGAAAGATCCCCTTCCCCAAAAACCTCAAAAGCAATATCATCTCTCATTTGTTCTCCTACAGTTACTAAGGCCTCATCAACAAATTTCTCAAACTCCACCTCAGAAGGAAAATTAGAGGAATGAACATTAGAACCGACAAAATCTGGGTGAGACTGCAAAATGAAATTATCCTCATCAACTTGACCATCAAAAATATTTAACCTTTCTTCACATTGATTTGACAATCCAAGTGTTAGCATTGAAGCACATTGATTCAATTGTTGAAAACTAAAAAAATTGATCTAAGGAACCAAGAGCTTGAGATAATGAAGAAAAATATTCATGGGAGACAACAATAGATTCTCCCAACTGGGCACAAAGGAAATGATAATAGGCTTGAAGTGAGAACCAAAAAGCTTGCTTGCTGGCCCTACATTACTAAAACCAACTAATGGAAAAAAATTCCCTGTAGAAGAGGCGATCTATCATGGACACATTCTACCTCATCAAAATAAACTGCTTGAACACCCTCAGCTTCCCCCAATGAGAGATAGCTATAACAATGACCCCCAATTGATTTCAACTCTAAATTTTTTGAAAACCCTCAATGTTGTAACCCTACACTATAAGGAACTTGAAGATTAAATTGTGAGCTTAGATTAGTGATGAATTGGAACCACTTAAAACAGACATCAAAAACCTTAGAGAAGAAAGACAAATCAATCATTCGCAACCAATCCTTGGCAGGAGTAGAAAAAGCCATAATCGATTTATCATTCAAAATATTTACAGAGCTTTTGGATGAATACCTATTGGCATCCATGTTCAAATCCTCAAACTCCACACATTTTTTTGAAGGATGAATAGGAAAATGGCAGAGAAAACAAAATTGCTTTGGATCCTCAAAAACCACCTTCTATTTCCACAAGCCATGGATTGACTTGATATTGAAAAATACCGAGAGGATCTTAGAAACATCAATACGAACACAAAGCCTGACTGGCAATGATGGATCAGAGAAAAATTGCAAATCTTGATGTATAAAAATGCCTAACTAATTGCCTAGGATCTCAATAATGCTCAACTCTTTGTACTCCAAGGGTAAACCTTGCAACTGAACCCAAAAGGCAATGAACTTTACCCTAGTTTGAGAAGGGAAAAAATTTGGAGTCCAAAGGGTTGTAAATAAACCATTACCCTCACAGATCCAAGATTTTTTTCTATTAACCGCATTCCTAGAATCTTTATCAGAAAATAACACTACAAAGAAACCTTCCCCTTTATCTAAAAAGAAAACTTGATTAGATCCTTCCCAAGTTTGAAATATCCAATATTTCAAAAAATCAAGATCAGGAGTGAAATTCCAAAACTTACCAATGAGGGCCACGTCCTTAAGATCATTAATCTATGGATGAAGCATGGCATGAGGAATCATAACATTGACTTGATCACTCCTCAAATTGATATTTTGTTTCGGTAACCACTCCTTGCCTTTAAAACCCAAATCCTTATCCTTCCCCTGCATATGGGACTTAGGATGAGCTCTTCGCACAACTTCATCAATTCCATTAACATTCAGACCCAAAAGAACCTTCTTATTGATAATGATGTTATTTAGAAAAGTGAGAGGAGATCTCAAAGGAGCAGAAGATTTAGGGCAAACAATAGTAATGTCATTCGAGAAAGTGGTTGGACAAGAAAAATTCAAATTTGGAATGAAGGGAGCCCCAGAAGTACCAGGAATAGTAATATTATTGGGGAAAGAAGTTGGTGAATGGGAAACAAGAATAACCTTATGACCACATGATTGACTAGAAGCCACATCAGCCCACGAGCGAGAAGAACTTGACGAATCTACAAGGGCTTTCGAATCAGAGACACAAATATCAAAGGGAGCTTGGTTCTCCCTATTTAGAGTTTTCTTGGCACGTGATTTACGATGGAAATTCATATTAGAAAGCTTGCTAGCTTGCTGGTCAGGAATCCATTCCCCGTTATGAAAAACACAACCAGGAAAACCCTTACATCCTTTAACTCTGCTACAAATTTCCATAAAAACCCAAAGCTAGTCTATTAAAAATTGCACCATTAGCATTGGAAAAACTAGTCGTTGGAGCCCTTCGTGCCCCATGAAAACCCTTGGACCTTACAAAATGGGTAGAAAAATTCAAAAAATTACCGTTAACGACAAAATGTGAACTCTGTATCGATCGGTCCTCCATTTTACTCTCCAATAACCTAATGCATAACTTTTTATTAGAAGCTCTATCTTTTTATGCATGTAGGTGATTTTTTGGATAGGAAAATATTTCTAGTTTTTTATCCATACAATATAATAGTTTTCATTGTATACATCCTCACAAAGTGCTAGTGTCTATGGTAGAGAGCTAAAAAATTTAAATCCAAGTTCCTCGTTTCCTATATTTTTTGTTTCTACATTAAAAATATTATTTTCATTTCTCTACTTATTATTTTTACTAGTGTATTCAACTTGATCATTTCAATTTGATTTCATAAAGTGTACTACTATTTTAGAATTAGAAATTTTGAAAGGGTTAATCAATATAATCTAAAATAATAGATTAGTTCAAAAAAAACTTAGGTTGGTCAACTTGAGTGTGATAGTTGAGATCACTCTCAAGGAATAATCTTTCCTTAGTAGAATCTAATTTCTTCTATTATACGTTCCATACATTTTTTATGATTGGAGCTAGGGGATTCAACTCTTAACTAATAATTTAACATTTGCATGCATATTTAGAGTTTTAAATAACTAAAATGTGACTCAATATATCACTTTGGTATTTGGGGAAAGGGGATAATTTAATTAATGTGATATGGGTAGGTATTGGGGGTTAGGATTCTTGGTAGGGTTGTATAGTCCTAATAATAATGTATGTTTAGTATAATCCTATTCATTTTCCCTAAAGCTAGTTATTGGGAAATTCTTAGTAATTCCACAAGCCTATGTTGTGAAAAATCAGCAAGTATCTTTAAAACCATTCTATTATAATTAAAATTAATATACATATATAATATAATTATGATATTTGTTATTAGGGGGATTTTTTATTAGAGTTGGTACGGCAAGGGATTGGGGATTGTGATGTATAAGTTCTTATAAATCAAATATTTTTATAAAATGACATATTTTTCATAGATCATCAAATTAGTAGGCATAGTTATAGTCATTTGTTGTTTAATTAATTTAAACAAAACTCTAGATACTTTATATGAATAGTCATGAATATATAAATTTCATCCCTCTTCTCTTAAGTTATACCTATTACAATCCAAGATTATAACCAAATCCTAAAATTATCCACATGTTTTTCAAATGTCCATATAGCCCATTAAAATACTTGTACTCATGATTTCTCAAGTCAATGATTAATTCAATTATAGTAAACTTAAAACATGAATTCAACTAAAATGTCGCGTGTGGTATAATTTTATATGTTTAATTTTAATATGCAAAAAAAATATAAATTAGTCCAAATCCATGTTGTACATTTATGTTATTTGAATGTGTATAAATAATGTATTTTGAATGTGTGTTCAATGTGATTTTTAGTTCAACTTGTACATTATTTAATGATCTCTTCAACAAGTATCAATTTATTTTAAATATTTTATTTAAAAATTTAGTGCATTCAATGCTTCATGTTATGTAATTAGTTTGTTGATATTTTTCTTATATTTGTTTAAACGTGCAATTGCCCAATAGAGAAAATACCATCAGCTAATAAGTTTCTAATAGATGATCTTTTGCATAATTGTAATGTCCCAAATGATTTTTTTTTTTTGAAATAGCTTAAATTTGAAGTAAGGAATAGCAAGTGAAATTTAATTCTCATTAAAATACCCACATGAAACTGATTTCTCAAATAAAATGAAGTGCCCTCAAAGAATTAACAAGAAATCTTACAAACTATGCACTTGAATTGGAGATTTGACTGTCAAATCAATTTGAAACTTCACCAAGCTTAAAATGAAAAATAGGAAAATACATATTATTTGTAGAAAATCCATGGCATCAAGGATAATATAATCAACAAAAAACTTTTGCTACACATAATCCCCAAAACAATGAACAATTTTGAAGCCTGAAATGCACTACAAGCTCACAAACTTCAAGACAAACCAAGAAAACTTTAGGCCAACTTATTTTTTGATTAAATAATGAGTTTACACAGAAAATATAATTATAACCATGACCTTAGTACTGGAAATGAACTCCTGCAACTTATATTTCATGAAAACCCAAAATACTCCCAAACAAGGTGCCAATAGGCACTATAGAACTACACTGTCGGAAACCAAACTTCACCAAAGGCACTAAAACTAAAATATGCATGAAATAAAAGGTATAAAATGATTAAAAACATAAAAATACAACCAAAATATTAATGATACAAGCAACAACAATCTGAAATCAAATTTGAAACTATTCACCCCAAAACTCCAAAAAATCTCCTACAATCTGTCGAGAAAACACTACAAATGGGAAGCCTTCAACACAATGGAAATCTTTGTGTGAAATTGCACTAATAGAACCTTGAAACCTCTTCCGTTGACCATTTTTCCTCCATGGTTTATCATCCTTGAAGAACTTTCTTCATAGGTTTATCAACCTTGAAGAGAAAGCAACAACTTTTTCAGAAAATATCCAAGTGAATGATGTAAGAATGAATCCAAATTCATATTTTATTGGAAAATATTCAATTTCCAAGTAGGGAGACCAAAAATCACGACCAAGGGAAGAGAATAATATTGCATGCAAAGATGTAACTCCCACCACCAAATGTAAAAATCAAAAATCAAGTGCACTCGAGGGAAATAATAAAATATTTCCATTTCCTGCACCACTTCATAAGCCAAATAAAATCCACTTTTCCTTTTTCCAAAAATCCACGCCCAACTTGGCTCAATTAAATATTTCATAAAACTTTGATATTTAACCTCCAAAATTATATTAATTAATTCATCTTGAGAAACAAACTTTCCCGGTTCCGCTTCAGGACTTGATTTGCTATTTTTGGAAACCTAACTTACTAAAAATAGTAATTTTCTATTTTTAGAAAATTCAAAAAAAGGGAAATTACAAGTCCTCCCTTTCAAAAATTTCTTGTCCTCAATAAATTTTAACCATGGTGATTCCAAAAACCTTATGCCAAAATGATAAATCGTGCCAAAATACATATCAAACCTCGATCCTGTACTTGTGAAATGTTGTAATTCCTGCCATAGAATATTGTGCAAACCTGATAGCTCAAAATTATTTGTAACAATACCATGAAACCAAAAAGAATATTCATGAAAATATTTGATATATTCACTCCAATTCCAAATCTGGATGACATTTTCTCCAAGAAATTTTGTAAACTCACCAAATGCTTCCCACTGAATATATGTGCTAGCATATAATAAATCAAATTTGTAACTTCTCCCAATAATGCAAATCTGGTTTGTGCTTCTATTAGTACTATTATAAAATTTATTGTATCCTCTATAATATCAAGTACATCTTTAGGAATTAACAACTACCTCCAACTTCAAAATACTGAAATATACATAGCTGAAATGCACACTAGTAAGCCCGAACATTACCTCAACTTGGGAGTTGGTACCTTCAGCTTCATAAACTGATCTATAGCAGAAAAATGTTTTTAGAGGGGTAGAAATTAATATCATGTAGCAACAACATTTACACCACCATTTTCCAAAGACGAAATTTGTAAGCATTAGTTCATTTTGATACCATTGTATGTGTGCACTAACACTATGTATTTTGTACCAAAAATATCAAAAAATTCCTATCGTGACAAGAATCTAATTTTTATGGACCATAGGAATTTTATAATATTCAATTCAACCTTTAGAATAGTGAATACATAATTTGGAAACAACTACCTCTTTTGCTTTCAAAATGTGGTGATACACCCCGCTGAAAACAATACTAGTTGTTCCAAATTTTGCCTCAGCTTGAAGGATGTTATATGAAACATTTGGATATGATATGAAATAGAAATGGTAATATTTAGGAGTAATAATTAAAACCATATAACAGTAGCTCATACAACACCATTTCCAAAACATTGATTCTACAATCAACAGTTCATTCTGGAAAGAATTTGTGCACTTCCTGAGTCGTCCAACGAGCACAAACTGATCATCCAAAAGTAATTTCAAAATGAAAGGGGAGAATAAATTTATTGTATCCTCAACTATATTAGGTGACTTAATTATTTTCTTGATAGTTTCTACCTTGAAACATGTTCAATACAATCTCCCATAACAATCCACATAGTGTCTTGGAGCACTTGCTAGAATTGCAATGTCATTGGACAACTTGTTCCACAGATTGGTGAGGAATTTGATAATGTTTTGGATATTATTTTTTCTGTCATTATGATTATTATAACATTCATTACATCCTTACAACAGCAAATACATATTTTGGAGACAACAACTACTTCCACCTCCATAATATTGAAATGAATATTGTTGAATTGCACAATATAAAAATGTACAATAATAAACACATACATTACCCCAGCTTGAGAGGTGTTGTCTTCATCTTTATGGAATAGTATATAACAGAATTAATTGAGAAGAGGAGTAGAAAATAGTGCTAAGAAATAGCAACATATAGTCCATAATTCTTCAAAAAATAAACCAAACTTCCATATCACACTATATTGCCAACAATGTTTTGCTCCATACTGAAAGAGTGGACCCACAACCTTTAAATTTGTATGATTGGAGTAAATAAAAATATATAATAGTCTTCATTAGCATCATACTGATTTATAACAACAACATAGTCCGTCATACACAATACCCACAAATCTTCACACAATTTTATTGAGAACATGTAAACAACACATGCATACTACACAACATCCCTCAATCTTCCCCAATTAAAAGATATGGTTGTTGGATTATTTGACATTAAAAATGATAACCTTATATGAAATGAAACCATATCCAAGTGCAACAAACTTTAGCTATTCAAAGCAAGATCTACCAAGATCAGCAATATACTAATGATGTAACAAATGTGTGAATTACCAGCCTGAGTAGAAAACCATGATGTGTCCCTTATATGATGTCTGATAAACCATGTAAGGGCTGCAAAATATCCATGAGAAACCATAATATGAAAATAATTCTTACCCATGTTTGAAATTTCCATTAGAGAATAAGCATTGGCATGCAAAAATCTCATCTCCAAAGATGACCCTGGAAGCACATATCTAAACATTCTCCTTTGTTGATTTTGAAGTAGTGGAATGTTAGAATGAAATATATGATGTTCACTAAAGGATAACACAAATTGTATTCTCTTATCTTTCAAACATATTTCTTCCCACATAGATTCTCTTGCAACGCCATATTCTTCTACACATGTATTTGAGAAATCAGTAATAATAATTGTAAAACATGGGTTGATTACCTCCATAGGCCTTCCAAAAGTCTTCAATGTTGCAAAATCTTGTATGACTAGATTTTTTATGACATAATTCGAGTATGAAATATTGTTAACCCATTATTCTTTCAACCATATAATCATTGCAGATTTATCACATATGATATGGAAATATTTACATTTCTCTTGTTCACCAAATAGTAAGACTAATTTCCTTTCCTTTATAACGCTAATGACTTGTAGAAGTTCATCCTTTATGAATCCTTCAACTGTCATGAGACTTGATTTCCATAACATTAAAATATGGATCAAATAATGAACCTCAATATTATTCATTTTTCCCTTACCATGTTCAACCATCATACAATCCAAGTTTCCTATCACCATTTGGCTATTACTCAAAATCTCGTCTTCAAGTATAGTGCTTTGCTTGCATAAGTATTCCAAAAAATGTGAATATTGATCTTTCATTAAGTTCTTAGAAAGCATAAATAACACTATATGAATTCTCATAAAATTCTTTTCACTCCAAATGGAACATATGGAGAACTCAATAGTGTCTCTAACCCTTTTAATCCTCAAGAGATTCCCTGGATACCCTATTCTTATGTATAAACAACTTTGAACATTAAAATATTGATATACCCCTTTTACATTCTCTCCAACATGAAAATAATTTTGTGGTAACATAAAAAGTGACAAATATAAAATATTTTCATACCATTGGCTGCAAGTAGAATGGTCATCCTCATTTTCCAAAATAAACTTCATCGAGAAATCTTCAAAAAAAATATTTTCTTGATCCAAAATCCATGAGTTCAAATTAACCAAAATGTTTATTTTTAGAAATCCATCCATAATTTTACTTTGTAACTCCCTTAATGGATCAACAAGTGACATTACCCTTTCCCTTTTTTCAAACTCTTCACTTTGAACAAGTGATCCTCATTCATCATCCTGCATGTTAGATACATTCTCTTTTTGCACAAAAAGAGTTTCCTCTTCACTATTTTCAAAGGGTACCTCATTGACAATATTCAAAACTTTTAAATTATCTTCATAATCAACATGCAATGTTGATCTTGAATTAACTTCATCAAAAGGAACACATTCTTGTTGTGAGATTTCATTTATTGAAATATCTTTTTCAATTAAAAATTTGGTACCTTCAACCTTTGATTCTAATTCTTCATCTTTTTGTAGAGACGGTCCCTTTACTTCATGATCTTGGATCTCCTCCTTTTAATTTATCTCACTTGAACTTGGTTGTAATTTATAGGCTTTCAATGTCATTATACCTTGCATGTGAATTAAGAAATCGTTGTAGGGGACTGAATTCCTGAAACCCTCATCCAACTTGTTATATGAAGCCCTCATAGAAGATGGATCCATATCCAATTATTCCATGGGGTTGGAAGAGTGAGAAAGTGTAAAGTAACCACCATTAGAAAATAAATTAGATTTAGTGGGCCGCATATTTGAAAACCTCAAGCTAGCAAGATCATAGCTCTAATGCCACTATAATGTCCCAAATGAAATATTTTTCTGAAATAGCTTAAATTTTCAGCAAGGTAGATCAAGTGAAATTTAATTCTCATTAAAATACCCACATGAAACTGCTTTCTCAAATAAACTGAAGTGCCCTCAAATAATTAACAAGAAATCTTGCAAACTATGCACCTGAATTGGAGATTTGACTATCAAATCAATTTGAAACTTCACCAAACTTAACATGAAAATAAATATTATTTTCAGAAAATCCATGGCATCGAGGATAATATAATCAACCAAAAACTTCTACTACACATAATCTCCAAAACAGTGAACAATTTTGAAGCCTGAAATGCACTGCAAGCTCACACACTTTAGGATAAACCAACCAAACATTAGGAAAACTTATTTATGGATAAAATAACGAGTTTACACAGAAAAAAATAATTATAACCATAGCCTTAGTACTGGAATTGAACTCTTTCAACTTATATTTCATGAAACCCAAAATACTCCCAAACAAGGTGCCAACAGGCACTATAGAACTACACTGTCAAAAACCAAACTTGCACCAAAATTAAAATATGCATGAAATAACAAGTCTAAAATGATTAACAAAAGAAACATACAAAAAAAATACTATTGATACCAGCAACAACAAACTGAAATCAAGTTTGAAACTATTCACCCCAAAACTCCAAAAAATCTCCTACAATCTGCCAAGAAAACACTGCAAATGGGAAGCCTTCAACACAATGGAAATATTTGTGTAAAATTGCACTAATAGACCCTTGGAACCACTACCCTTGATCAGATTTCCTCCATGGTTTATCAGCCTTGAAAAACTATCTTCATAGGTTTATCAGCCTTGAAAAACTGTCTTCATAGGTTTATCAGCCTTGAAGATAGAGCAACAAATTTTCAAAAAATAACCAAGTGAATGATGCAAGAATGAATCCAAATTCATGTTTTATTGGAAAATATTAATTTCCAAGTTGAGAGACCCAAAATCATGATCAAGGGAAGAGAATAATATTTTATGCAAAGATGTAACTCCCACCACCAAATGTAAAAATCAAAAATCAAGTGCACCCGAGGGAAATAATAAAATATTTTCATTTCCTGCACCACTGCATAAGCCAATAAAAATCGATTTTTCCTTTTTCCAAAAAGCCACACCCAACTTGGCTCAATTAAATATATCCTAAAAAAATTATATTTAACCTCCCAAATTATATTAATTAATTCACCTTGAGAAACCAACTTTCCTAGTTCCGCTACAGGACCTGACTTGCTATTTTTGGAAACCTAACTTACTAAAAATAGTAGTTTTCTATTTTTAGAAATTTCAAAAAAAAGGACATTACAATAACTCTCAGCCTCCAAATCCCTCACCTCCACACTCTCCACCTCATAGACCCCCACATACTAATCCCCCACCCCCTCCATTTGATGAGGCTCAATTGTGAGCAAGCATCAATGCAAATATAAACATTATTCAAGAAAAAAATAATTTAATAAAAAATGAACCTAATATGCCCCCCACCTATCACGGTTTGCATCTTCAATGCAAACTATTTTTGAATCTATTTGATCCATTGATGCAGATTTAGATGGTTTGTACCATTGGAGAGAGGATATGAGGCAATTTTATGCAGATAGACTCTCATATAGAGAGATCTTAGATCTTCATATTACCAAACAAATAATATCCCCATATTTCATTAACCCTCATACCAATCAAACCATTCCTCCAAATAAAAAATAAATTTCAATTAGATGGTGTAGGCACCCTTAGATTGCTGCATATTTTTGGGAGAGATGGTGGATGGTCTTTGATCATCCACTACATGCTAATTGTGAGGTGCCCTTATATCTTTTGAGAAAATTATGGGTAGAATTTGTGATGGGTTTAAAACCCAATTATTTTGATATGAGGTCATTACAGGGAGTTGGTCATGGTATGCCACAACATAGAGAAAGAGAATGTATCAATCCTAATCGACGTGCTCTTTTTCCACCTATTATTGATCCTCGATCTCTTTGTATTCTTGTTTATTTCAACACCAGGAAGTGGTTTCAACATTAGGAGCATTGAGTTCACTCTCAAGAGATCTCACAAATCAGGCTAGCCACATGGCAACTAAAGTCAATGGCAGAGAGCATGGAGGAGATAGTTTAGCTGGTCCTACCAGCTCCCATGTGCCAACACCATAATTTTATTAGTTACAATCATCCATGTTATGGCTCTACTCAGGAATCCACTTTAGATGCACCTACATCAAAGGTGGGATCATTTGTGGATTTACTATGTTTCGATGATCATCCTACATAGGTACACATTTCACATTTTAATTTGTTGAAAATGTGTAACATGTACATTTATCAAAATTCATGTTTAATAACATTAAATGATATAAGTTATATTAATTTGAAGTGTTTGGTTTAGATGTGTGACTTTATCACATCATCTCGATTAGATCATATTTATTTTAAGTCGACAAATGTACAAATTTGCATACCTTACACTCAGGTAAGCCAATATATATTGAACCTAGAAAATTGCATATGTATAGATAGTTTTAATTTAAAGTTACATTATCTAAATTCTTACTTATATATTTTAATTTATGTCCATAATTTAATTCAATTGTACCATGTGTGAAACAATATTGTATATATGCAGAGAAGTCATGTGATATCCATGACCGACCAACCCACAAGGTGTGGTGAGTGCTCCTCCATCATCAGTCATTATGCATGAGCCATTTCTGGTGTGTATTTTAAAAGTTATTTAAGTTTGAAATTTACATACTTTAAAATTCACTAGATGTACTATTATTTTAAAATTTTAAAATCAAAGTAACTTGAGTTTATATTTAAATTTATGTATGTTTCATATATATATATGCAAGATGATAGCACTATAATGATAGGTTTTATCCAAGCTACTGATTAGGGTAATTTTCATGAGTCATCCATGTCGTTTGAGGTCCTAAACTTTACAAAATTTCCTATGCAATTTCTAGGACTTTTAAATATATATTATTAAAATCATTTTTTATCACTAATATTTTTTAACCTATTATTTGCTTTATTTGAATATCTAGGAATTGGCAATTGATACATTTGTTCCTAAATCAACAATTATACCATCTATTGAACAAAATGTGGGAGTAGATTCACATGATCAAATGGTAATTTATGCATACTTTCTAGTTTAGATTTAAAAATTTAATTTTATGATTTTATCAGTTAAGTTAAATTAAATCATTTTTGTTAATTTTATCTAATTTCAAGTTTCTTGAACTCTTCTACAATATGATATAGGTCCATCTAGTTCATGTGGAATGAAAAGGACTCTTGATTTTACTGATGATCCTGACATCTAGGCTATATTTATTTCATGAACTATGTGTACACATATATGTGTATATATATTTTATTTATATGTGCCACTTGACTATATATCATTGTACATTTCATATGTTATTTCATGTCCACTTCAAGACATATTTTAGTACATTTCATGAGTTCTATATGTGATCATCTATATTTATTTATATGTTGACTTTAATATTTTTGTAGATACATTTTTGTGTGTATGTTTTATTTCAAACTAGCTCTAGATATCTATCATTTCATGTAAAATTTAATAGTTGATTATGCACTCACAACATAATTATGTTGATTATGTTGATTATGTTGATTAAATGCACTCACATGCATTTTATAAATTTTCAATTATGCACTATAAATTCATGTCTAATCAAATTATAATATTTAGATGCCATTGTTGAATGAAGTTTTCAATGATTTAATTTAAACTATAATTTCATTTTCCAAAATTAAATGCATACCTTGTATAGAAAATAACTCCTCTTATGCACCTTATATATCCACATATTTCATTAATGGTTTAGATTTATAATGTGTATTATAAATTTTAAGTGACTACGCTCCAATCACACATCATTTAACATGGAAAAATGATTAAATTTCATAGTTCAATAAAATCACATGGTCAGGTGATTTAACCAATGCTAAACTAAAATTGGTTAAATTTGGCAATTTAATGTTCCTTATAGTTTATCCTATTCATAAAAAACTAAGGGCCTAGTTTTAACTATTTTCCAATTAGCAAAGATTTATCACCAGACAAAAATCTATACAAAATATATGCCACTTAATGCAAGTATCATGTCACTAATGTAATGCCCCCGCCAAGGAACCCCAAACGAAAACACTAAACTAGGTCAAATTAATGGAAATTTTATTAAAAAAAAACTATAGAATGCATAACATAACATGATAAACTAATCCTAGGTCCTCTAAGGTTCCTCGACTGTGCTACTCATAAACTGACATTCAATATTACTACAAACATTTCATCAGCAATAAAAGATACATGATCAATCTACATGTAAGGTTCATTTTAAAGCACCAAGTTAAATGATCCTATATTACTCACTTCCATAATGTGACAATTGATAATCAACATTAAAAATCATTTTTTAGCTCACTATCATATGAATGTTGCATTACTTTACAGTACTCCTTACAAGAAGGAAATATCAATAATTGTTACATCTTACAATAATTACAACAATGCTTCCCCTAATACATGTGGGAAGATTACATCATATTACATTAATTGATACAACAGAAATACAATCCAATAAATAAATACATAATAGGATTTCTTCTCAAACTGAAACAGGAACTGGAGTCCACAACACAAGGATTAATCTCCACACACACAAACATGCAGCAAGAATATCCAATGGAGAAAAAGCACCAACTTCCAAACCATGTGGAACCCTAAGGTCCACCCCTCGTGCTAGGAGATAACACAAGGTCCCACATCCAACAGACAGTCAGGAAAGCAATAGGCTAACATAAGCAAGGGTTAAACAAGACACTATAACAACACTGCTAACAACACCAAAATTCTCAACACCTACATCACTTCTAGAGGAACTCACACAACAGAAAGAGGAAATACAACTAGGGAGTGCTAGACTGCAATAGGGAGGAGTGTCATCGCATGATACTAGCATGGGTTATCCTGGCAGTCTCTCACTAGACCCCGACCCCCATCTATGGTTGTTTTGGTAACCTCTCACTAGGTCCCAATCCCATAGGGTGACACATGCAGAATCAACATTCCTTTCGTAAGGACAAGGAAGTTGATCTTGCCAAACCAGGCCTTCTCGACCCATCCTTAGCCTAAATGAGCACTACAGGAAATGGGTGAGGCATCCATTATCATGTTTAATGTGAATTCTACCCATCCCCCTAATACATTATTAAGGTTATCACTGGATTAAGAAACCCTCCAATGGGTTGTTCTAGACACCACTTTGGGTTCCGACCCCCATTGAGAGCCACTCCCCCTACTTGCAACTAGAAAACCCTTCGATAGAATATCATTACAACATCTCATGAATCCATACATAGACAGGAGGGCAACACCCTTAGGGTTTGTGTTCATACAAAGCACATTACCAACAACATAGCCAAACCACATCCAAGGTTAAACAACCCTAAGGACCAATCATACAAATATACCCCCTCCTAGGCCTCTAGAAACCAACATGCTAAGCACATTTCCCAATGGCACAAAAGCTTGAATATATTTTACACAGATGAGATCCATCTTTAACAATTACACCAAAACTTAATCCAATAAACAAGACACATTATTTAATACAACCAATCATAACATTATAACTAGGAAGATATTCCCCTAAATAAGGCATTGTTTCAACTTTCTTATCACTAATTTTAACTTAACCATTTAATTCGATTAATAGATTATTTACTACAAAAAATTATATTCAAACATAACTATAACATTGTTTAAACGACCATATTCATTGAACTAGTTACTACGAAACCCTAATATTTCAATTTTAATATAATACTATAATGACAATATTCTAATTAATTGTTTCACATAACAATTCTATTAAATAATTATAAAAAAAACTTACACCCATTTACTAACTAGTTAATAGAGAGAAATCTAAATCTTTGAACATTTAATTTGAATCATTTAACTAATTTACAAATCATTCAATTACCTATATATGAATAAGTCAATTCTCTTTAATTATATACACAATTAAATACTCATTTTAATAAGAACTTATCCAATTAAAAAGAAATCTGTTATTAAATAACATTTCTATTTCCTTCACTTATTATTTAAACTATCACACATAAGAAACCAAACTTTTACTATTTACCATAATATAATATTATTTATATATCATATTATCGATAAAATGAAATCATTATATTATCTAATTCCAATCGATATACACCACATTATCGATAAAAATGAAATCATTATATTATCTAATTCCAATCGATATATATCATATTATTAACAAAAAAGCAATCAAAAAAATAAATTACCAAATTCCCAATTCGCATAAACTTCACCCACAGGCATACTGCAACGACAACGATGCTCACTAGAGACGTTTAGGGCACATGGCCTGCCCATAAGATTTGACATAATTTCTAATAGAATTCACAAGGAAAAGGCATTAGAAAAATTGACTTATTTGGGAAAAAATGTTTGGAGGTAACCAACAAGCAGTTTACTGAAGCAATGGAGATTTCACTTTCTATACACCATGAGATAAGAATTCAGATGTTACTACCTCATTGTATGGTATGTATGCTTGCATTGGCTTTACACTGATGGATGGATACCAACAAATATAAGGTCGAGAAACAAGGGATTATTGAGCAACAATATAGGGGTCATGGATCAAGAAAAGGAGGGTGACCAATATGCACTAACTTATAGGTAACCAAGATGATTCAAAACTATCGCTATTTGATACATTGCAAAGAAGGATAGATGTCAGCTAGAACAAGCTTACATTTGATTTAAGGAAACAAGACGGTTATAAGTCTTAAAAATGCACAAACCAAGACTATTGAACTTCTGCGTTGGGTAACTATAAAAGACAACATTTAATTACTACAAACAAATCAACATACAAATTATTTATTTCCAAAACACCTACACCTAACCTGCAGGCATGTTGCAAAGGCATTGATGGCGTTGTATTGAAGAGGGCACACAAATCAATTGACAGAAGGGCCTCAAAGAGATCTCATCTCATGGAACGAAATAATAGCAGGATGTGCATAAATTGTATTTGTTGGAAAGGCTTAAGAAACTTTCAAGAAATTTAATCAGTAGGTGTAAATAGATGTCATATCATGGAATGCAATGCTTGCAGGATATGCATCGAATGATATTCTGGGAGAGGGAAACAAGATACACCACATATTTTCAACGGTTTTCTTCAAAATTATTAGCAAGAGGGACTCCTTCCCATCAATGATGATTTCCTATGGTAGAATAAAATTAGCAATCGAGCTTTAATATTTCACATACAGGCACTTTTTAGACCCGCATCTACAATATATTGTTTGCTCATTTAAGATTTGTGTTACTTCTATTTACATATAGATTATATAAGGTATCTTGTTGTCTACATATTGACCAAGAAATATATATTATTTCTTATTCAAAAAGATTAGCGAAGAGACCCATAACCAAAATGAAAATAAATAAATAGATGTCTCATTTCCAGGCAGAATGGAACAAGTAAAAAACTTGCTTTCAGAGAGCAGAGATAGAGAAATCAATTACATTGATCATACATTTGGAAAGACAAAAACAAAAGATCAAAATCCAACTTGGATCCAACACTTGGCAGGGATGGAGATTTGATGCTGAGCTCCAAAAATTCTAACTTCTCTGACTCCTCAATCCAAAATACCAAAAAAAATCCCAATTTCCAGCATAATCAACAATATTAGAAAAAAATTTACAGACCATCTTCTCCCTCCAAAAAATAGAATGAAAATCCGCCCAAAACCAAAACGTTTACAGGAAGAAGAAGGATGTCAGTTGTACCAAAAATCCCAACCAACTATTAAACGGATTAAAGTTAATTTTTAATTTATTAAATCCATGGTTAAACAATTAAAACATTTCATTTAAAAATTATAATTTGAGTAAATATAATTGGTACCCCATTTCACACAAACGGGAAAAACCATTTACCCACATTTACTTACACCTTATAATTAATTAACTCGACCTTATAAAATTTTAATTATTTATTTACTATAACATTACATTATAATTTATTTTACTATTAACTATGATTATATATTTATATATTTATTTATCAAAGTATACCTTTTACTTAACAATTTATTTTAATGCATAAGACAATCAAAGGCATTTTATTAGACAATTTAAATTAAACTGAACCAAATCCCGAATAATTACCTGAATACTATCTAGGGTTGAAAAGCACAACCTCAAGCAACACTAACTGATCAAACTGACAAGACTAACAAAACTGACAATATTGACAGGGTGCCAAACTGGATACTCATCCTCTTCGAGGATGATGGCTAGGGTAGGGGATCAAGTGTTATCTCCGATCAACTAATCCACTGGGTTCAAAGCATGCTCAAACCTACAAAGCCAAGTGGAATCAATGCCTGGTACCTGCAACCTACAGTATACAAAATGGTTGTTCTTATACATATACATATAAACATACACACTATGAAAGGGAACTGCAACGCCGTAGGGTACTCACAAGTGAGTGATATGACACTGTCCCTTTCACTCAATTGCATCAGTAAGAACAACACCCAATAATCGAATCAAATCAAATCATATCTCCATAATCACCTAAATAAAACCATATCAAAACACATAAATCATTAGTGTCTCAATAATGATCATCCAAACATATACTAATCATAACATGTGCATAAAACCTTAAGTAACAAAAGCATTATTAATGGCATCATCATAACAACAAGTCTAACATCATATAATATATCATAATATCTCATCAAAAATAGATCATGTCAGTTTATCAGGGAAATAGTATGAGAGGCACTACATACTCCCCCTCTAGGATTAGGCTTACTCTTGGAAGCCTACAAACAAGAAAGGGTGCAACTCCCACTTTTGAGATGCATCCTCCCAAGTGGCCAAAGACTCATCATTAGGATCCCACTAGATCCTTACTTGCTCAATGTCTCGACCCCTGAGGGCGAGTCTCCTATGTTGTAGAATGCCCATGGGCTCCAAAGCCAATTTCTCGTCCTCTACCTACAAGGCATTCAATTCAAGTGCATGAGAGATATCTATATGATAAAGCCTAAGAACAAACACATGAAATATGTCATGGATACATGACAGACTAGGTGGCAAAGCAAGATGATACACAATAGGGTTGATCCTCTCCAAAACCTCGAATGGACCTATAAAGTGCGGTGCGAGCTTAGAGCCTTTTCCATAGCAGATCAAACTCTTTCACAAACACGCCCGTAAGAAGACTCGATCACCAACAGAAAACTAGTGATCAACTCTATGAGCATATGCATACTTCTTTTGTTTGTCCTGCGTTGCCACCAAATTCTCTCTAATACAAACAACCTGCTGCTCCATCTCCTGGAGCATCTCAGGTCCAAGGAGGACTCTGTCCTCAAGATAATCCCAACTCAGTGGGGTCTGACAAGGACAACCATACAAGGCCTGAAAAGGGGACATATCGATAGAACTATGGTACCCATTTTTATATGCAAACTCCACCAAGTACAAGTAATCATCCTAGCAAGTATGTTGATCCATGACATACATTTTGAGCATATCCTCAAGGACCTGATTGACCCTCTCGATTTGCCCATCTATCTCTGGGTGGTAGGCTGAACTGAAGTTCAACTATGTCCCCAATGCATGTTGCAAGGATGCCTAGAGTGCTAAAGTGAATACTGAATCTCTATTAGAGATGATCCTATGTGTAATCTCATGCAATTTGACTATAACCTCCATTAAAATCCTGGCCACTGAAGAAGCATTGTATGAATACTGAACAAGAGAGAAGTGCACCACCTTAGTCAGCTTGTCCATGGTGACCATGATGGCATCATGATGACAAGAAGATACTTGCAAGCCTACTATAAAATCCAGTGAAATAATATCCCATTTCCATTCTAGGATAAGATATGGCTGAAGAAGACTAGCGGGGTGTTGATGTTTTTCCTTAACCCTCTGGCACTCCAAACACCTTAGGATAAAATCTACAATGTCCCTCTTCATCCCAAACCAAAAATACAATAACAGAGGTTTGTGTGCATCTTCTTGACACTCGGATGAGCTAAGTAGGGATTTTGATGCGCCTCTGACATAATTAGGGTATGAAGACCCTTTGAGGGAGGAACATAAATATGACCTAAGTGTTGCAAGAGGCCATCTAAATCAAGAGAATAACCTACAAATCTTCCCTCCAAGGCTTTTCCTGACTCAACCTCTGACTTCACCTCCTGATACCAACTGTCTATGGGAAGCACTACAAGGATCTGACACCTAAAATCTATTCCAAGAGTAACTGTTGAAATCTCATGCCTCTACCAACTAAGAGCATCTGCTACAACATTCTCCTTACCCTAGATGTACTTCACCTCAAATTTTTACTCACACAGAAACTCCATCCACCATCTCTACCTATCATTCAAGTTTGGTTGTGTGAATATGTACTGTAAACTATGGTGATTGTTGTGCAACTCAAACTGATGCCCTAATAGAAAATGTCTCCATCTCACCAAGGCATGAATGATGGCAGCTAACTTCAAGTCATGTGTAAGATAGTTCAAATCATTATCCTTGAGTTTTCGAGACTCATAGGCTATCACACGACCATCCTACATCAATAATGCTCCCAGACCCTCCAAGGATGCATCAGTACACACCACAAAATCTCCTGTAGGATTAAGAGTTGCCAAAATGGGTGCACTAGAGTCAACCTCTCCTTGAGAGTCTGAAAGGCTGCTTGACACTGTTTTGGCCAGATGAACTTCTTCCCTTTCCTTTGAAGGGAAGTGATAGGGTGAGCTATCCTCTAAAATCTCTGCACAAACCATCGATAATAACCTACTAAGCCCATAAAGTTGTGAACCTCTGAAACATTAGTGGGCTCGGGCCAATCCATGATGGCTTGGATCTTTAAAGGATCCATGGTGATACCTTCTCATGAAATGGCATGCCCCAAATATCTCACCTCTATCTGAAAGAATTCACACTTTACCAAATTTTCATATAGTTGATTCTCCCTCAGACACTGCAATACCTATCATAGGTGCTCCTCATGCTCCTCTATAGTCCTAGAATAAATCAGAATATCATCTAGGAACACAAGGACAAATCTGTCAAGATAGGTGCAAAATACTCCATTCATCAAGCTCATAAATACAGACGATGCATTCGTCAACCCAAATGGCACAATGGTGAACTCATAGTGCCCATAGAGAGAGTGAAATGTAGTCTTATGAATATCTACCTCAAAAATATGCAATTGATGATACTCTAACTTTAGGTCAATCTTCGAGAACACTTTAGCTCCCTTAATCTAATCAAAGAGGTCATCGATCCTCGGTAAGGGATATCTATTCTTCACAATCACCTTATTTAGCTGTCGATAGTCAATACACAACCGAAGGGATCCATCCTTTTTCTTCACAAAAATGATCAATGCTCCCTAAGGAGAGACACTAGGATGAATGAACGCCTTAGCCAACAACTGCTCTAGCTAGAAATGAAGCTCCTTAAGCTCCTAATTAGTCATCCAATACGGAGCTCGGGAAATAGGTTCTACCCCAAGAACAAGATCTATCATGAAGTCGATGTCACACTTAGGTGGCATCCCTAGGATCTCACTGGGAAAAGCATCTGCAAACTCCCTAAGAATAGGATGATTGTCGAGGGACACCTCTCGACTTTCCCCTAGCTCCAAATCGTTAACCATCACAACAAACAACTGGAAACCCTGATGCATACATCTCTTTAACTGCATAGAAAAAATCATACGCAAAGAGATGGGTCTCTAAATTCCAACTACCTCTACCTCCCTGTCTAAATCATCCAAACACTGCACTGATTTACAGAGACAATCAATAACTACTCGATGAGCATCCAACCAATCCATACCCAACACTATGTCATACGATCCTAATGGTATGATGTGAAGATCCATAGTGGTAAAGAGAGTACCAATCCTCAATCCACATCCATACACAAGGGATTCTACTGCTACTCTAGCTTCTGAGGCTAATTCAACCTACCACTTAACATCCTGCTTTTCTGCCACCAGCCCACATCGCTCCACTAAAGAAGGGGAAATGAATGAATCAAAAGCACCTGAGTCAAAAAGGATATAAATAACAACACAACCAAAGGACAAGTCTAAGGTCATTAGGCGAAGATGGAAAAAAGGGAGAAACATAATCTCAAGAGTCCAAGCAACTAGGACAATATAATGGGCTCATATGAAACTAGAGTATCCAACATTAGAACTTGGGCTCTGATACCAAGTGTAACGCCCCTACCAAGGAACCCCAAAGGACAACACTAAACTAGGACAAATTAATGGAACAATTTAAAAAAAAAAAAACTACAGAATGCATAACATAACATGATAAACTAATCCTAGGTCCTCTAAGGTTCCTCGATTTTGCTACTCACAAACTAACATTCAAGATTACTAGAAACATTTCATTGACGATAAAAGATACATGATCGATCTACATGTAAGGTTTGTTTTAAAGCACCAAGTTAAATTCTCCTATATTACTCACTTCCATAATGTGACAATTGATAATCAACATTAAAAATCATTTTCTAGCTCACTATCATATAATGTTGCATTACTTTATAGTACTCCTTACAAGATGGAAATATCAATAATTGTTACATCTTACAATAATTACAACAATGTTTCCCCTAGTACATGTGGGAAGATTACATCAGATTACATTAAGTGATACAACAAAAATATAATCCAATATACAAATACATAATAGGATGTCTTTTCAAACTGGAACAGGAATTGGAGTCCACAACACAAGGATCAATCTCCACGCACATGAACATGCAGCAAGAATACCCAATGGAGAAAAAGCACCAACCTCCCGACCATGTGGAACCCTAAGGTCCACCCCTGTGCTAGGAGATAACACAAGGTCCCACATCCAATAGACAATTAGGAAAGCAATAGTATACCATAAGCAAGGGTTAAACAAGACACCATAACAACACCAATATTCTCAACACCTACATCACTTCTAGAGGCACTCACATAACGAAAAGAGGAAATACAACTAGGGAGTGCTATACTACAATAGGGAGGAGTGTCATCGCATGGTCCTAGCATGGGTTATCCTAGAAGTCTCTCACTACACCCCGACCCCCATCTATGGTTGTCTTGATAACCTCTCACTAGATCCCAGCCCCATAGGGTGACACATGTAGAATCAACATTCCTTTCATGAGGAAAGAAGTTGATCTTTCCAACCAAGCCTTCTCAACCCATCCTTAGCCTAAA
Source organism: Sequoiadendron giganteum (assembly GCA_007115665.2). NCBI lineage: Eukaryota > Viridiplantae > Streptophyta > Pinopsida > Cupressales > Cupressaceae > Sequoiadendron > Sequoiadendron giganteum. Next base: position 326,908,169 of record CM021102.1, read on the forward strand.
CAAGCACTACAGGGAATGGGTGAGGCATCCATTATCTTGTTTAATGTGAATTATACCCATCCCCCTAATACATTATTAATATTATCACTGGATTAAGAAACCCTCCAATGGGTTGTTCTGGACACCACTTTGGGTTCTAGCCCCCATTGAGAGCCACTCCCCCTACTTGCAACTAGAAAACCCTTCAGTCGAATATCATTACAACATCTCATGAATCCATACATATACATGAGGGAAACACCCTTAGGGTTTGTGTCCATACAAACCACATGACCAATAACATAGCCAAACCACATCCAAGGTTAAACAACCCTAAGGACCAATCATACAAATATACCCCCTCCTAGCATCTGGAAACAAACATGCTAAGCACATTTCCCAATGGAATAGAAGCTTGAATATATTTTACATAGATGACATCCATCTTTAACAATTACACCATCACTTAATCCAATTATCAAGACACATTGTTTACTACAGCCAATTAATCATAACATTATAACCAGGAAGACATTCCCCTAAATAAGGCATTATTGCAACTTTCTTATCACTCATTTTAAATTAACCACTTAATTCGATTAATATATTATTTATTAAAAATAATTATATTCGAACATAACTATAACATTAATTAAACAAGCATCTTCATTGAACTAGTTACTATGAAACCCTAATATTTCAATTTTAATATAATACTATAATGACAATATTCTAATTAATTATTTCACATAGCAATTCTATTAAATAATTATAAAAATAACTAACAACCATTTACTAACTAGTTAACAGAGATAAATCTAAATCCTTTAACATTTAATCTGAATCATTTAACTAATCTACAAATTATTCAATTACCTATATATGAATAAGTCAATTCTCTTTAATTATATACATAATTAAATACTCGTTTTAATAATAACCTATCCAATTAAAAATAAATTTGTTATTAAATAACATTTCTATTTCCTTCACTTATTATTTAAGCTATCACACATAAGAAACCAAACTTTTACTATTTACCATAATATAATATTATATATATATATATATATCATATTATCGATAAAACAAAATCATTATATTATCTAATTCCAATCGATATACACCACATTATCGATAAAAATGAAATCATTATGTTATCTAATTCCAATCGATATATATCATATTATTAACAAAAAGGAAATAAAAATAAATAAATTACCAAATTCCCAATTCGCATAAACTTCACCAACACGCATGCTACAACGGTAGTGATGCTCACCAGAGATGTTTAGGGCACACGACCTGCCCAGAAGATTAGACATAATTTCTAATAGAATTCACAAGGAAAAGGCATTAGAAAATTGACTTGTTTGGGAAAAAACGTTCGGAGGTAACCAACAAGAAGTTTACCGAAGCAATGGAGATTTCGCTTTCTATACACCTTAAGACAAGAATTCAGATGTTACTACCTCATTGTATGGTATGTATGCTTGCACTGGCTTTACATTGATGGATGGATACCAATAATTATAAGGTCGAGAAACAAGGGATTATTGGGAAACAATATAGGGGTCACGAATCAAGAAAGGAGGGTAGCCGATATGCGCTAACTTACCTAACCAAGATGATTCAAAACTATCGATATTTGATACAATGCAAAGAAGGATAGACGTCAGCTAGAACAAGCTTAAATTTGATTTAAGGAAACAAGACAGTTATAAGTCTTAAAAATACACAAACCAAGACTATTGAACTTCTATGCTAGGCAACTATAAAAGACAACATTCAATTACTACAAAAAAATTGGCACACAAATTATTTAATTCCAAAACTCCTGCACCTAACCTACAGGAATGATGTGAAGGCAGCGATGGCCCTACATTGAGGAGGGCACACATAACGATTGAGAGAAGAACCTCAAAGAGATCTCATCTCATAGAATGAAATGATAGCAAGATGTGTGCAAATTGTATTTGTTGGAAAGGCTTAAGAAACTTTCAAGAAATGCAATTAGCAGGTGTAAATAGATGTCATATCATGGAATATAATGCTTGCAGGATATGCATTGAATGATATTCTAGGAGAGGGAAACAAGCTACACCATAGATTTTCAATGGTTTTCTTCAAAAAGATTAGCAAGAGGGATTCCTTCCCATCAATGACGATCTCCTATGGTAGAATAAAATTATCAATCGAGCTTAAATATTTCACATACAAACACTTTTTAGACCCGCATCTACAATAAAATATTTGATCATTTAAGAGTTACGTTACTTCTATTTACAGACAAACTATCTAAGGTATCTTATTGTCTCCATATTGACCAAGAAATATACATTATTTATTATTCAGAAAGATTAGTGAAGAGACTCATAACCAAAATGAAAATAAATAAATAGATGTCTCGTTTCTAGGCAAAATGGAACAAGCAAAACATTTGCGTTCAAAGAGCAGAGATAGAGAAATCAATCACATTGATCATACATTCGAAAAGGCAAAAATAAAATATCAAAATCCAACATGGATCCAACACTTGGCAGGGACGGAGATTTGATGTTGAGCTCGAAAAATTCCAACTTCTCTGACTCCTCAATCCAAAATACCAAAAAAAATCCCAATTTCTAGCATAATCAAAAATATCATAAAAAAATTTACAAACCATCTTCTCCCTCCAAAAAATAGAATGAAAATCCCCCCAAAACCAAAACATTTGCAGGAAGAAGAAGGATGTCGGTTGTACCGAAAATCCCAACCAACTGTCAAATGGATTAAATTTAATTTTTAATTTATTAAATCCATGGTTAAACAATTAAAACATTTCATTTAAAAATTATAATTTGGGTAAATATAATTGGTACCCCATTTCACACAAGCGGGTAAAACCATTTACCCACATTTACTTACACCTTATAATTAATTAAGTAACTCAACCTTATAACATTTTAATTATTTACCTTATTATTATTGTTGTTTATTATAAAATCACATTATAATTTATTTTAATATTAACTATGATTATATATTTATATATTTATTTATCAAAGTATACCTTTTACTTAACAATTTATTTTAATGCATAAGACAACCAAAGGAATTTTATCAGATAATTTAAATTAAATAGAACCAAATGCTCGAATAATTACCTGACTACTATCCAAGGTCGAAAAGCAAAACCTCAAGTAACACTAACTAACCAAACTGACAACATTGACAATACTGACAAAACTGACAATACTAATAGGGTGCCAAACCGAATACTCATCCTCTTCGAGGATGATGGCTAGGATAAGTGATCAACTGTTATCTCCAATCAACTAATCCATTAGGTTCAAGGCACACTCAGACCTGCCAATTTAAGTGGAGTTGATGCTTGGTACCTACAACCTGCAACACACAAAACAATTGTGCTTATACATATACATATAAACAGACACACTGTGAATGTCACGTCTCTAACTTTGGTGATGTTTGTTTTTACGTTATGTGTTTTTGATATATGATAGAATGTGTGTGTGTGGTAGATTAAATGATAACTAATGTGGTGTTTTGAGAAATGATATGAAAATGTTGTTTTAATTTTGTGAAAAGTTGAAGTGAATGGAGTATCGTTTATTTTGAAAGTAATGTAAAATAGAAAGGTGATAATTAGAACTAATGAATTATGTTGGATTTGTTTTAGCATTAATGAATTATATTTTGTCTAGTTACTAATCATTTTTTGGATGCCTGAGTGTACTTGAGTTGCAGGTTGTCGAAGACCAAGGGTGTGGCTAAGGTAGTGGAGGTTAGCTTCTTGGCAAGGTAAAACATGAATGGTTCTCTTGATCACACACAAAACACTTAGTGTCATATAGATGCATTTAGCATTTAGCTTAGATGACTATTTTATTGTTAGTATTTTAAATTGGTTAATTAAATTAATTAGCAAAAATAAAACAAAAGTATAATGAAACAAAATAATTAATTCTAATTTAATTTTAGGTTTTATTTTTGTAAGTGCATGATGATGCTTGATTAATTGGAATAAATATTTTCTTACTCCCAATTGAATGTTATATCTTTACTATTATTTGGAATAAATATTCCATTTTCTACTAGATGTTATTTATATATTGTTTATTAAGGATAAATATTTCTTCCTCAATTTAAAAAATGGTATTTGCTCATTATTTATTGTGGAAAATTACTTAATTGCAACTAAAATAGAATTTCCTATTATTATTCAACAAAGATAAATATTGTGCATGAAAAAATTTATATATATATATATATATATTATTTTTATTTTTCTTCAATTTCAAGATTAGGTTTAAGGTAAACAAGAAAGGGATAAGTGCACCAAGATGGTTCCCAAAAAGGGGGCTTAAGTGGCCACTTTTTGTCTGAAATTATGAAGTACTGACCTTGGATGTGAAATTGAGGATAGTTACACTCAAAATTTTGAGATGAAACAAAAACAAGGATCGAAGTGCTTCGAGTCTACTTTCTAAACTACTAATTTATTTTGAAAATGGTTGAGATTAAGGGGTTCAAAAGAGGGACGTACACAAATTGGTGTTGTTTTTGTCCGAAAAACATAACATAGCAACTCTTGTACGACCCTAGCATGGTGAACTTTTTTGTAGTATTTTTAAAATCACTACAGTCATAAGTTAGCTAATAGTATGTAGTTGATGCACGATTTTTCTGATAATTTTTTAATGAATATTTGTTTTTTTACTAATTTTCTAAGTGGACACTTCCTAAAAAGCAGAATTTTGGCCGTGCTCCCCCTACAAATTTTGGAAAGTAATTGAATTCTTTTTTTGTAATTTGTAGAATGGAGTCTAGTTTCTAAAAATTTAATTTATTTGAAATTTTGATGAACGGTTAATTTATAACAAAAAAAACAGCAAACATTGTTTTTTGGCAAAAAAAGACATACAAACAAAAGAAATTATGGATGAAAGGCTTAACATTGTCAGAAAGTGAAAAACATTACATCATTGGATATCTAAGAGAGAACCTAACATTACCCATGTGTTCAATTTTTTTGATATTGAACCACATGCGATCCTGACGGTGAGCACGAACCCGATTATGTAAAAAATTATAGAATTTGCAAAAACACGTCTCTGGTCATTGGGAATGCCCTCCAAGCCTTTTGGTTGGTATTCCAAGGAAAATACCAATCCTAAGGCTTGGGGATTCCCAAAGCAAGATATAACGCGAGCACGTTATAACGCGCTCATGTTATATCTCGGTTTTGACATGGTTTTTTGCTTCTACGGGAAACATGTCAACCAAGACATAATGCGAGCGAGTTATAACGCGCTCGCGTTATGTCTTCCTTTATTTTAAATTCCACTCTATTGAATGTATGTTGATATATTTGTATTTTTGTATGTACATGTATGCTTTTATGTAGATGAATGTATGTATGTATGTATGCATGCTTGTATGTATGCATGTATGCCTGTATGTATCAATGCATGTATATTGTATGTATGCGTATATGTATGTAAGATTGTATCTACACATGTATGTATGTATGCTTGTATGGATGTAGGATTGTATGTACATATGTATTATTCTTGTATGTATGTAAGTATGTATGTATTTATGTATGTCTTTAGAGGGAGGGAGAATTTTAAGAGA
>CM021102.1:326914323-327011155 GCA_007115665.2 Sequoiadendron giganteum
AGGGAGAGAGTGGGAGAGAGGGAGAGAGTGGGAGAGAGGTAGAAAGTGGGAGAGGGGGGAGATGGAGAGTGGGAGAGAGGGAGATAAAGTGGGTTTTGGGTTTAGGGAGAGAGGGAGAGAGGGAGAGAGGGAGAGGGGGAGAGAGATAGTGGGAGAGAGGGAAAGAGTGGGAGAAAGAGAGAGGGAGAGTGGGAGGGAGAGGGAGAGGGAGAGAGGGAGGGAGTGGGAGAGAGGGAGGGAGATTGAGAGAGTGGGAGAGACTGAGGGAGTGGGAGAGAGGGAGGGAGAGGCAGGGAGTGGGAGAGAGATAGAGGGTAGAGGGTAGAGGGTATAAGTGTTACGGGTAAAGGGTAGAGGGGAGAGAGATAGAATTGGGGTTTAGGGTTGAGGGTAGAGAGATAGAATTAGGGTATAAAGGTAGAGGGGAGAGAGATAGAATTAGGGTAGAGGGTATAGACAAAGAGAGAGAAAATAAATCTATAAAAAAACCAACTTTCTCATAACGCGAGCGTGTTTTGAAGAAGTAGAGATATGACTGTTTTTAGCAAGAAATAACGTGCTCGCGTTATATAACACAAGCATGTTTTGGCTTGCTCTAAAAATGGTAAAAAAACTCAATTTACCCATGATCTCGACCCACATTCTACATATTCTCCTGGTTTTGCACGTGCTCCGACAAAAAGTAGCTTTTCGATGATGTTGTGAAGCATGCATGTGTTTCACATTCCACCACCTTTTTCATGATCTTTCCACCACCTTTACATGAAATAGCAGAGTTTTCACGTTGAAAGGCATATAATATCAATTCAAGTTTGAATTCCAGTGAAAACTAATATACAATTATATTATAGAGGGGAAAAAGCTTTTGAAAAATTCAAATTGTTGAGGAGTTTGAAGAAAGAAGAAGTAAAGGCTACATAATTGGGTAGAACTCCATTTGAAACTCTGGTTTTTTAGGTATGTGAAGTCTTTACACATTTTCTTTCATTCTATTATGGCTTGCTTTCATTTTTGTTGTTTTGCATATTCCATGTTGATAATTGTTTGTTTGTCATTACAACCTTAGGTTGTCAATGGACATTTTAAATTACACAATTCTATACACTTACCAATTAAATTTTTAAACCACATTTATACAAACCAACCGATTGCCTTGTTTATGCTACCAAATTTTCCATACAAGTCTCTAAAAAATTGGAATATACTCCTCCCACATTAATAGCACCAATTTAAACTATTTTGGTTTTCATCTCTATTTCTAAAATTACCTCATCAGTAAAGCTACCTCATCACCTATATTGTCATATATTTTAAATGTTTCCTTGATTAGTCTACCTATAAGGGATTCTTACCCTTATCTCCACTATTTCAAGACTCTTTATTCAAGGATAAGTTAGAAAAATGGGGAAAGGTGTAGCCTATCTTGTAGAGAATATACCAAAAAAAAAAAAACCATCGATGGTACTTTGATGCAATGATATAGGAAGAAAACAACTTAACTCAATCTCACTCCAATCAACTTATCAAAACTGAACCAAATCTCAACTTGTCCATTCAATTAGGACTCCTTTACCTTCACAAAACTCATGGATAGAAGACATCAAATTGAGTTCTAAGCACACAATCCCTTAAAAAATTATCAAACAATTTAAAAAATATCAATTTAATTGGTTCAACCCAATTCCCAACTTTAATATATCCAATATGAAAACTTCTCAAAACAAACTCTCCTAATCAGCAAACTAGGCCCTTTTAGGCCCTATCAATAAGCAACTTCTCAATTCCAAGCCTATTTCCACTTCTTAAGGCTTCAAACATGCATAAATATCTCTTTAGAACATGAATTAATCATTCTCCAAACTTACTTCATGATAATTCATCAAACATGTATCCTAAACCACCATTCTTGACTGAAAATTAGGACCGTTACATCACTATCATGGCAGGATAGTCATTAAATGGAATTCAAAAACTTGAAAAATCACCAAACCAAATCTTGAAATAGATTCACAATACCCATAAACACCTTTTAAAAACAATATCTTCAAGAGGGAATCAAAAACCATAAACAAATTCTTTAATTCTCACTATACACTATGCTTTTTCCTAATTTTTCACCAAAATATGGCCTAGGGCATCATGATTTTAAAAGCTAACTATCACCACTCAGTCTGAAACTTTGAGAAATGAAATATTACACAATAGCATACCTTATTACTAAATTTCAATTGATTCCATTGGTTAGAATAAGAGAAATGCAATTTTCTTTTAATTTTGTTTACCCTAGCAAGGGTTTTGAACCGTCTTCAGTAAACAAGCCATAACTTACTCAAATTTGCATGAAATTGAGTGAGAAAAAAAGGAGAATGTTTTAGACTCATAAATCAATCATTCCAAATGACTTCCCCATGAAAATATGGCTGTACGGTCCATACAATTCTTCATAATGTTGTTTTACCAGCAAAAACACAAAAAATTTAATATAAAACAAGGTCTCTTTATTGTTTTCTCCATAATTTACATCCCCTCTACCTCTTTCTCGAGGTTCTCCATCAATTTAAATGTTTTCCTGACCATATCAAATGACCCAAACCAACATTTCACCTACTTGACTCCTAAACTCCCAAATTTTGCTATTTGTCAATTTTTGCATTTTTACCTTGACAACAATTTTGCAAGATTTTCTTTTTTCCCAATTTTGAATCTCTCAACACCTAAGAACCACAAAATTAAGTAATTACATGCTGAAAAGGTCCACCAAGACCTTGTTCTAAGAACAAAACACCTAGAACCTATTTTGGACCTCTTTTTACAACATTTTGCATTTTTTGCAAATTGGATAAAACAACCTACCTAAATGTTCATCTAATGACTCAAACACCATGAACTAATATTTGTCTCATTACCATGCTACAGGTAAAATTATCCGCCATGCTGAAGAAATGAACAAGGAAGAAACTAATAGATGAAGAGCTCCAAGCCTTCAAAGAAAAGGAGACAGAATGGTTGAGGGCATATCGTGAAAAGAAGAAAATGGAAACGATTGACGAAAACAAGCCAATTGAAAAGGAACATCAACCATCAAAAAGAGAATAGAAATTGGCATCACAAAGGGCACGAATGTGAAAGCGTCATTGTAGGACAGATTCAGATACCTTAATTGGAGACACACCCTCTACCGAAAGTGAATACAAAGGGGTCACACCATTAAGCACAAGCGAATATGGAGGGACACCATCTACCACAAGTGAATATGGAGGGACACCATCTACCGCAAGTGAATATGGTTGGAAACCATCCACCACATCTCAAGTTGAGAGTACATCATCACTTAGATTTGATGAAGAAGGTATGCCATCATCCCCACATGAACCTCAAGGTATGTCTTCTACTCCACCCTCGATTGAAGGTACGCAATCTAGCCCACCTCAATTAAATATTGATGAAATTGCTAATGTTGAGATGTATATGCCTAGGAGAACACCACCTATAATTTTGCGTAGAACGACAAAGTATTTGATTAATATTGATGAGGATGTTTTGCAACACATGGAAGATAAGATTCCAGCACACACTTGTAGAAGATATGCTAATAAGATTTGGAAAATCTTCTTTGAAAGGATAAATGAGACCGCAAGATGTCAACTATTTGTTGAAATGATGCGGGGTTTAAAGTATAGAAACATCATGAAGACTCTTGGGTTGAGAACATCGAATGCATCAAGTGAAAACACTATTGTGAAGAATCTAATGGATGCTTATGAGAGTGTGGGTAAGACCTCATGCTCAAAGGATAGTAATGTCACCCAACGTGTCATTACATCGACTTTGGTAAGCTATCAAATAAATATAGTTCATCTCATTAAAAATATGAGTGAACAAATGATATTAGTAGAAAAACTTTATCAAAATAGGTTCAAAGGCGGAAAAGAATTGAGGGCACCGATTCAAATGAATTATGGGTATTCTCAGGGAGACTGCCACAAAAATATAAAAAGGTCATTGAAGCATTGAGAACACTAATTGAAGAGTATTGGAAGAATAACACAAGGCCATCTCTGAATCAAAGGGATGTCGTAAGAAGGAGAATTGGTAGTCGAAACCATGAGCCACATCCAAAGCATTTTTTGGATACGACTCAAACCCAATTTTTTCATAAATTTAAAAATGATTACCCTCAAATTAGTATTTCTCAAAGATTTTTTGAAATGCTTAAACCTTTTTATGTCAAGATAAATCACACACGCACTACTTGTTGATGTAGACTACATATTGAATTCTCTAACCATTATGATGTTTGTCGTTCTATATGTTTAGATTTGCATACTAATGATGTTTTGCAGGATTGTGGCATAGAAGCCCCGCCAAAATATTCAAGAGAGTTCTTATCAAAAAAATTATGTGAAATAGAGGATGGCAAAATATTCTATAGGACAGCATACTTGGATGGTTCATGCGAGCGTTGTGGTGGCTTGCAACGAATGCCACTATGTCAACATATGGAAAGCACAAATGAGGTGGGATAGAAACTAGTAGAGTTTGGGAAGTATAAAACAGTGGCATACGTTACAAAATATGGGTCTCAAGAAAAAATGTGTGATTTGGTTATTCAGAAGATTCCAGTGTATCAGTTTATGTCCATGTTTCATGACAATATAGTGTATGAGTATGCAAGGCATACCCATAGAGCCTGATGGCTAGACATGCAATTCAAGCTATGCAAGAACACCTTTCTAGTTGGCAGCATAGTATTAGTGGTTGAATTTGTAGAGAACTACACTCTGCAGCCACAATGTGAGTTGTAGTCACAGTATTACAACTCCACACAAGTTTCAATATTTGTGCACATAACATTCATTCATGTAGCTAATAGTACAAAGGACCAAAGGAAGGTATTGAGGGAGTATCACTTATATATTAGTGATGATCACACACATTCTCCAAAGTTCATGTAAGGTTGCTTCCAGATGTTCTATAGTGATTTGGCTCAGAGGGGCATAGCATACGATCAGCATATAATATGGTCGGATAACTATGCAGCACAGTTCAAGAACGCGCGCATGTTCTACTAGTTGTGCAAGATGCATCTCACTATAGGTGTTCAGCATATGTGGAACTTTTGTGATGCCAAGCATGGAAAGGGGGAGCATGATGGTGCAAGAGCATTAGCAAGAGAAGAGTTAAAGTATAAAGACAATGCAAAGTTGAGAAATGCAAGATCAATCGTCGAGTGGTGTAATGCTTCGATGGGTCCAGGTAATGAAGGCACATCTTCAGTTCGTAGATTGTTTTGGTTGATGGATGATACTAACATTGCACCATATGAGGATTTTTGTACACTAATAGGATCGAGTGAGCTACACTCTTTCCTTAGCTCAAATGCAGGTTCATGGAGTACCGATACATGGAAGATGGCATGCTTTTGTTCTTCATGTACAACGCAAGCCTGGAATGATTGTGAGTCAGGGGAGTGGGTTGACAAATGGTTGACAAGTTATCTTAGCCCACTTCACATGTATCACCCTCTGATGGAATTGGAACTAACATAGATGGAATCATCGGTCGACTTTGACCACGTATCAGATCTAGTTCAACCATGTAATATATCTACTTGCTTAGTATTTGAAATTTTATATTGTTATCTTACTTTGTATTGTATTCGTAATGTTGACTAATTTCAAGAGATTTGTTGCACATATCAATTTAGGGCATGTTTATGTAGTTATTGCAGATGAATACAATGAAGAGGGAATAGACTATTACTTGTGTAATTGTGTTGAAGCCAAAAATAAATTGGAGGCCCCAATTATATATGGATAAAACATCAAATACCCTACAGGCTCAGTTGTTGTTACTAGAACGTGGCTTAGAAGGTACCCACATAAGAGTGTTAAACATTAGTTGTTTCAGGACTTTGACACGCATCGTAAGATTCTTCATTACTCGAACCTTTTCGTGGCATCCAATGTTTTTTTAACCAAATATGGGGGTAGACCTTTGAAAAAGACCTTGTGGAAGGTTCGTGAGTCTGACCATGAGGCAATACTTGACACAATAAAGAGTAGAGAAGACCCTGATGGTTCGTTGGATTAATTTGTAAGTTTATGCACATTGGTTCTTATTAATTTTATACTTGTATGCACATTAATTTATTTGATTCCAATACTATCATCTTCTTTTACTTTTCCTATTTGTAAGTAACCTGCTAAACATTGATTGGTGTCCCCTTAAAGAAAATGCAGATTTATGAGTCATCCAAGAGAATCTAAGCTAGAAAAGCAATGCAACATCCTTATTTTGATGATCTTGATAAATCTTAATTATGATTTTAAGCCATTACAAAAGTGCATGGGAAGCTTGGTGAGGGAATTTCAAGTTATTCATTTGAAGTTAACCTTATCATGAGCACCTATGATGTAGACATTATAAGAGCATCTCGAATTTCAAGATATTCTATTCATGAGAGGTGTTGTGTGCAATAGGTATCTTGGAACTCCCAATGAAGATGTATGACCAGGAGTGACTAAGTTGAAAGACTTCCATGCCTATTTGTAAGTGTCTTCCATCTATTTTCATTTCATTTCCATTTTGGGTGCTCTTTCTTTTTCTTCTTTTACTCTGTGTATTTGTAAGTAAACTACTAAAAATTGATTGGTCTCTCCTTGCAAAAATGTTGATTTATGAGCCATCAAAGAGAATTTTAGCCAAAAAAGCAATGCAACATCCTTATTTTGATGATCTTGAGAAATCCCAATTCTGATTTGAAGCCATTATAAAAGAGTGTGTGAAGCTTTGCGAGGGAATCTCAAGTTACACATTTGAAGTTAACCTCATAATGAGCACCTATGATGTAGACATTATAAGAGAATCTTGAATGTATGAGTGACATTGTAAAAGATCTGTGAGAATAGAGTACCTAAGGAATTGTAATGAGATTTATTGAAATAATGAAATTTGGTGTAGGGTCACCAAGGTTATTGAGCAAATTTGGTTCATGGAAGTCTTAAGTTAGTTTTGTGTTTTGAGTTTTTTCAATTGAATAAGGTCATATTAGACCAATTTATAATGTAATAAGTCATGTTAGCTGGTTTTGGGGTCATTTTGGAGTTCATGTTGCATATTTGTCAAAATGATGTAAAATTGCAAAAATTGAAAAGTTGTCAATGTGAAAAAAGTGCAAAAAAATGTAAACTTGAAGTGATTCTAATAGCAATACAGGGAGGCAATCAACTCACTTCCACAATAGAAAAGGATTCCAACCTCCTTCCTTCCCTCAAAACTCAATCTTGGCTTATTTTCAACTTTACACCTAGTCACTCTTGTAGGTCTGCAAACCTATTTTTCCCACCTTAACTCATAATTCCTTAACAACCTCTACAACAAACCACCATTTTAGGCACCCATTTAAGCTTTTTTCAACATACATCAAACCCTCATAAGACTCTTTTGGATTGGTTTTCACAAAACAAGCAACCCCCCTTTATTCTTCCTATCACACACAAACCACCATTGGGCAGCATTAACTAGTCTGCCAAACCACCAATTCCTCCACTTTTAGGGCGTGATAAGCCCTCTAACATAACAAACCCCAAAACTCTCTTCATTCACAAATTAGGCAAAGGTTTATTGAAAACCCATACTCCAACCTTCCCACAACCAACAAAATCTTGAAACACCTTCAAAAAGGTTTGTACGAGCTTAAAATTTCAAGAGATATCACTGCCCCCAAAGATTTCTTCAAACCCTAGCACTAAACCACCATTTTCCACTAAAAAATACACTTTTGGCATCTAGGGCATCACCTAAAAACCCTCTATTCACCTCCCTTGCACAAAAAAAAATTCACACATGTTTTATAACCCTATCTAAGCCTTTCCATTGAGTTACATAAGCATACAGTGGGTGGAAAGCTTAATATGACATTTAAATGCACTCAAAACCCTTAAAACAGGGTATACAGACCGACCCTCAGTAATTGGCTTCTAAAATGCACAAAATCACTTGAAATCCAACCAAACCAAAAATAAAACGGAGTTAATTTTGTTTCCAACCTAATTCCATCAGAAAGAGAGCACAATCGCTCTGAGCTACATTCAACCGGCTTGATCCCTTAAGGGTCCAAAGTTCAAAAGGGCAGCAATTTTTGACGGGGTATTACTCGGGAACCATGGCACTTACGAAATATTTGTCTGAACATATGAGATTATGTTGGGCCCCTCTACAATAACCTCTCTTAGTTTTTTTTTATCTCAAAATGGTTTTCCCGTGGTGTCGAATTTTCACTTGATGGAAAAACTAGTGTCAAATGCAAGCAGTGCAAAGTTGCAAAGTGGTGAAAATTTTGTTCTGCAACTCGTGTGACCAAACAGACTATTCCAATATGTCTTAATAGGTATTTTTACATTAGGCGTGGTCTTCTTTCACACCCAAACATGCGGAATTTCTCTTAGCTATGTTCAACCGGATCGATCCCTTAAGGGTCCAAAGTGCAAAATGGTTGCAAACCTCAGCATGTTACTCGGATACCGTGACGCTTAGAAACTTCTTGTCTGATCCTATGAGATCAATTTGGGCCCCTCTACAATAAATTCTCTCAATTTTTTTTTATCTCAGAGTGGTTTTCCAGTGGTGTCCAGGTTTTACTTGATGGAAAAAGTGTCAAATGCAAGCAGTGCAAAGTTGCAAAGTGGTGCAAATTTCGTTCTGCAACTTGTGTGACCAAACGGACTGTTCCAATGCATCTAAATATGTATTTTTATGCTATGAATGGTCCTCTTTCACATCCAAACATGCGGAATTGCTTCGAGCTACGTTCAACCAGATCGATCCCTTAAGGGTCCAAAGTGCAAAATGGCTACAAACTTCATCATGTTGTTACTCGGATACCGTGATGCTTAGAAACTTCTTGTCTAATCCTATGAGATCATGTTGAGCCCCTCTATAATAACCTCTCTCGGTTTTTGTTATCTCAAATTTTTTTTCCTGTGGTGTCCAGTTTTCACTTGATGGAAAAAGTGTGAAATACAAGCAATGCAAAGTTGCAAAGTGGTACAACTTTCGCTCTGCAACTTGTGTGACCAAATAGATTGTTCCAATGCATCTGAATAGGTATGTTTATGCTAGGAATGGTCCTTTTTCACAGCCAAACACGCGGAATCACTCTAAGCTACGTTCAATCGGATTGATCCCTTAAGGGTCCAAAGTGTAAAATGGTTGCAAACTTCAGCATGTTGTTACTTAGATACCGTGATTCTTAGAAACTTATCATCTAATCCTACAATATCATGTTGGAGCCCTCTACAATAACCTCTCTCAGTTTTTGTTATCTCAAAGTGGTTTTCCCGTAATGTCCAGTTTTCACTTGATGGAAAAAGTGTCAAATGCAAGCAGTGCAAAGTTGCAAAGTTGTGCAACTTTCGTTCTACAACTTGTGTGACCAAATAGACTGTTCCAACGCATCCAAATATGTATGTTTATGCTATTCATGGTCCTCTTTCACAGCCAAATACGCAGAATTGCTCTGAGCTATGTTCAACTGGATTGATCCCTTAAGGGTCCAAAGTGTAAAATGGCTACAAACTTCAGCATGTTACTCAGATATCGTGATGCTTAGAAACTTCTCATCTAATCCTATGGGACCTTTTTGGGCCCCTCTACAATAACTTCTCTTGGTTTTTTCTATCTCGGAGGCATTTTCCCGTGGTGACAAATTTTCACTTGGGGAAAAAGTTGTCAAATGCAAGTAGTTGAAAGTTGCAAAGTGGTGCAACTTTCATTTTGTAGCTCGTGTGACTAAATGGACTATTCCAATGCATCCAAATAGGTATTTTTACTTTAGGCATGGTCCTCTTTCACACCCAAACACATGGAATCACTCTGAGCTACATTCAATCGGATCGATCCCTTAAGGGTCCAAAGTGCAAAATGGCTGCAAATTTCAACATGTTGTTACTCGGATACCATGATGCTTAGAAACTTCTAATCTAATCTTATAGGATTGTGTTGGTCCCCTATACAATAACCTCTCTCAGTTTTTGCTATCTCAGAGGCATTTTCCCATGGTGGTGAATTTACACTTGGGGAAAAAGTTGTCAAATGCAAGTAGTTGAAAGTTGCAAAGTGGTGCAATTTTTGTTCTGCGGCTCTTGTGACCAAACGAACTATTCTGAATAGCTATGTTTACACTAGGCATGGTCCTCTTTCACACCCAAACACGCGAAATCGCTCTGAGCTACGTTCAACTCGATCGATCCCTTAAGGGTCCAAAGTGCAAAATGGTTACAAACTTTAGCATGTTGTTACTCAGATATCGTGGCACTTAGAAAATTCTAGTCTGATCCTATGGGATCACATTGGGCCCCTCTACAATAACCTCTCTCAATTTTTTCTATCTCGGAGGCATTTTCCCGTGGTGGTGAATTTTCACTTGGGGAAAAAGTTGTCAAATGCAAGTAGTTGAAAGTTGCAAAGTGGTGCAACTTTCGTTTTGCAACTCGTGTGACCAAACAGACTATTCCAACGCATCCAAATAGGTATTTTTACAATATGCATGGTCCTCTTTCACACCCAATCATGCGGAATTGCTCCGAGCTACGCTCAACCGGATCGATCCCTTAAGGGTCCAAAGTGCAAAATAGCTACAAACTTCAACATGTTGTTACTCGGATACCGTGACATTTAGAAACTTCTCGTCTAATCCTATGGGATTACGTTGGGCCCCTCTACACTAAACTCTATCAGGTTTTTCTATCTCGGAGGCATTTTCCTGTGGTGGTGAATTTTCACTTGGGGAAAAAGCTGTCAAATGCAAGTAGTTGAAAGTTGCAAAGTGGTACAACTTTTATTTTGCAACTCATGTGACCAAATGAACTGTTCCAACGCATTTGAATGGGTATGTTTACGCTATACATGGTCTTCTTTCACACCCAAACATGTGGAATCGCTCTGAGCTACATTCAACCAAATCAATCCCTTAAGGGTCCAAAGTACAAAAGGGAAGCAATCTTCGACGGGCTATTACTCAGAAATTGTGATGCTTACGAACTCTTCATCTGAGCCTACGGGATCATGTTAGGCCCCTCTACAATAACCTCTCTCATTTTTTGCTATTTTAGAGTCATTTTCCTGTGGTGTCTACTTTTTACTTGATGGAAAAAGTGTCAAATGCAAGCAGTGTAAAGTTGCAAAGTGGTGCAACTTTCATTTTACAATTCGTGTGACCAAAAAAATTGCTCCAATGCATCCTGATAGGTACGTTTATGCTAGGCATGGTCCTCTTTCACAGCCAAACACATAGAATTTCTCTGAGCTACATTCAATCGGCTTGATCCCTTATGATGGCATGGAAAACAATCGAAAAGAGAAACATACACAAGACAATTGATAAGTCTGATTTTTCCACACAAAAAGTGTATGATCATTGGAAACTCAAAGTTAGTGGTTGTTGAAGAGTTTGAAGGAGAATATCAATCAAAAATCTCAGTTTCTTTGTTAATTTATGTGCATTTTCTTCATTTCCAACCTGTGTACGGGTCCGTAAAGCAGGATTTTTCTCTAAGATGGTCTGAATCTATTGTAGAATGGTTTTAGCTTTGATTAGAATCCATTCTTGTGGAATTCTATTAAGTTCCAAGCAACATAGAAGTAGATTTTTGAAACAGGTCTAAACTTGCTCATACAAGGGTTTGAGTGTAATATGTTGAAATAGGCCATTCCACCTATTGTTCAGGTTGTGTCTCGGTGGAATGGGCCTGATGTAAGTAGGATAGGGGGTAGGAATAAGAAAATAGCATTGGTAAAGGCATTGGAACATATTACTAATGTGCATTGTTGAAAATTCAGAATTTAGGCCTTAAAAGCAAGGTTAGAAGAGGTGAAAAGAAGAAATTGCTTGAGAATAAGTTAGAATAGGTTGGAAATAGAGTGAGGTTGTGGAGTTTGATGTGTTCAAAATGTTTTCAATCACAAGGGAGGTCAAAATTATGTTATGGCATGATGCCCTAGTTGGGAAAAGAGGGGTTTTCAATGAAAAAAAGAGGTTTAAGGGAGTAAAAGTGGGTAAAGTCAGAGGGAAGCATAATTTGGTGGTCAATTAAGTTTATGCAGGAAGAATGAAGAGTGTTGGAAGAGGTTTTGAGGTTGTATGAGGTTTGGGTTTGGGTTCGGGGGTTTGGTTTGTCAGTTCGGCCAAAAAGTTTTGGAGGGGGGTTCAGTTCGTTTTGGGTTCGTTAGTACCAAAAACATGTAAAAACAAAATATATATATATATATGCAGCCTAGAAGCATGAATTAGGATTAGAATATCACATAACATCATATAAACAACAAAACCACCATAAACTTGAATGTCATTTAAAACATGCATGATAAATATTCATCGTTGAAACTTGAATTGTGGTAGCTTGATATACACAGTATATTGATGTCAGGGTTCAATTTGTATGATTTTGAAAAAAAGAAGCCAACTGAGTAGATTTATTAGCATTCTTCAAAAATCATAAGAATTTGTTTAGTACACTAACCATTTTGATGTCTTCTTGTAGTCTCAAACATTATTTTGTATCATTGTTACATTGGTCTTGAGAGTGGCAGCTTAATATAGCTCCATAATACAAAATTTGGTTTACCTGTGCAGTGTAACAATGGCATAGGCTTTTCTTTGAAAGAAGCAAAGGGTGACTACACAATTGAAGTGTATAAACACATATCTTTTTGTAATATCAAGGATACTTTTTGAAATCTTTTATGAATCATTTCATGCAATACCAATTGAAAACATGTTTTTTGTTTTTACATAAATTTGTTTAGCATCAATCAATTAATATTCAAGGCAAATAATGAAGGAAAACAATGATCAATACTAGGGCTAACCAATTAATAAGTATACATGTGAATAAGTCAAGCATGTACATGTGAATAAGGGAAGCACAAGTACTCAAAAAACATGTAAGCCTTGAAGTATACACACGAATACATAGTATACACAAATTAATACAAAGTATATGCATGAATATAAGGTATATGCATAAAAACATGTAAGTCGCAAAGTATACATTAGAGCATACATAAGTCACAAAGTATACACATAAGTTGTAAAGTATACACTTGAATACATGTAACTCATATCTATTGAACCATGAATTTAGAATACAAATATGGACACCATCGATAAAAAAGATTTGTATTGACCAAATAGCCATGTAGGCATACATCAATATATGTCGATATAAGTATGAAATATAAGTAAAAAATATCCATATAGGCTTACGAGAATTCCATATAGGCATACAATGTCAAATATATCCAATACAAAATATGTACAAAACTGTCATGTAGGCATACAACAAAGGGCTCTGGAATCCAAAGTCATTGCTCTTCATGCTCTTGAAATAAACTCTTTCCCTTTGCTTGTCGATTGGATGATGATACATTTGTCACTCGTTTATGTTGCGCTCGAGGAGTGCTCCTACTGCTCCTCCTAGTGTTTAGTTCTTGGTGAAGTTTTATCTGTTACAATAAGAAGTAAAGACATTAATATATAGAAATTACATTATAAAAAATGATATATTTAACAAAATAATCACTTACCTCCATCTGATGATCACTCTCCATGAGGTAAATATTCGTACGCCCAAGCTAAGGCATGCTGAAGCCCTGTATAAACCATCCAAATAGAAATTAAACCATGAATCAATAATGGTTTGCTTTTTCACTAACTAACATCTATAACAACAAATGTAAATTAAAATTTAGTAATTTGCCTCATACCTCCCCTATCAAAGCCATCGAGGATTCTATAGCAAATGAAAGTTCGATCGCCATTTCCCTCGTCACATTCAGAGGTGTTTCCGCTTGCAAAATCTAAAAATAAAACAATAAATTATTCAATCACAAAAACTACAATAGTGATCCATGTCATGACTTATAATGTATGAGATAATAAACAAAATTTTGAGTAATTATTAAACTATATATTTTTTACTATCATGCTTACTATTTTCCCTATCCATATCTTGTTAGAAAGCACATGTTTTTAGGCTTTTACCCATAGCAGCAAGTCAGTGAACTATTTGATAAAATGCTTTCATAGACATGTACGATAATTGTGGTGGCATAGAGAAGGAAGTGAACTGTTTGAAAAAATGCCTCAAAGAAATGGGGTCTCATGGTGATGGAATGCCATTACAAACAAATGCACATCATGGCATTCCATCACCATAAGAGCGCATTTCTTTCAGGCATTTTTCAGCCAGTTCATTACCTTCTCTATAGTATTATTGCTTACTATTATGCTTTGATAGAAATTTTTCCAAGCATCCATAGTTTGTTGGAAAGCACCTATTTTAGGCTTTTAGCCATAGCAACAAGGAAGTGAGTAGTTTGATAAAATGCTTTGGTACACATGTATGGAAAATGTGGTATCATAGAAAAGGTGGTCAGCTATTTGAAGAAATGCCTCGAAGAAATGTGGTCTCATGGTGATGGAATCGCATTCCATCACCATGAGACCATATTTCTTCGAGGCATTTTTTCAACCTATTAATTGCCTTGTCTATGCTATTGCTTACTATTATGCTTTGATATATTTTTTCCAAGTATCCATAGTTTGTTGGAAAGCACCTTTTTTAAGTTGTTAGCCATAGCAGTGAGGAAATGAATTGTTTGATCAAATGCTTCGGTAGACATGTATGGAAAATGTGGTGGCATAGAAAAGGCAGTGAGCTATTTGAAAAAGTGGTGCAGGTGCACCTTTACAAGAGCATGCCTCCATGAGGAAAATTTAGGATTTTGAGGTTGTATATGTATTTTTATGATGTAATAAGGCTTAAATATCCATTTTTGAGTTTGTAATGGTCTTTGGTAGTCATTTTAGGCATAAATTTTAAAGTTGTAGAATCTTAACAAAAGTTGTCAATCAATGTTGTAAAAATGCAAAACAGTGCAAACTGGAGGAATATGAAGAGTCAAGGTAGTTGTAGAGGAAATCTTAGGTGCTTAGGAAGTTGAAATTATTGGGAAAGTGTTTAAAATATTCAATTCATCATTGTTAGCTGTTGTTGAAGCATTTTGAAGGAGAAAACTAATAAAATATCACTATTATAATGTTAATTTTTGTGTTTTCCTCCATCATCTGCCAGTGTACGGTTCCATGCAGGTGGTAGTGCATCTTTAATCTATGTGAATTGAATTATTTAGGTGTTGGAATCAATTTGAAACTAATTTGAGCGTTTGATATTCAGTTTCAAGCTTTTGGTGGCCTAATTTCTCTAAGCGGTCAGAAAATAGGGGCTAAGGGTTTGATTGCCCAAATATACTAAAAATTCCATTCCACCTTTCTGTAGCAACTATTTCTGTGTGGAATATAATGGTATAAAGTAGGAGTAGGTTTAGAAGGTAAGGAATTGGTTTGGTGAAGTTTTTGTGTGAGTTCTCCTCATTGCCCTAGTGAAAAACCAATTTTGGTGTCTTTTAAACAAGGCTAGAGTGAGTGAAAAGAGGACAGGGGTTTAGAAGTGGATAGATTACCCTAAAAACTATGAGAGAAAGTGAATTAGAGGGTGTTTACAAGATATGAGAGATTGTAATTTGTCAGAGAAGTGAATAGGTGAGAAACCCTAGGTGAAAGAGGGTGAAAACTAGTGAAAAAGAGTGATTTTGTGAAGGAAGTGTATGTAGATCTTTGGGGCAGCACTATTTGAGGATGGAATAAGCATGTATAGGCATAAATAAGCCTGATTGAAGTGATTATAATCTTGTGAGATGTCAGGTCATAAGAGTTTCAATAAGCCCTAATCGATTGCAAGGAAAGTGAGGGTTTTATGAAAAGGGGTCTAAATGAGCGAGAGGAGACCTAAAAGTTGAATAATCTGAGGTTTTCTTGGCTATCTTTTGACTTTTTGGAGGTTTCAAGTGTTGGTTGTGTGTTTGGAGAGGTGTCTCTTTGAAAAAGAAGCCTAATTGTGGCCTAATTCAACGTTAAAAGCCACATTTGGGATAGTTGCTCCAAAAGAGTTACAAGTGAGTTTCAGATATGTGAGAGCAGGCCATAATGGGTGCCTAGTTTGGAGCATAGATAAGGCAGTGAACTATTTGAAAAGATGCCTCAATAAAATGTGGTCTCATGGAATGCCATGACAAGCAAATGCAATTGTAAGCTGCTCCTAGACTTATTACTTGTGCTATGTGAAGTAATTGCATCACTACTTATGTTGACTTTCTAAACAACTATATTGTAGTTGAAATTTTTTCATCTATCAACATCTAGTTATTAGTTATGGAATTTGAAGTAATGCTTTGAGTTTGAATGATGTGCAATGCAACATAATCAATGATATGAATATAAACTACACAAATCTATTAAGTACAATTCATTAGTTAAACTCTTTATTCTATTACCTGCATGAAGGTTTGACTAAATCCACTAGCACCATGAGGTGTTCCCTCGAAACCTCCAATATTAGCCTATTCAACATCCAAAATCACATATTAAAATACCATTCGTAAAACAATGCTATTAACATGTAATAAATTTATAATTGTTTACTAGTTACATAACCCACCGATAGGTGTACTGTAGAAATAAGTAGGTGTAGGGCCGGTGTATCCAGTATCAACATTGTGACCTTGCAAGTTTATTAAAATCATAAAATTAAATTAGTTAATCTTGCATTTCAAAATTGAAATTTAATAAATTAAATTCAATGAACATGCTAACTTTTACCCAAGTATCAATGCCATATGCGTCATGCAAAATGTCAGTTGCCCTCTCCATCTCCATAGTTCCAGACGGATCTTGCGCAGCAGCCTCCTGAGTGTCGGTGGGGTCATATGAACAAGTCGCCCCGCAAGATTGATACACATGGGATCGAATCCCACTTGTCGAAGACTCCCCTAGATGGTGTTGTACAAGAGGGCTAACATGTTGGATGACACTCTATGTCAAATAGTCAATGGCCTGCAGAGTCTCTACATCGGCACTCGCCTTCACGATGGAAGGGATGACGATGTGCTCATGAGGCGGCCTAGCGAGAGGTCATCTCGCTTGCCACATAGGATCTAGCTATGCACCGGGTCTATCTTGTGTCAACCCCCCACCTCTCCCCTGGAAGTCCCTCATATCAAAATAATTTGGGATTTTGTTCAAGATGAACTCAGTGTATAGTTTCCTGAGGAAATACTGCAGGAATTCACAATTGTTGCATGGTGGATCATCAAAAACCATGTACCACCTATCCCAAAAATATTTCCTAATCTCTTGGTGGTGGCACCAATGAATAGGAAACCTCTTCACATTGAGGGAGAGATTTCCATTTGACCGTGGGTTAGTGAATAATGCACACAAATCACCTTTTGTAATTTTTAAATCTTTTACTTCTTTATATGATAATTTATCTTGGTAAAAATCCGTAGCCGCCTGCCTCCTATCCTACCAACTAGTTAATTGTTTGTTGATTGAATCTAGATTTTTTAACATATCTTGGAGTGAAGTTGCCAAGGTCATTCTTTCTGCAGTTGAACCATTTGGATCGTTCAACCTCCCAATTAAATCCTCAATTTGTTTTTTATTGTTCTCAATTTCACCCATTAAATTTTGTTGAGTTCTAGGAGGGTATCGAGGGATTGGTGGAGGGGGTTATTGTTGTGGTTGAGGATTTTGTTCTTGTTGTGGATTTTGAGGAGGGTTTCCAGGTTGATTAACATCTCCTACAAATTCAAAAAATAAATATCAAATACAACCTAAAACTAACAAATTAAAAACAAAAAAACAATCCTTACCTCTTTGACCTCCTTGTCGACGTGGCGGCATCTTGGCGATGAATCAGCAACCGTTAATGAAGATTTTTGCAAAAAAGCTCCTCCTAGAATGCGAGCGCGAAATTATGGGGTTTTTGTTTGTGGGCAACAAGAAAAACACAGTCAGAAATGAAAATGAATTTGACATCTTTTTTTTTCTTTTAACATGTCATAACGCGAGCGCGTAAAAAAAAAAAAAAAGTGGCCACAAAATTGCTACCCATGTTCATGCACCCACCCAAAGGAAATCTTTAAAAGGAAATAGAGGCATAACGTAAAGGGTGGATAGCTGGTGACTTTTCTTGATTTCTCTATTAAAGAATTTATGGAATCTGAGTGTCGGAAAGGAATTTTCTTGAAAGTAGTAGATTAAAAATAGCAGAAATAGGAAGAAAATGGAGGAGAAAGGAAAATAAAGAGAAAGTAGAAGATTCTACAGAAGGCGATTTCCAAGGAAAGCAAGAACGGGAAAAGAAGAAGAAGAAAGGATTTATCAACTGAAGGCAATCTTCCAGGTTTTTAAAACTTCTTCCATTGCATTTAATTTCAATTATGAGGAAAGTGATTGCACTGTGAAAGATTGGAAAATCTCTTGAAAATTATTTGCACATGTTCACTGTATTTGGATACTTGTTGTAGGAAATCCTCTATTATGGTTGTGCAATCTAAACAATCTTTCCTATTTTAAACTATATCCAATCATGTATTTATAAATATATATATATATAATGGGAATGCAGTGATATATATATACAAAAATATATATAGATTTAAACTTTCAAAAACCTCTATATTTATTTTGAATGGAGATTTTGTAGTTTCATTTAAATTAAATCCATAAGATTGTGAAATACATATATATATATGTATATGCTAAAATATAAATAAATTGTGTTGAACCATGTATCAAACTAAATTGTTTTGTCGTTGGAATCTCTATTTTTTTGTTGGGAAAGATAATCATAAAATTATTGGAGGGGGGGGCTTCCCCAGCCGCATCCTCCCCATTGGGGAAGGACTGCGTTGTGGGGGGCAGCGCCCTTCATAGGCCAAAGCCTGTGGAGAGGGCGTTGCCCTCCACAAGCAGCGCCTTCCCATGGGAAGGTCGGCGGCCTCCATGTCATCCCCTCCCCTTCCCTCTCTTTGCAAGCAGAGTTTTTTTTTTAGAATCTAGAATGTGAATTCTTGTCTCTGTGATTTTTATTGGGTTTGATATATATATATATATATATATATATGTATGTATTAATTTTTGTTTATTTGAAGAGCTTTTTAAAGCTCGAACAAATCTATTTATGTAGGAAATATATATATATATATATATATATAACACAACTACTTACACACAGATAAATATATATATATATATACTCATGTATATACATGTAAACTGAAGTATCCAATGCAAGCACAAAGTAGAAATTAGGAGGACAAGTTAAACTTTGAAAATGAATAGAAATTGCAATCTGTTTAGGACTGTTAGTTACTTTTGCTTTCAAATTGTATCACACTTTTTTCAGCTTGTTCTAACTATGTACATATATAAATATATAAAAATACTTAGTATTTAGCCAACTAATATAAATGTATATCAAACTACAAACAACAACCAAATTATGACCAATATATATATTTGTTATGAGTTCACTTCAGCTAAAAATCTGATTTTTATGAGTTAAATTTTCCTATATAATTTACATATATCATTCTATTTACACCTAAAATTCCAATATAGAACAAGGAGTAAGAAAGCAATACATAAAGTATATAACAATAGTTAGTGAAAGAACAAGTTTCTGATGCAAATGGCTTTATTTTTGTATTAAGCGGATTTCTTCATGAACTTATGCAAACTAAGTTTTATTTCTATGGGATTCAAGTTACTCTTAATGTGAGGTCATGATTTCATGAAATTATCCTTCAATTTAAACAAATCTTATACTATCAGAATAAACTATTATGAAATGAAAATGACTTATTAAATACTTCGAAACACGTAAATTTAATTATGCATTGCTTTCCTTTTAGAGTTAGAAAGTGGATTGAAGAACAAGGCAATTGTGAACGACAAACCAGTTATAGGACTCTTCCTTGTGAATTAATTTCTTAGCAAATTTTGTAATATATTGTGCCTTTTTGTAAAAATGTTGAGTTGATAAATGCTTGCACTTTATGTAAATTTGTAAGAGACCATGTGTTATTTATTCTTTTATGGGAAACTTCCGGGACAATATGTCGAATGTGGGCATATAGAGACAGTGGTTTAGCCTTTTCATAAACTACCATTAATATTTTTGTATGCTTGGCCAAGCAATGTACCATTGAAATAGATGGATTGAAAGCCTAGGATTTTATGTTATTATGTCTTTGCCACATCATGCTTGCAAGAAATATGTTTTCTAGTATAGGAATGCATATAGGCAAACAGGCATGCATCGAGAGTTCCCTCCTACTTTATTGTTCCAGGTTGTTAGGCTCCTCATGCAGGGTCGGGGATTTCTTTGAGTTAGGAAGAAACACGGGGGAAGCCATGTACTTCGTGGTTGGGTGGAAAAGGCACCTTAACTGCACTCTTGGCCTCAGCGCAAGAAGACCAATGGTGTCAAGGTGGATGAAGATCAGAGATTCTATTGCTATGGATGTACTTCTTATATTGTTAATGTGTGGCTTGTTAGCCAATTTGTATATTATAACTCTATTTCATTAATGCAACTACCGATGTAATCCTGATGATGTATCATTGAAACAGATGATTGGTAACACCCATTGGTGTATTTAAATGAAATTAATTTAATAGATTTTGCTTTGATCACTTATGGATATATCTTTTACACATGTTATCTCATTTACCTTACTTGTAATATTTAATGAACATGGAAATACTTAATTTAGAATGTGTTGTTTTTCGAGCTTTACATTTTGGTATCAGAGCATCTAGGTTAAACTCTAGGACCTACACCTAATTACGCTTAATGTTGTGTGTTCCAGAGTAACTCCGATGGATTTTAGAACCTATCAATGTGAGAATCGTGGGGGTGGATCCTGTGGTGACACTAATGATAGGTTGGCTCAAATTATAGCCTTCTTGAATCGATAGGAGGCCAAGATTGACAGCCTTGAGCAAGAAAGGCGTTGAGGTCTACAAGGACTGAATTATGGTGGAAATGAAGAAAATACTAATGTAGAGCAGCTTGAGAATGAAGAAAACCCCAATAAGTTAAGCAAAGTGGCTAAAGAGTTGGGCAAGGACCTCAAAAAGGTCACCCCACCAAAATTTGATGGTAAAACAATTGGAGATGGGGCAGAAGCTTGGATAACTGAAATGGAGAAGTATTTTTCCCTACGAGATTTTTCTAATGAAACTAAGGTTGAATGGGGTTCATACCAACTCACCGGTGAAACTGCCACTTGGTGGGAGAATGAAAAGGCAGAAAAATAATTTTTGCATGGGAAGGTGACATGGGAACAATTTCTGTAATTGTTCAGAAAAAGGTGGTTGTTGTAGTCCTACTTTGATAAAAATATGACTGAATTCCAAACTCTCACTCAAGGGGGAATGACAGTGACGTAGTACTGGGAAATATTTTCTCATTTACTCAAATATGTACCCCAATACCAACTTGATGAGAGGTTTTGGGTTCGTAAGTTCATTCTGGGGCTTAGGCCTCAAATTGGAGCTGAAGTGGATATACATAATCCTTCCACCATGGATGAGGCTTTTGAGAAAGCTACTAAGTAGGAACAGAAGCTACAACAAGTTGCAAACTATAGGAAAAACAGAGATGCCAAGAGGAAGTCTCAGGGGAACCATCAGAATAATAGTAACTAGGGAAACAATAATAGCAGGCAGATCAGGAATCTCAAAAGGGGTAACAATTCTCAGGATTGCCATGACGGGAATCAGAACAACAATAAGAGGGAAAATTACAATAATAACAATAACAAGAGAGATGGTTCTGATAGACCTAGAGCACCCCGCGGAGGTTGTTATACATGTGACAGTGAGCATTATGTCAGTGTGTGTCCTTAGAGGAATAATTAGAAGAATAGGAATCAACATCACATTCATGTGGGGATTGATAATCGCCAAGCAGATTACCAAGATACACCTATCCATCTTTTGGGTAAACTCTTTGGATGTCCTGTTTTTTTTCTAATTGATACTAGTGCCACATAATGTTTTATAGATCCTCATGTTATTTCTAAATTATTTGTTAAATCATGATAAATGGCTAATTCATGGAAGGTTCAGTATGGTTATCGGGTAGAGAGGATAGTGGAGCAATGCCTAGCCTGCAGTGACCTTGAGCTTCCTAGTTTTGAAATGCAGGTTAATCTATATGTAGCACCTTTAGGGTCATATGATGTAATCTTGGGGATAAATTGGCTTACTGAGCATAAGGCCCTTGTTGATTGTGAAGAGAAAACAGGGAGGTGTATTGATGATCAGGGTAACCGTGTTGAAATTCATGGTTTGAGAAGGCCCCTAGAACTCAGGCAAATCTCTGCCATGCAGCTAAAGAAGGCCCGCAGAAAATGGGTGCATGATCTATGCAATAAAAGGCAAGGATCTTGATAGCTTGGATTCTTCGGTTAATGATCATCCTATTTTGAAGGAATTTCAAGATTTTTTTCCTGATGAACTGACTAAACTCCCTCCCATGCGCATATTTTACTTTTCAATAGACTTGTTGCCTAGAGCTAAGCCTCAGTGTAAGGCACCATACAAGATGAATATTGTTGAATTGTAGGAGCTGAAGGCCCAGTTGCAAGAGTTGCTTAACCAGGGTTTCATAAGGCCAAGTGTGTCTCCATGGGGAGCACCTATCATATTTGTAAAGAAGAAGGATGGGACCTTAAGGTTGTGCATTGATTACAAGATGCTTAACAAGGTTACCATCAAGAACAAGTATATGCTCCCCAAAATTGATGATTTGTTCGATCAGATGAAAGGAGCTAAGGTATTCTCAAAATTTGATTTGAGATCGGGATACCATCAACTCAGAATAAAGGATGATGATATATTCAAAACTGCTTTTAGGACAAGATACAGGCACTATGAATTCACGGTGTTACCGTTCGGGTTAACTAATGCCCCTGTAGCCTTTATGAATTTGATGAACAACATCTTTCGAGATTGTCTAGGTGACTTTGTTCTAGTTTTTTTGGACGACATCTTGATTTATTCTAAATAAATAAAAAAGCATGACAACCATTTGAGGATAGTGTTGCAATGGTTGAGGAACCATAAGTTGTATGGAA
The DNA here is from genome assembly GCA_007115665.2 of Sequoiadendron giganteum. Lineage (NCBI taxonomy): Eukaryota > Viridiplantae > Streptophyta > Pinopsida > Cupressales > Cupressaceae > Sequoiadendron > Sequoiadendron giganteum. The sequence goes on from CM021102.1 coordinate 326,937,379, forward strand.
AAATGTCTAAATGCACTTTCTATCAAACTAAGGTGCACTATTTGGGACACATTATTTCAGCTGATGGGATAGTAGTGGACCTAGATAAGATAAAGGCAATTATGGAGTGGCCAGCGCCGCAGAATGTTTCAGAAGTCTGAAGCTTTATGGGGCTTTTCGATTATTACAAGAAGTTTGTTTAGGGATTCTCAACAATCACAGCACCCATCACCACACTCCAAAAGAAAGGAAATAAATTTGAATGGAGTGATAGATGTGAGAAGGATTTTCTATTGCTAAAAGAAAAACTCACTTTTGCACCTATCTTGATTGTGCCAGATCCAAATGGGCACTTCACAGTGATAACAAATTCTTTAGGGGAGGGTGTAGGGGTAGTTCTTATGTAGGATGGATAGGTGGTGGCATACGAGTCAAGGAAACTAAAACAACATGAATTGAGCTATGCACTAAATGATTTGGAGTTGGATGCCATAGTGCACGCTCTTCAAATATGGAGGCACTACCTTTTGGGAAAGCCTTTTGAGATGAAAACCGATCATGCAGGATTGCAGTATATCTTTACCCAACCCAACTTGAATGCTCATCAAAGACGATGGTTGGAGTTCTTGAGTGAATATGATTTTGGAATTGAGTACATTAAAGGAAAATAAAATAGAGTAGAGGATGACTTAAGTAGGAGGAGACACCTAGCAACTATGGTCACTATAAGGTCAAGTTTCAGGTAGCAAGTGATACAAGCCTTGCCAGGGGATGACCATCATGAAAGGGTGAAACAAGCCCTAGCATAGGATCCTTTGGATTGTATATTTGTTGGATATATGTTTGAGACAGATGGACTCCTAAGGTTCTAGGGACAAATGTATGTTCCTAATGCAGTAGGATTGAGAGAGCTAGTGCTAGAAGAATTTCACAATGCACCATATTCTAGGCACCTAGGTGTGATGAAAATGGTAGAGAGACTTAGGCCATTATATTTTTGGCCAAGACTTAAGAGAGATGTTACTTATTTTGTAGCCAAATATTTGGAATGCTAGTGAGTTAATGCTGAGCATGTGCATCCGGTAGGACTTCTATACATACCCACATAGAGTGCCAAAGTATAAATGGTAGGTTATCACTATGGATTTTATTCAGGGATTGCCCATGACCAAGAACCGACATGATGTCATCTTGGTTGCATTTGATAAGTTGACGAAGGTATCTCACCAGGGATAACTTTAAGAAACCCCCCCTCGGCAAAGATGTAAAATCCTAGCGAATCTTGTATACTTCTCGATAAAAATATTAATTTTATTGGTGATTTTTTTTGTTTTTTGGGAAAAAAAAATAATCCCAATTGGCGAATCTTTTATAATTGCTAGAAGTCTGTGGAAAATCATGGTGAATTGCAAATTTTTTTAAATGAACAAAATATTTTTCATTGGCAATTAAAACCTTTTTCAAACCAAAAAAAAATTCATTAGCGAATTAACCCTATTTTCAAAACAAATAAAAAAAATGTTGGTGAATAAAACCTTTTTTCAAAGCAAAAAAAATATTTTCATTGGCGAATTAAACATAATCTCAAACTAATAAAAAATTTCAGTGGCAAAATAAATGGATATGCCAATAAAAAATCAGTGTGGTTGGCAAAAATATCAAATTTTGGGACATATTTTTTGTACATTCAAATTCCTTCATAAAGAGTCTGGAATGCGAACAAGTGTCAACATATTTATTATTTATGAAGCCAGATGTTAGTGCAAATTAATATAGTCTATGATCGTTCGATGAATTTTTGATGGACAGTTGTAGTTGCATTCCAGAAGAAAATCTCTGAAGCATTAGGCTTGTGAATTGAAACCTCTGGAATAACATAGAACCGCTAGATTTCCAAAAATCAATGGTTGAGATTTTATTACTTATTAAATCATTTAGTTATAACAACCAAAATAATATTAAGGAATGATCAGAACCGTCGAAGGAACTATAGCAAGGTGTGAAATATTAAGGAACTAGTGTTACTGAATCACTAATAAAAAATGGTGTGAAATATTAAGGAAATATTAAGTAAATAATAAAGGAGCCTCTTAAGCACATGTTTTTTTATAGTTAAATAGCTACTATATGGGGTAGCACCCTGTATTAGTCAAAAAGAGTTTGTACATTCCTTCATTTCTAGAAAATGTTAAAGACCCAACTATTTAATGGACTGACATGGACACTTATATGGAGTACAGACTACAAATAGACCATCACAAACCAAAATGACCTTCCACAGACACCAAATTATGTATTGTTGCAGCTAGCCTCGTTGGTCTTCTTGGCTTTAATTGCATTCAGAATCACCAGACAATCACCACCACAGGCACTATGGGCAGGATGGTTTGCTCATTCCTCCTAGCTCCCGGTGTCATTCGCTACCTATTCTTCACTAGTGCCCAGCTCCCAATCCTCCTTGTCCAAAGACCACCTTTCCCCGTCGAGAGCTTCAGCCACCACAAATGCCTTCACCCAACCCTTTGGTCGGTCTTTGAGAATGTCAGATGCACACAGAAGAAAGTCAATACACCTGTCAATCTCCCCCACCGGTTTGTGAGAGTTGCATGGTCCAACGAATGCACCAGGGGAAACTTTGGTACCAAGCATTCGGTGGAGGGGTCATGAAATTGTTGTCGATGTTGTCTAGTGCCTCATTGATATTTTCCAACATAGAGTGTTGAAAAATCATTTGGCATAGCTTCTTCCCCCGAGCTTTCGAGACACCCATGTACACGAGCATTTTCAGAAACATGGCGGGTATTTTTGAATTCCCCTTGATTTTGTGGGTAGCCAACAAAAATTTTGGGCCCAAAACACCCTTCACCACCTGGAGCACTAGTTGGTGCTTGGACACCATTATCCCTTTCAGTCATTTCTCAGTGATTTCACCATGGAAAGCATTATGCTACTTCATGGAATTCAGAAACAAAGGAGTCTCCATTTCCCCTTGGTGTTTCTCGAGAGTGTTAAACCAATTTGAGAAAAATGAGCACAACAACCCCTATTTGTAGCAAAATCTCCTGCAGCCTTATGGAGACCGTACCAAGATTCAAGTGGTGAATTAAATGTTTGTTTTAAAAGAGGGACCGCCTAAGAAGAATGTTTTACACAAAGGATGTATAGGCTAAACAAGGCTGAATTATCAACCTTATAGAATAATTTATAATAGTGTGAAGGATATTCCATAATTTTAGCCAGATTTCAGCGCAAATCAATTTAACCATGATCGTTTGATGAATTTTTGATGGACGGTTGTAGTTGAATTTCGGAAGTAAATCTCTAAAGCACTAGAATTGTGAATTGAAACTCTGGAATAACACTAGAATCGTTAGATGTTGACATGTGGCGAGATCAAGGCTCATCGCTCATCACTCATTTTGTCTTTTCAATGCCTCGACATTGTACATTTCATTTAATTGAAATTCTTAATATTTTTGAAGAAAGTGTGGTTGTCGTACTGCTAGTGTTGGTAGTGGCGTTGATTAATTCCATATGTGATATGAACATCCAAAGCAATTTCTTGGACAACTCATAGCTTTAATGAAACAAGATTTGTAATGATTTCATATTGTTTGAGTGGCACTGGTGATTTTGACAGCTTGTCAGCTTGAGGTACAATTTGCATGTAGCCAGACGTCAATCAAATTAAACATTTTAATTGTACATGAATCATGATTATCATTATACCCAGGATGGTAGCGGCACTAGTGGCCCATAAATAGGGGTAGTGAATAGTGGATAGTGTCATAAGGGTTTTCATTTTCTAGGGTTAATAAGGATTCAAGAAGAAGATGATTTAGTATTATTGGGGATACTATAAATTCTCCTGCCTATAGTTATGTAGTTACAGAGTAATCAGTAAAAGATGAATTTCTTTCAAGTTCAGAACGGATGGAATTGGAAACAAGTTGATTTGGTTAACTTGACTTCTCAAACGGGTTTTGAACCAAGATGAGGAGCTCTGAAGGAGATAAGTGTTATACCAGTGAATGGAAGTTGTTTGCAAAAGATGGGAGCAGATTTACTACTCCTCTTGTATCTTCATAGCTCCCTATTCCCCAACATGGTTTGCCTTGCAAGCCCCATGCATTTATTTTCAGAGACACATTTGTATTAAATCTTTTGCATGACTCTGGTTCTCAAAGGGGATAAGTACATTTTGTATCTTCACAGCTCCCATTTCCCCAGAATGATTGGAACGCCCTTTCCCCTAGCATGCTTGGCAAATCCACCAGCAGAAGCTTGGAATCATGCATTTATTTTTAGAGGCACATTTGTATTACATTGTCACCAACAAAAGCTTGGAATCATGCATTTACTTTTAGAGTTACATTTGTAGTAAGTTGTCAGCAACAAAAGCTTGGAAATTGGAATCAATTTGTAATCCATTGTAATGAGCAACAGCTTGGAATAAATTATTAAATTGTGTTTATGTAAAGTGACACACTAACATATGTTATTTATACAAAACAAGAGCTTGTCTGCTCTACAGCTACTCATCTTTAAAAAGATATGTAATAATATGACATTGTAATTTAGTTGCAATAAAATAAATGGTTGTGTTGTGTTATTCTTCATTATTCATTTACACTTACAGTAAAGAGTTATTTTTTAAGTTCAGAACTTCAATGTCTATTAATATATTCAAATCAGTTTTTTTCCTTTAAGAAATTAAGTAATATACTTTATGCAATATGCACTTAATAATTCATGGTTATATCGGGCCATCAGGGGAGTGCAATCATTCATTCCACTGATTTTTATGTGTTACAGCGATGTACTTACTTTTGTTGACTCTATCGATATATCAAGGAGAGCATCTTATGAGTCAGCCTAATAGAGTATTGTTGCACCGATACTAGGTTGTGATCTATTTTCATCGGGCCATTGGTGGGGCTATGATGGGGGTTCCGCCAATGAATCATTTGTTGGAAGATGAATTACTCTGAGAGGCCGGGTGAATCAGAGTAATGTACAATTTTTCAAACTTTTAACTTCATGAGCAAATTAAACAATGACCTTGACACAACTTTATGAAACCTCTTAACTTGCAAAGTGAACTCTAACACATCAAAGAACTTTTAGCAGAATGATAGATTGATAAAAGACTTACATAACAATGTCAAAGCATGATATTGATTGTTCATGTAAACTTGATTGAACAATTCCTCTTAATGCTTTATTTCCACAAGACTTCATGTATATTTTGAACAATTTTATAACATAATGAAACATTAAACATGTATCAGAGCATTGCATGAAACTCTTTTGACATATGACAGAATGAAAAATTAAATAGTTAAGCACATGACCTGAAACACAATTGCACAAATTTCAACACATGACAAATTATTTTCTTGAGTGGAAAAACCCTCATGGGGTGTAAAAACCCACTCGTAAATTGTTCCTTTTATTCATTCAAAGAGCACCAACTTTGTAACAATGGTGGAGCACCAACTCAACACCAAAAAGACTGAAGCACCAACGTCAATAGGAGCACCAACTCCTGGTTTTTACAAACTTAGGAACACCCATTCCAAGAAGCACCAACTTCTTTTAATGCACTACAATTATAGCATCCTATCAAAACCCTAGAAGTGAAGATTTTGCAACTCTATAATTTCAATAGAAGACTATGTATATTCTCATTAAGCACACTGAAGAATGTTGTACATCAACATCTTCCTTCAATACAATAATATGAGGATCATAATAAAAAAAATTCAATGCAGTACTATTTTTACACAATATGACTGAAGCTTCATATTCCTCTCTCAGATCATAGAAAAATGTTTGAAGATCAGCTATTTAAAGCCACTGTGAATGAGCAGTTTCAACAACTGTAAGTCATCTTGGGTTAGAGTTAGGGTTACCCAAGCTCTTAACCAACACTATTCAGGTTGAACAAGAAATGCAATCTTAGGTAACACATTTGTAAAGAAGTTGTCGAATTTGCAGAATGCCCAATAACTGAAAACCCTCTAACTGTCGAATGATAGAATATAAAACAGTTTCATTCTTTGTTTTTTTCCAAAAAAAAATAATATAGATATCATTAATCAATTGTTTTAGCACAAAAATCTCAAGGAAATTTTCTTTTACCTGTTCATGATGGGAGAAGATGAAACAAATACCATAAAACATTGTTGAAGACCATCGTAACTGTCCAACTGAAAGGTAGACCAACTTCCACAGTCACAGCTCATACAAGCATACCAAACTCAAAGCCCATGGTGGCAGCAATTAGGGTTTCAAACCCTATTCTTATCACTTTGACATTTCCTCTTTACCTTTTGTTCTCTAAGACTTTCAAGAACTTTTAAGTTTTACACAATGATTTGAAATCCAGAAATGATGTTAATCATTATTTGAAATCTACGACACAATGAAACACATAATCATTTTGAAATCCATGAGAACCGACAAACCCTTTGACTGTCCAAGTCATCATCACATAATATGTAGGTGTCACTGCCAAAAACAAATCCAAGTTATCATCCCATAATATGTAGGTGTCGCTGCCAAAGAATTATTTTCAACCAACTTTACTCAAAGTCAAACACTAAGTGACCAATAGGAAACAAATATCACCACTTAATGAAGATTTTAGGAAACCCGGTATGCCTTGTAAAAAGATCACATTTGGATCTTTAATCACTTTTAGATGCCGACATAGAGTTATGCAAAATGGTGAAATATAGTGGCCGATCCAAAAAACAATGACTTTATTCAAAGTCATTTATCAATGCAGTAAGGCCCGATACAAAATCACTTTAGACATTGTTGCTGAATTAATATTTAGCCCAAAGATAATTTAATATCATATGCAAAATGTGAAGGGTTAAGCCAAAGTCCAAGTATTCACCTTTATGTATCAATCAATATGTATAAGAATGTGTGCTAGAAGACTTCACACAAGGTGAAGCACAAATTTTTAAATACTTTGTGAATACAAACAGATCTCATAACTGAATATCAACAATACCTTCATCTGTATATGCCTTATCAATGCTATGTAATCACTAAAATTTGATCATGCCAAACAACCTGTATGAAAGAATAACCCCATGTGATATATATATATATATATCCTGTACACATGAATCCAACATGATCAGCACCAAAAAACAAAACTGAAAGTAAACCATCCAACGCACCGTCAACAAAGTACCGAATATGCCAAGACTGATTACAACAATAACCAATTGCACAAGTACCATAATGCCAATTCCAGACCAAGTGACAACCAAATTCTCATAAGAATTGTCAAGACAATATGTCATGCTGATGGAAATAGCAATGTCACAACTTATGCATTATAAACCATATGGTAAACTAAGGATCTCATTAACATATAAGATACCAATAGCAAACACTCTTACTTTTGAACCAACCCAAATGCTTCAAACAATAGTACTGCCCATGCAAAACACCTGTAAACATCATGTCCCACCAAGATCATATAAAATCACCATGTGAACCATCTAAAAAACATCATGTGTGCCATACCAAATATCAATCCCTATTATCATGCCTAATCCCTATAAATAATCAATCTGAAACACTGTGACTTGTAATCAATCAGACAACAATCTGACAAACATTCACCAACTACATAACATAACACCAACTAATTCAATTGCATAACCCCATAAAATAGTTTTGGCATCAAGGACAAACTAACATATAAACAACTGAAATCCAACAAACTCCCCCTTTGTCCTTGATGGAAAAACACATATCATCTCTCCCCCTTTTTGCCTCGATGACAAAGATTGAAACAAGAGAATGTGAGATGCCATGAATATAAACAATGAAGAATCCAACCAATTATCCAATACAATAACCGGCTGCAAGTAGAGCAACAAATAAAATATAAGAGAGTTGTGAATAAAAAATTGTAGACCTAAGCTCCCCCTTTGCTCGGCAATTTATTATCAACTTCACTAAAGCAATCTCATGAACAACTGCCATTAAAGACTGTCAGTGAGAGTACATTGTAGCAATAAGTTCCACAATCAACACTGATGCGTTAACAACCAACCAAACAACTATTGATCCACTGGCGTGATTGATGAGCCCGATTTTTGGCATATTTTAGACTATGTTTTTAAACATTTTTATATCTTTTATTATGTTGAGAAAGACATTTAGTGGCAATTATGGAAGTAATACATAGACTTTATGCTTAATATAACAAGTTTATTATGATAATTCTTTCCATGATTATTGCTTAAATGTTTTATTAGTTTGATGGAAGATGTGTGCGTTGTGACTTTTTGTGATGAAATGCCTTTCCTGCAACCACTACTGTTAACCTTCTTGCAACCATATGTGAAATATTGTTTGATAGAAATCAATACCTAATGAATGTATGAATGAGATAATGGATCATTTTATGAGTTAAATGTGTTGAGTTGATCCTTTGCCATAGGAGTAGTTGTTAGTTATTGTAGGTACCAAGTCTCAAGGAGAAGATTTAGCCTCCACTAGATTATTGCAGGACTGATTCAAAGCGGAGCGATTCAGTAGCAAGAAATGAGGAGACAGCTGATAAGTCATCCACCATGCAAGGGAACAGTTCCAGGAATCCAACAAAGGCGTCTTGATGACACATAAATCCAGGATAGTGGTGCTTTAATTCTTCAAACTGATTTGACTCAATTCTCCCTCTTGTGTCCATTTCTTCAATGTAAAGGTCATGATGTAATAAATATTTCCCATTTTATGAGGGAAAGGTTAGTTAGTTGTTAGGTTTCAGTTTTGAATAAATAGCCTGTTCTCCTTCAGAGAAAGGGCTGGAAGTTTACTATTGTAATAGCTTAGTTTTCAAGTAATACAATTGCAAGTTGCAAGTTGTGAGCAATGTACTTATCAATTTCAGTTCAATAAAAGTGTTTCATAGAGTTTATAGTTTAATTTGTTATGTACTTGAGACACTACCTAAGGGGGCCCACTTAGGGACGTTGTCTATATTTTTCATTTCTGCAATTAGAATAGTTGTACTTCATTTTCATAGAACTTCAGTGTGACTGTTCCTGCAACTGGCAGAATTACAAAGTTGTCAATTGTTCCTGCAGCCACTAGGGACAGAGTAGTTCCTGTCTTCAAAACTGGATTTACTTTTCATTTTGAGAAGATTTAGTCAGCTAAAGTTTATTTCCAGCAATTTCAATTCTAGCATGGTATTTTTAGGAAAGAACACATGTTTGAAATACGTTGTTAGTGCATATAATGTACAGACCCATTTCAAGTCTAACGTCCCTGGGTAGACAATTAAATGATGTCCTTAATAGATTATGACTGCCAGTCGTGATGTTTAATCCCTGAGTAGAGGAATATATGTTCCTAGTTATCAACCTATTTATGGACACTACATTTTTGGCGTCGTTGTCGGGGATTGTGTCAGACTAAGAACCTGTTGCAGGCATGGTAGTAGGAGTTTGAATTTCATTCCTAACATTTATCTTAGAATTCAACGTTCCAACATTTTCCATAGTTTAGACTTACTTTTTGTTGTATACGTAGAAGAAGAGACCAATCTAAAAGATTCCTTCCTGGAAGAATAGATACCCAAGAAATTGAACCAAAGCTTTTCCAAGAAGAACCATATTTGGATGTTGGCCAACATTTAGTTACCTCATCTTCTTCCTTAGAGTTAAGCTTGAACCTATTTGATGATCCAGATGACCTTAATCCACTCATTCAACATCTGAATAATCTGCAAACCTCCAACAACCAAGACCAATATAATAATCCGCTTGCCCTTGTAGTTTATCAGCCAAGAGCTAACCCAGTAAGACCACCAAGGATGGCAAGGCCTACTTTTCCATTCCTGATTCCTGACCTATATGACAATAATAACCTCAAGAACATCCCTGCCTCATTACTTCCAAAGTTCTATGGACTTATTACAGAATACCCTCATACCTTCTTATTTGAGTTTGACATCCTTTGTAGGGGTTATGACTACGCAGATGCTTACATAGGATGTAGGTCTGGTAACATGACTATCTCTGATGGATATAGCACCAAGGAGCTCACCCTTTATGCCCCAACCTAGCCTCAACTTGAGTCTGGACAAGCAGTCTGGCCAGATTTAGGAGAAGAAGTGGAAGAAATGAATTATGTGGCAAACTTGATGATGATTAGCAGAGAGCCTTTTATTGAAAAATAGGAAGATGAAGAAATATTGTCTAATATCCTTCAGAACAATTATGACATTGAGTACCCCCTTTGTGAAGAAGTTCCATATTCCTTGCAGATAATTCTCCCCCCTTCTACTTCAGCTCATTATCTTGCAGCAACTGACTGTTTGCACACCTTATTACCCCATGAAGTAGAAATGTCTTTTTTGTCTGAAGTATCTATGCTCGAATTAACCTCACAGGTGGAAGTAGTTGTAGGAAAAATATTGAATATCAATAGTAAACTTACTAGTGAGCAACAAGAGTCAATTGTCCAAATGCTTACTACCCACAAGACAGCTTTTTCCTGGGATTACAGTAATATGAAGGGGCTAGATCCAAAGCTGTGTACACACTGAATTTTCATCAACAGTGAGTTCAAAAGTGTTAGACAGCCCCAAAGGAGAATTAATCCAGCCCTAAGAGAAATAGTTAAGGAGGAATTGCATAAAATGTTAAATGTTGGCTTTATCTACCCAATCTCAAATAGCCAGTGGGTTTCTCCACTGGTTATTGTCCCTAAGAAATTAGGAAAATGGAGAGTGTGTGTGGATTATAGGGAGCTCAACTCAACAACGAAAAAAGATTATTTTCCTCTGCCCTTTATTGACCAAGTTTTGGATAACTTATCAGGGAAAAAGTATTTCTCTTTCCTTGATGGTTTCATGGCTATAATCAAATAAAGATTTCTCTAGAGGATCAGGAAAAGACTACTTTCACATGCCCCTGGGGAACATTTTCCTATTCAGTCTTACCTTTTGGTCTTTGTAATGCTCTTGCAACTTTCCAAAGAGTTGTGATTAGTATTTTCTCAAATATTTCATATGATTGCATGGAAATATATATGGATGACTTTATTGTTTATGGAGAAACATTTGAGGAAGCCCAAGACAATTTGAAAAAGGTACTACAAAGGTGTGAAGATCATAATTTGTCACTCAATAGTCAAAAATTCTTCATGATGATGCAAGAAGGAACAGTGTTGGGTCACTATATTTTTGCTGCAGGAATACAGGTAGACCCTTATAAAATTGAAGTCATTTCTAGTCTACCCTTCCCTACCAAGCAAAAGGAACTCAGAAGCTTTCTAGGACATGTCGGCTACTATAGGAGGTTTATTAAAGATTCCAATCAAACAATAGGACCTCTATACAGTTTGCTAAAGAAGGATGTAGAGTTTGCTTGGACAGTAGAATGTGAGAAAGCATTCCTTGATCTTAAGATTTCCCTTACACAAGCACCTATTTTGAAAGGAACAAATTGGTCACTTCCATTCCATATTCACACAGATGCATCATATTATGTTATTGGTGTCATCCTAGGACAAAAGAGTGGTTCAATTGAGCATGCACTTTATTATATCAACAAGAACTTACAAGGAGCTGAACTCAACTACACTGTTACAAAAAAAGAAATGTTAGCAATCATCTATGCCCTCAATAAGTTTAGGCATTATATCATAGGCTATCAAATATTTGTTCATACTGATCATGCAGCAATCAGGTATCTCATGAACAAGAGTTCAATTATAGGGAGACTAGCTAGGTGGTTGTTGCTGATGCAAGAATTTGATATCACAATTGTGGACAAACCAGGTAAAGCCAATGTGGTTGCTGATTTCCTGTCTAGAATCCAAAGGAAAGATGATCCTACACTCATAGAAGATTCCTTCTCTGATGAACATTTTTTTTTCATCAAATTCATTAATCCATGGTATGCAGACATAGCAAATTATTTGGTTGCAGGAAGAACTCCTCCTCACCTCTCACCTAAGGAAAAGAGATTGTTAGTAGAGAAAATCTTTAACTTCTCTTGGATTGCAGATTGCATGTTTTACACAGGGCCAGATCAAGTAATGAGGAGATGTGTGAGAGAGGAAGACACTCATAACATATTGCATGCAAGTCATGATGAACCTTGTGGTGGACATTTTGCTGCTAAGAGGACAACCATGAAGATCTTAAATACTAGATATTATTGGCCAACACTACATAAAGATGCAGCCAAGTATACCAGGAGGTGTGATAGATGTCAAAGGATGGGGAGACCAACAAGATCAAATGAAATTCCTTTGTTTCCAAAAGTTATTATTACACCCTTTGATAAATGGGGACTAGACTTTGTAGACCCAATTGATCCACCTTCAAATGGTAAGTCTTACATTCTTGTATGCATGGATTATGTAACAAAATGGGTAGAGGCTTGAAGGGAAATACAACAGTGTGGAATACCTTCCCTTAACACTAATACAACAGGGGAGAAGAGCAAAAATGAGTTCTATAGCTTCTTAAAACTACTGAGATGAATACATATAGCAATAAGAGATAACCGAACTTAAGCATTCACAGATTGACACAAGTATTTATGTGGGAAAACCTTTTCAAGTAAAAAACCCACCACACCAAGCAAAGACAATTTTGTATTACAGCAATAAAAATATTACATACAAAATTCTTCACTCTTCACTCTCCGATTATCTCACAGCAGCACTCTAGTTTTCACTACTTCAAGTTACAATGCTCTCGGCATTCCATACATTACATGACTTGCTACTACCTGTACGCATCCATCAACCTAAGATTGACTATACAAGTCTTACATCACATTTACACTTTCCAACCAATCGCAGACATCAGGTTCATGCACCGATCACCCAATCACACCATCTGATCTTCTCTAACAGATCTCCTTGCATCGGGCCACCCAGACATTATATTCCTTTCCTAAAACGGGTCTTGTCTCCAGTTGAAACTCAGCCTGCAATAACTGCCATTAACTATTTTGGCTTCTAGCCAATCAGCAACTTGACACTGAGCCATGTGTCAGTTTTTTATTCACCTATCGCTATTGACTTTGGTCCAGCTCGGTCAAGCTCGGTCAACTAAGCTCTGAGCTCGCTGTGCCTGCTACCGCGTCACCGCACCGAGCTCAATCACCCATCGCGGTGAGCACACACAAGCTAACCTCGGCCTCCCCGTGCTACTACCGATCAGTCTTCAGTTCGTCGTGGTGTGGTGGTGAGCTCGCCCGAGCTCATCTTCTAGTCGCCCTGTGCTACTATTGAGCTCATCCTACCCGGCCACGGTATTGCGGTGAACTCACCCGAGCTCACCCAGACATTCTCGCGCTACCGCCGAGCTGACTTCCACCTGCCATGGAATAGCGGTGAGCTTATCTGAGCTCACCTCGACCTTACCTGCGCTATCGTCGAGCTCACAAAGACACCCCACGGTGTGGCGATGAACTCGCCCGAGCTCTGTCTCTGTCCACCCCGCGCCACTGCTAAGCCCGCCCAGCCTAACCGCGGTGCAGCGGTAACTATTAGGCAGATTGCAGGCAATCTTACCACGCTACCGTGGGGGCTACTAGACCACCTCGCGATAAGGCGATGACCGCCTGGCAGACCATCAGCATCTCACCGCGGCCACCGCAGTGAGCGGACTCACCGCCCGCAGTGTGACAATAACCGCCAGGAAGAACGCAGGTGACCTCACCACAGTACCATGGTGAGCGGACTCACTGCCTGCGGTATGACGATAACTGCCAGGTTGCCACCGTAGTACCGCCAAGGCAAAACCAGATGGCTGCGGTAAAGCGATTAAGGGTAGAATCAAGTCATTTTTTGCCAAGTCTTTTTCTGACAAAGGTCCAAGCTGGTAATTGAGGCACCATTTCTCAACATACTCCCACTTGATGAAGATTCCTAGCTTCCTCTTGACTTCAAAAATTATTGACAATCATAGGCCCCAAGGCCCATAGATATTGCGCACCATCTGAACTTGTTTGTGCTCACCGGCTTCGTTAATGCATCTGCAACATTCTTCAAAGTGTCAACCTTTTCAAGACAGACCTTTCCATCTTCAACCATGTGCCTCACGAAGTGATACTACACATCAATGTGCTTCGTCCTAGCATGGAAAGTCGGGTTCTTTGCCAAACAAATGGCACTCTGACTGTCATAGAAAATTGTAATCTGCCTTGCATTAAAACCAATATCCGAACACAATCTACTCAGCCAAATTGCTTCCTTGTAGGCATGATTTGTTGCCATGTACTTTGCCTCTGTAGTGGATAGAGCAACAACAGCTTGTCGCTTGCTCATCCAACTGACTGCTCCATCATTTAACATGAATGTGTATCCACTGGTGGATCTCCTGCTATCAATGTCCCATGCCCAATCAAAATCAACATATCCTTGAATGTTGAGTGTTCTTTGTGATGCAACCAAACTACCATGGTAACACAGAGCATAGTCATAAGTGCCCTTCAAATATCTGAACACTCTCTTTACTGCATCCCAATGTGATCTTCCCGGATTTTCCATAAACCGGCTAAGAACTCCCACTATTTGGGCAATGTCTAGTCTAGTACAGATCATCGCATACATTAAACTACCAACAACACTTACATAAGGCACCCTGGTCATGTCCTCCATCTCAGTAGCATACTTTGGATAGTCTTCAACAGATAGCTTCATTCCCTGCATAACTAGAACAACTAACTGCTTGCAGTCATTCATACCAAATCTCTCCAGAATAGTATTGGCATACTTACTCTGACTTATCCAAAGCTTTATGCTTGTTCTGTCCCTGGTTATCTCCATTCCCAGAATATACCTTGCTGCACCAAGATCTTTCATTTCGAACTTTGCAGACAACTGAGATTTAAGATCAAAAATCATAGTATTGCTATTTCCTATGGATAACATATCATCCACGTACAGGGTAATAACAAGCACACGATCATTTTCAGATTTATAATAAACACAATGATCAGATTTTAATCTCACAAATCCCATAGATAACACAAACGTGTCAAATTTTTGGTACCACATTCTAGGAGACTGCTTCAAACCATACAGAGATTTCTTTAACTTACAGACCAGATTTTGTTTACCTTTTTCAACAAAATGCTTAGGATGGGACATCTAAATTTCTTCTTCTGGCTCACCATGGAGAAACGCTATCTTCACATCCATCTGTTCAATCTCCAAGTCATATGCCACTACCAATGATAACAAAAATTTAATAGATGTCAACTTTTCTACAAGGGAAAAAATCTCTCCATAGTCAATTCCCTCAATCTAGGAAAATCCCTTTGCAACCAATTTTGCCTTATACTTCTCAACACTACCATCAAGACCAGTCTTCTTTTTGAATACCCACTTATAGCCAATGAGCTTTTTCCCTTTAGGAAAAGGTACCAAATCCCAGGTTTCATTCTTCTTCAATGAATCCATTTCTTCATTCATGACCTCCAGCCAAGAATTTGAATGTCATTTTGATTGCTTCTTTTACAGTCCTAGGCTCATCAGTGCTAGTAATTAAGGCATAGGCACAGTTCGAATCTAACATTGAGAAACCATACCTTTCAGGTTGTCGTTTTTCTCGTGTAGACCTCCTTACTTGTTGAGGTTTTGGTTCTTCATCATCAGAACTCTCAAAGTTGCTTGAACTCTCCTCAGTTTCAGGTACACCATGCAATTCTTCCTTTTCTAGAGTTTGAGGGATCTCAATTGCATCATTCTTCTTGTCTCTCTGATATGTCTCAAGCTATTGATCACTTACTGAAGGTTTTAGCTCATGCAATATCACGCTTTTGTTGTACAGAACCTTCTCAGTAACAGGGTTCCAAAGCTTGTATCCCTTCACACCAACTTCATAGCCAATGAGAATACATTTAACAGCCTTGTTATCCAACTTTGATCTTTTCTCATTTGGCACATAAGCATATGCCTCACAGCCAAAGACACGAATGTGTCTGAGAGAGGGCTTCTTACTAGACCATGCTTCCAAATGTGTCTTATCAACAAGAGCAGAGCAAGGAGAATGATTTATCAGATAACATGTTGTAGCCAGAGCCTCAGCCCAAAACTTCTGCTCCAGACCAGCACCACTCAACATACTCCTCACCTTTTCCATCAGCATCCTATTCAACCTTTCAACAACTCCATTCTGTTGTGGAGTATAAGGTGTTTTTTTATGCCTTTTATTTCCATGATCTATGCAATACTTTTCGAAATCTGCAGAACAAAACTCACCGCCATTGTCTATCCTCAAACATTTAATTTTCCTTCTAGTCTGATTCTCTACCAAAGTTTTAAATTCTTTAAACTGACTAAAGACTTCAGATATACTTTTAAGAAAGTATACAAATGCCCTTCTCGAACATTCATCAATAAAAGAAACATAATATCTAGACTTTGATAATGAAGGAACATCAACTAGACCAAACACATCAGAATGAACATAATCCAGTATACCATAATATTTATGAGGACTCGAGTAAAATGAAACACGGTGTTGTTTTCCATAAATACAGTGTTCGCAGAAATCAAACTCAAGGTTACAATCATCAAGCCCTTCTACAAGATTTTCATTCTTCAAGGTTTTAAAACCTTTCTCACCTATGTGACCTAGTCTATGATGCCACAGTGTAGTCTTCTCTACTGGGAGTTTTACCTCCAAAGCATTTGCAGCCAAAGAAGTGTCTTCATCTTCCTCTACAGGAACCGTTTTGCTTGATATTACAAAGGCGTTGTTACATTGAATAGGGTGTGCATCCAACTTGTACAGAGTGTCAGTACGAACACCCTTAGCCAGCACCATTGCACCTCTAGCCATTTTACATCTTTTACTTGAGAAAAAAACTTCTACACAAACATCATTTAAATTACTGACAGAAAGAATATTACGAGCCAGACCTAGTATGTGCAGTACGCCACCAATTCCTTTGACTCTTCCATCAGGAAACTAAATTCTGACTCTTCCTCTACCAACAATCTCCAGCGTTGAATCACTTGCCAGGTACACCTTTCCACCATCATACTTCTCATACTTAGAGAACCATTCTCTATGGGATGTCATGTGAAAGGATGCACCTGATTCAACCAGCTAGACATCATCTGGTGCCTGATTTGTCAAAGTTGTTGCAATGAAAGTGTCTGCATCACTTTGAGAAGAGTCATTATCTAAAGCATTCTTCTTCTTCTACTCCTTACAATCCTTCTGGATATGACCAGGTTTCCCACAATTCCAGCATCTCATCTTGAACATATTACCAGGAGACTTTGATCTCCCTGTAGATTTTGACTTATTGTCCTTCTTCTTTCCTTTCTCCTTTGGTCTACCTCGAATAGAAAAAGCCTCTTTGGCCATCTCAGAAAACTTCCTTCACATTTCTTCAGACAGAAGTGAAGCAACCACATCATCCATCTTGAATGCATTGGTCGTGCTTCCAATAGCCATCACCAGATGATCCCAACTGTCAGGTAACGAACACAATAGGAGCATGCAATGATCCTCCTCCTTGATCTTTACACCTACAGATGCCAGTTGAGTAACACTCATGTTAAACGAGTTCAGATGGACTACAATAGATGCACCTTCTTCCATCTTCAAGGAGTGCAGCTTCTTCCTCAGGGAAAGCTTATTTACCAGAGACTTTCCCTGATAAATATCACCAAGCTTCTTCCATAATGAAGTTGCATATGTCTCCTCATGGACGTTCAAGAGTACAGAATCGGACAGACTCAGTCTTAACAGACCTCTTTCTTTTCTATCAGCAAGGTCTCAATCATCTTCTTTCATACTTTGTGGCATAGTTCCAGACACTGCTATCCAAAGGTCTCTATCCACCAGCAAGTCTTCCATTTTGAGTTTTCATAACTCAAAGTTGTTGCCATTGAATTTTTCAATCTCTACTCTACCAGACGTACTCGCCATCTCAAACAGAAATGAGTTTTAACAATGCAAGACTCCCACTGAAATAGTATTAGCACAAAAAAATGACCTTTCAAACAAAGATAACACAACTGGCCAAGCTTTGATACCACTTGAAGGGAAATAAACAGTGTGGAATACCTTCCCTTAACACTAATACAATAGGGGAGAAGAGAAAAAATGAGTTTTATAGCTTCTTAAAACTACTGAGATGAATACATACAGCAATAAGAGATAACAAAAAATAAGCATTCATAGATTGACACAAGTATTTACGTGGGAAAACCTTTTCAAGTAAAAAACCCACCACACCAAGCAAAGACAATTTTGTATTATAGCAATGAAAATATTACATACAAAATTCTTCAGTCTTCACTCTCTGATCAACTCACAGCAGCACTCTAGTTTTCACTACTTCAAGTTACAATGCTCTCAGCATACCATACATTACATGACTTGCTACTACCTGTACCCATCCATCAACCTAAGATTGGTTGTACAAGTCTTACATCGCATTTACACTTTCCAACCAATCACAAACATCAGGTTCATGCACCAATCACCCAATCATGCCATCTGATCTTCTCTAACAAATCTCCTTGCATCGGGTCGCCCAAGCATTCAATTCCTTGCCTAAAACGGGTCCTATCTCCAGCTGAAACTCGGCTTGCAATAACTACCATTAACTATTTTGGCTTCTATCTAATCAGCAACTTGACATTGAGCCACGTGTCAATTTTCTATTCACCTATCGCTATTGACTTTGGTCCAGCTTGTTCAAGCTTGGTCAACTAAGCTCTGAGATCGCTCTGCCTGCTACCACATCACCGCACCGAGCTCAATCACCCATCACAGTATGGCGGTGAGCACACACAAGCCAACCTCAGCCTCCCCGTGCTACCATCGATTAGTCTTCAATTCATCACAGTGTGGCGGTGAGCTCACCCAAGCTCATCCTCTAGTCGCCCCATGCTACCATCGAGCTCATCCTAGTTGGTCACGGTAATATGGTGAACTCACCAGAGCTCACCTAGACATCCCCGTGCTACCACCGAGCTAACTTCCACTTGCCACAGTATAGTGGTGACCTTATCTGAGCTCACCTCAACCTTACCCGCGCTACCGTTGAGCTCACAAAGACACCCCACGGTGTGGCGGTGAACTCGTCTGAGCTCCATCTCTGTTTGCCCTGCACCACCTTCGAGCCTATCCAGCCTAACCACGGTGCAGCGATAACCTTTAGGTAGACTATAGGAGGTCTTACCGCGCTATCGTGGGGGCCGCTAGGCCACCCGGTAGGGTAGTGACTGCCTGGCAGACCGTCAATGGTCTCACCACAGCCACCACGGTGAGCGGACTCACCGCCTACAGTGTGATGGTAACTGCCAGGAAGAATGCAGGCGGCCTCACCGTAGTACCACAGTGAGCGGACTCACCACCTGTGGTATGACGGTAACCACTAGGTCACCACCGTAGTACTACCAAGGCAAGACCAGACCACCGCGGTAAAGCGGTTAAGGACAGAATCATGTCATTTTTTGCCAAGTCTTTTTCTGACAGAGGTCCAATCTGGTAATTGAGGCACCATTTCTCAACAAGGCTAGACCAATGAAGCATGCTAGAGATAATAAAGTATCAGAATTCCTCTATGAAGAAATATTTACTAGATTTGGTGTTCCTAGAGAAATAGTGACAGACCAAGGAGCACAATTTACTTCTACTATTATTACAGCCTAAGTAAATGAATACAACATAAGGCATAGGAAGTCAACTCCTTATCATCCTCAGGCTAATGGCCAGGTAGAAATCACTAACAGGGATATTGAGGATATTCTGACAAAAACAGTGGACCTGCATAGGAAGGATTGGGCTGTGAGGTTACCTGAAGCTATATGGGCCTATAGAACTACTTGGAAGACTACAACAGGTTTTACACCTTTTGAAATGGTGTATGGGAAGAAAGCTATGATGCCTATAGAGTTTGAAGACAAAACTCTCAGAACAGCTTTAGAGTTGCATATGGATTTAACAACTACACAAAAAGAGAGAATCATGCAACTCAATGCCTTGGATGAGCTAAGGAAGAGTGCCCTGCATCATACTGAAATAGTAAAAAATTAGAGGATCAGATGGCATGATAAGTACATAAAAGAAAATAAATTCAAAGCAGGAGATTGGGCTCTGCTCTATGATTCAAGATACAAGGACAATCAAGGGAAGCTACAGACCAGATGGTTGGGGCCATATGAAATTGCAGAATTATTTGATAATGGTGCAATTCAGCTGAGCACAATTGATGATATCAAATTCAAATTATTGGTTAATGGGCATCGATTGAAGCTTTATCTAAAGCCCATTAATAAGGAAGAGTCCTGAAGTAGTTTCAAATAGAGCAGGAAACCACAGATCTTGTTGCTGAAGGAGTTGAGTCTTAGCTCGATTCCCTAAGCAATGCATGAAAGTGCATAAAAGATCATAATAAAGGGGTCATCCTTGTGGATCCCCATTCCATACCATCATTTTATCCACTATCCATACCATTTCTTCTTCTGCCACCTCATCTGCCTATCACACATTACCATTTCCACGTTTCTAAAGATCACCTTTTGCAATAAAAGAAATGGAGTCACATCAATCAGTTGCGGTGCATCATTGCAGGTAAGCTCCACTTAACTCATAGAGTGATTAATTATTTCATTTATTATGTTTAGTTAGGTATTAAGTTAGACAATAGATTTCCTATATGGTTGCAATATCCTTCGATCTTTTCCGCACATTCAAGCATTTTTCCTAATTCCTAACTAATGGTCACATCTTAACTTTCTACCGCCATGAAACCTTGTCACATGAAGTGTACTGTCCTTTTTGCTTAAACTCGGGATTTTGAGAAAATTACAATAAATTAGCAAATTTCCATTACTTCCTGCAATAATGCCCAGACATGTCTTTTGCTCCTCTCAATAAATCTTTTTGTGTCTAAAAATTGAGTTTGGATGTTCGAAATTCTTCCTTCTATTTTCTACATCGTTTGAAAGAAGTTCAAAAGTTTAGGTTGAGGGGAGAAAGGAGAGTTAGTTTGAGTTGCAGGAAGATTGAAATTGAGAAAGAAAGAAATTGAAATAATCAAGTTGAATTCTTGCTTGAGAGCTAAGTTGCAAGATAAGCATAAAAATGGGAGGCCAGCCCATTATGCATGAGCCAATAGACCACAATGCCTTGTTGCAGGACGCACAACATTTACCACCATTTAGACAGTATGGGTGGCTCAACTATTTTCTCAAACTTGTCACGTTTGATGAAGCTATTGCTGAGGAATTTACCAAGACATTTCACAATGGGAAGGCCAAGGTCAGGGGAGTAAAAATTGATGCCTCAGTGGAAAGAATTGTGGAGGTAATAGGGTTACCTCAAGCTACTGAACTATTTCCCTGAACAAGGGATGCATGAAGTGCTAGGGCATAATTTACTCGGCCTAGAGATCCTCCTCTGCACGTGGATAAGAAAGGAACTCAATGAATGAGTTTGTTGTAGGATTGGATTCCATGGGCAGGCTATGTAATCAAATACCTAACATGTCAAGGTCAGTTCTCTATTCTGCACTCTCACCATTTCAAGCTATTATCTCATTTGTTTCATGGTTTATTAATGAACATATCAGATTTTCTATATAATTTACTCTCCAATAGTGTTGCCGAATATAAGAAGGGAAGAATCAATTTTGTATCACATCATTGCCTCATAAAATTTCTTGTCGATAAATCCATTAGGGATGTGTCACCAATGACCTGGGAGGAATTTGTTGTTAATTTTAAACTAGGGGTCAGCCTCTCAGTCAAAGGTTGACGCCTCTGTGGTCGCACCCTCTATGCCTGAAACCTCTGAATCACAAGACGAAGTCCCTCTTTCTGAAAGAATCCCTAAAGAACCAGTACAAACCCCTGTTGTTAAACCTGGGACTTCCTCTAAAAAGAAAAAGGAGAAGCTGCCAATTGTGTCACCGCAGCCAAAAACCCCTAAACCTTCTCCTCAATCAATCAAGAGAGAGCAAATGGGAGAATCATCTAGTCCTGTAGCTAGACAGCCAAAGAAACCTAAGGCAACCCCTACTCCTATACGAAGAAGCTTCGGGATTCTGAGCCAGAAAACACCACATTCACAAAGTACCTCACAATCCGCACCATCACCTTTAGAGCCCTTTAGTCCAGTACTTGAGGAAGAGGACCACTCTGTTGGTGAGTCTGCACGTGGTTCATAAGGGGTTGGCCTTGATGAGCCGGTAGCTATTGTAGAACAAATGCAAGAAGGGTTATCAAAATAGCTACAGGAAGAGGTTTTGTGTATTGGGGAGGAAGGAAAATAAATTGCAGCTCAATCAGAAGAGAGAAGTGAAAATAATGAAGGGATAGATGAATCATTGGTTGTTCCAGAACATACATCGGAACATCTGATACCACAAGAACAACAAGAGGACTGGCAACAGGATGATGAAATGGAACAAGAAGTTCCTGAGCAATCATATGCTAAGGAAATAATTGAAATAGTAGAGCATGGAAATGTTGATGCACCTAAGGAAATTCAGAGACCACTTGCAGTAAATTATAACCATAAGCCTCCTCTCCATTTCACAAGTTTTCTTGTAGGATTGTCATGTTTCACAGAACTTCAAAATCAGCAGACTTCCTATGAATTAGAAATTGAGAAATTGAAAAGGGTAATCCAGAATAAGGATATAGAAATTGCTAACCTTACGGACACCCTCAATCAGGTAGTCAAAATTGTCCCACAGATAGTGCAATGTAGGTCTCCCTCTCCTGTTTATGCAATGTACTTAAAGGAGTTATATTTTAATTTTCAATTAATAAGGATTTGGCGAGGTCAGAACCCTTCTTTGAGCACTACCCAAGAATTCTATGATGCATACCGGGAGTCACCGCAGCATATCAGACACCTTCTATGTGAGTTATATTTACACAATATGGTTGTGCCTCATGATACATAATGGAATCCTCTGTGCTATGTAGGAGACATACACATTAGTGCTCTAATCTCTTGGATCAGGAATGAGATAAGCAGGGGAGAATAGTTTGACAGTTACAAACATGACGAAGCTAACATGCCACTAACAGTGAGAAACAAATCCAAGAAGGGGATAGGCATTTACTTTGACTGGAAGAAGTTGTGGGCAGATGAAACGGCTAGATCGGTAATTGAACCCTTGAGACAAGAAGTGTTTACCTAGTACTCCCAAATTGTAAATGACGACCTCAATGCTACTACACAACACAGTAAAACAAGATGGGAGCACTTGCCATTGCAACTAAGAAGGGCAGAGCCACATACCCCAAACAACCTATACGTAGCAACTCGGAGAGTAGAAAGGTACCTAAGAAACGCAAAGATGAAGAAAAAGAATTGGTTACCATTGGTTATGCAGCCACCCATTCTCTTATGGCCACTTCTGGCCATGCAGGGAGAAAATAGTACTTACAACAGGAACTCAGAGGATAACAGGTGGCATCGGTTGGAATCTATGCGGGCTCACTTTTGGAGCTTTCAAAGTGGTGAATGTGGACAGTAGTTGAATGCTGATTTAAGAGAGTTTGCTCAGAGGAAGAATGCCAGACTTGTTGAAGGGACTAGCAAGTAGTGGGTTGAGGGGAATGATGAGCCCAGTTTTTGGCATATTTTCGACTATGTTTTAACACATTTTTATATCTTTTATTATGATGAGAAAGACATTTAGTGGTAATTATGGAAGTAATACATAGACTTTATGCTTAATATAACAAGTTTATTATGATAAGTCTTTCCATGATTATTGCTTAAATTTTTTATTAGTTTGATGGAAGATGTGTGCCTTGTGACTTTTTGTGATGAAATGCCTTTCCTGCAGCCACTACTATTAACCTTCCTGTAGCCATATGTGAAATATTGTTTGATCGAAATCAATACCTAATGAATGTATGAATGAGATAATGGATTGTTTTAAGAGTTAAATGTGTTGAGTTGATCCTTTGTTGTAGGAGTAGCTATTAGTTATTGCAGGTACCAAGTCTCAAGGAGAAGATTTAGCCTCCACTAGATCGTTGCAGGACTAATTCAAAGCGGACCGATTCAGCAGCAAGAAATGAGGAGACAACTAATAAGTCATCTGCCATGCAAGGGAAGCGTTCCAAGAATCCAGTAGAGGCGTCTTGATGACACATAAATCCAGGATAGTGGTGCTTTAATTCTTCAAATTGATTTGACTCAGTTCTCCCTCTTGTGTCCACTTCTTCAATGTAAAGGTCATGATGTAATAAATATTTCCCATTTTATGAGGGAAAGGTTAGTTAGTTGTTAGGTTTCAGTTTTGAATAAATAGCTCGTTCTCCTTCAAAGAAAGGGCTAGAAGTTTACTATTGTAATAGCTTAGTTTTCAAGTAATACAATTGCAAGTTGCAAGTTGTGAGTAATGTACTTATCAGTTTCAGTTCAATAAAAGTGTTTCATGGTGTTTACAGTTTAATCTATTGTGTACTTGAGACACTACCTAAGGGGGGGCACTTAGGGATGTTGTCTATCTTTTTCATTTCTGCAATTAGAATAGTTGTACTTCATTTTCATAGAACTTCAATGTGACTATTCCTACAGCTAGCAGAATTACAAAGTTGTCAATTGTTCCTGCAACCAGTAGGGATAGAGTAGTTCCTATCTTCAAAACTGGATTTAGTTTTCATTTTGAGAAGATTTAGTCAACTAAAGTTTATTTCCAGCAATTTCAATTCTAGCATGGTATTTTTTAGGAAAGAACACATGTCTGAAATAGGTTGTTAGTGCATATACTGTGCAGACCCATTTCAAGTCTAACATCCCTAGGTTGACAATTAAATGATGTCCTTAATAGGTTATGATTGCAAGTCATGATGTTTAATCCCTGAGTAGAGGAATATATGTTCGTAGTTATCAACCTATTTATAGACACTACAATGATATCAATATAAACCATTGTCATATGTACTACTCCTATTGAGAACAAGATAGCACTGACAACATTGACTAAGAAAAACTATAAATTATCCTTGTTGTACAAAATACTACTATCAAACCTGCACTTGCTCCTTCTTCATTATTCAATGTTAGCAGAGAATGATATCATTATCATTGTATGATTACAGCAATATCATGTACCAGCATTCAAGCAAACACTATATTTCAAGAATGGTATTCCACAAAATTTTCAAAACATTGTCATGGCACCATGGATAATACTATCACCAATAGCCTATTAAGGTTTTGATTTACTATCCAAGATAACTACTTCTTCATTCTTACAAACTCATACTCATACCTCTGATTATTGGTATGTATTTGAATGTATGAAGAGACTTACTAATATTTGTACTGGCTTCTGAAGATTTCACTACCCCTTATATTGACATCACATCAAAAAACATTTCTACTCACTGTCACTTTGATTTAGAATGTAAATCAATTACATTATATGATGTTAATTCATTGATCACCAAATAGATCACTCCACACCATCTAAGAATGTGAATAAGCATTGTTCATAAAAAGATGTTGTCAAAGATACACTCAGCAAGAATATACTGTCAACATACAAAAAGAACTGTCATAGATAAGCAATATACAAATCACTGTCACTATGTTCCTACAACAATCATCAAACACTTTTATTTCTCAAAGCAATCATCATTGAGTAATGCACTTTTATCAATTTATCATCTACATACTCATTGTCAAAACACTAGTATTGCTACCATACCCCTGCAAGTACCTTACATCTGCAACAAAAAATCAATACCATTAGAAAACTGTGATTGATATCAATCAATTGCTTGCTTATTACTGACATATGTCCAAGCAACAAAAAACAATTCTTTGTTCATTCTCAAGAAAAACTTTCTACAACTCATTGCCATAATCAAGACAATGTTAACACACAATCCTTCATGTAATAAAAATTGAAAACTATTCCAAAACACCAACTAAACTGCAAAGGTTTGATTGCAATTTATACTTTCAAGGATATAAGATAAAACTTTAAAGCACACCCTACAATCACAAAGATTGATTAGTGAAAAGAAATAGGAGGAAGATCATAGAGACTCCTCCTCAACTGATTAAGCACTTTCACACTAGTCACTTCATAGATATTTCCCCATGTCCTTGAACCAACAATAACTATTTCTCTTGATTTCCTTTTAATCTGACACCCACAATCATCAAAAAGAATACATAAATCCTGATCACATATTTGTGTCACACTTAACAGATTGTGTTTTAAACCTGTTGCATAATAAACATCTGGCAAGAAAATGTTATTACCAAAAACCACTATGCATTTTGCTATAAGTTGTATGTAATCATCATTACCAAACCATACTAAACCAAAATCACCAAATTCAAGTTCAATAAAAATACTTTTTTCCCCTATCCTATGATGAGAACAACCACTATCTAAGATCCATGTATTTTCAACTTTAACATGTAATTGAGTTTGACTAAAGATACCTTCCGATTCTACATTGCTCCTTTTAGGCATCCAAACCAACTTAACTTTGTTTTGCATAGTTTTCTTAGAGAGACTATTCTTTTTCTTCTTGTAGGAAGCTTGTCTAGATCTGCCATATTTAGCTTTTACATTTACATCTAGAAAATCACTTGAATCATTCATATAACCAAGACCTGACTTGTCTTCATAAGACCTTTGTTTATTCAAAAGATCTGTAAAATTATCAAATTCCTTTCTAAGATTGTTGACTTTAATTTCTAAGATACAACACTTTTCTTCCTTGAATTCCAATTGCATCCTTGTAATATTAAGAATTTCAAATTGAAGTTTTAAATCAGAAATTTCCTTTTCAGCGATTAGAATCTTACTTACTAGATTCTTAGTATCTTTCTCAATCTGAATTTCTTGATATACTAAGTCCTTCTTCAAATTTTGAACTTCACTCAGAGCAATTTTCAATTCATTCTCAAAACCATTCAATTCTTTATTAGAAGCAGAAGTCTCTGCAAGTCTATTTTCTTTCAGTTCCATTTCATTCATTGTGGCCATAAATACAGTTTCACCTTTTAGATCTATTTTATCATCTTCTAAATCAGACTGATTATCTGATTCTTTATTTGAAGTATTTTGTGAATCGACTTCAGCCATGAATAAAGTTTCATCTTCATCACCAAGTGAGTCATCTGTCTCAACATTTGAGTCTTCTTTGGCAAAGAGACTCTTCTTATATTTGAAGTTAAACTTCTTTTTAGGATTAAAATCCTTTTTCTTATACTATTTTTTTTTTTTTCATCCTCATTGGCTTGATCACCGTAAGGGAATTTAGCAGCAAAGTGTCCAGACTTGCCACAAGTAAATAATTTAAAGGGCAGCTTACCCTTATATTTATTTTTGATTTTTTTGACAAGAAGGGCTTCTTTTGAATCGGGTAAATCAGATTCACTATCATCTAATAATTCTTTATTTTCAGCCTTGAAGGCAGTTTCTTTTGATGTAGAACCAGTATTACCGATTCTCATTTCATATGCAGTTAGAATAACCTGTAGATTGTCCAAGGTAAGGTCATTAAAATGTTTCTTCTCTTCAAGAGTAGAAACCTTAGACTCAAATTTAGGTTGCAAAGTTTTGATCGCTTTTCTAACTACATCAAATTCTTCAATCATTTCACCTAAACCTCTTCTTGCATTTACAATTTCATCTACCCTTAGAAAATAATCTGCAATCTTTTCATCATCTTTCATTTTCAATTCTTGAAACTGATATTTAAGAGTGAGTATCTTGGACTGTTTGACTTTGTCATTACCTTGATACACATTCTCAAGCTTTTGCCAAATTTCAAAAGTTGATTTACAATGCATAACTTTAACAAACACTTCTTTTGTCAAACCACACAGAAGAGCATGTTTAGCTCTAGCATTTGTTTCATATTTTCTTTTCTCATCAGAATCAGTGGGTATTGATGCAGGTACATCATATTTGTTTTGCACAATATTCCAAACATCTATATCAATAGAAATCAGATATGTTTCCATTCTGATTTTCTAGAAGACATAATCAGTGCCATCAAATAGAGGAGATCTTGTAATAGATGAACCTTCTTGCACATGTGACATATTGACTTCCAAGACCAGAATCAATCCTAGGTATGAAACCTAATGCAGGACCCTACACTATGATACCAATTGTTGGAAGATGAATTACTCTGAGAGGGGGTGAATCAAAGTAATGTACAATTTTTCAAACTTTTAACTTCATGAGCAAATTAAACAATGACCTTGACACAACTTTATGAAACCTCTTAACTTGTAAAGTGAAATCTAACACATCAAAGAACTTTTAGCAAAATGACAGATTGATAAAAGAGTTACATAACAATGTCAAAGCATGATATTGATTGTTCATGTAAACTTGATTGAACAATTCCTCTTAATGCTTTATTTCCACAAGACTTCATGTCTATTTTGAACACTTTTATAACAGAATGAAACATTAAACATGTATCAGAGCATTGCATGCAATTCTTTTGACATATGACAGAATGAAATATTAAACAATTAAGCACATGAACTGAAATACAATTGCACAAATTTCAACACATGACAAATTATTTTCTTGAGTGGAAAAACTCTCATGGGGTATAAAAAATCACTCGTAAATTGTTCCTTTTATTCATTCAAAGAGAACCAACTCTATAACAATGGTGGAGCACCAATTGAACACCAAAAATACTAAAGCACCAACTCCCAGTTTTTACTAACTTAGGAACACCCATTCCAAGAAGCACCAACTTCTTTTAATGCACTATAATTATAGCATCCTATCAGAACCCTAAGAGTGCAAATTTTGCAATTCTATAATTTCAATAGAAGACTATGTATATTCTCATTAGGCGCACTGAAGAATGTTGTGCATCAACATCTTCCTTCAATACAATAATATGAGGATCATAATAATAAAAAAATCAATGCAGTACTATTTTTACACAATATGACTGAAGCTTCATATTCCTCTCTCAGATCATAGAAAAATGCCTAAAGATCATCTATTTAAAGCCACTATGAATGAGCAGTTTCAACAATTGTAAGTCATCTCAGGTTAGGGTTAGGGTTACCTGAGCTCTTAACCAACACTATTCAGATTGAACAAGAAATGCAATCTTAGGTAACACATTTGTAAAGAAACTAGCGAATTTGCAAAATGCCCAATAACTGAAAACCCTCTAACTGTCAAATGATAGAATATAAAACAATTTCATTCTTTTTTTTTTTTTCAAAAACAAATAATATAGATATCATTAATCAACTATTTTAGCACAAAAATCTCAAGGCAATTTGCTTTTACCTGTTCACAGTGGGAGAAGATGAAACAAATACCGTAAAACACTGTTGAAGACCATCGTAACTATCCAACTGAAAGGTAGACCAACTTCCATAGTCACAGCTCATACAAGCATACCAAACTCAAAGCCCATGGCGGTATCAATTAGGGTTTCAAACCCTATGCTTATCGCTTTGACATTTCCTCTTTACCTTTTGTTCTCTAAGACTTTCGAGAACTTTTAAGTTTTACACAATGATTTGAAATCCAGAAATGATGTTAATCATTATTTGAAATCCGCAACACAATGAAACACATAATCATTTCGAAATCCATGAGAACCGACAAACCTTTTGACTGTCCAAGTCATCATCACATAACATGTAGGTATGACTACCAAAGACAAATGCAAGTCATCATCCCATAATATGTAGGTGTCATTGCCAAAGAATTATTTTCGACCAACTTTACTCAAATTCAAACACTAAGTGACCGATAGGAAACAAATATCACCACTTAATGAAGATTTAAGGAAACCCGATATGCCTTGTAAAAGTATCACATTCAGATCTTTAATCACTTTTAGATGCCGACATAGAGTTATGTAAAATGGTGAAATATAGTGGTCGATCCAAAAAACAATATGAATTTATTCAAACTCATTTATCAATGCAATAAGGCCCAATACAAAATCACTTCAGACATTGTTTCCGAATTAATATTTATCCCAAAGATAATTTAATATCATATGCAAAATGTGAAGGGCTAAGCCAAAGTCCAAGTATTCACCTTTATGTATCAATCAAGATGTATAAGAATGTGTGCTAGAAGACTTCACACAAGGTGAAGCACAGATTTTTAAATACTTTGTGAATACAAACATATCTCATAACTGAATATCAACAATATCTTCATCTATATATGCCTTATCAATTCCATGTAATCACTGAATCCTGATCATGCCAAACAACCTGTATGAAAGAATAACCCCATGTGATATATATATCCTCTGCACATGAATCCAACATGATCAACACCACAAAACAAAACTAAAATTAAACCATCCAAAGCACTGTCCACAAAGTACTGAATATGCCAAGACTGATTACAACAATAACCAATTGCACCAAGTACCATAATGCCAATGCCAAACCAAGTGACAACCAACTTCTCATAAGAATTGTCAAGATAATATGTCATGCTGATGGAAATAGCAATGTCACAACTTATGCATTATAAACCATATGGTAAACCAAGGATCTCATTACCATATAAGATACCAATAGCAAACACTCTTACTTTTGAACCAACTTGAATGCTTAAGATAATAGTACCGCCCATGTAAAACACCTGTAAACATCATGTCCCACCAAGATTATATAAAATCACCATGTGAACCATCTGAAAAACATCATGTGTGCCATACCAAATATCAATCCCTATTATCATGCCTAATCCCTTTAAATAATCAATCTGAAACATTGTGACTTGTAATCAATCAAACAACAATCTGACAAGCATTCACCAACTGCATAACATAACACTAACTAATGCAATTGCATAACCCCATAAAACAGTTTTGGCATCAAGGACAAACTAACATATAAACAACTAAAAGCCAACAACATTGTTAGGTCGATGATATTGAATTTTGTTAGGAATGGGGGAAGGACTACGAGTACGGGATTTCAATTTTGTTTATGGATGCAATGTAGGCTATAATATGGATCTTGTCACACAAATTTCTACATTTTGTATTGATCATAAAATCAAAGTGTGGTTTGTGGTATATCTATTTAAGAAATAATTGTATGTAGATTTAAAAGTAAAACATAAAGCAATACAAATGAAAAAAGAAAGTTGCCATCAAATTGAAAAAAAACATTATAAACACTAAAAGTTATCGTTATTGATTTTTAATTTGTCATTGACCTTCTCCCCCAGTTCCCGATATCATTATTCATTTTTTTAATTCCTTTGCAACGTTAAGTTATCAGCCTCTTGGAAGTTGGCCTTGATGTCAATCCTAGCGCACTAATTTTAAAACAACTTTAAAACACATGTGTAATGTTTATTTTTTTAAGTTAATATCATAAATTACTCAAGTTTCAACTGTTCAATGAACATTTGATGTATGGTTGTAGTTGCATTCCAGAATTAAATGCACAGAGCGATAGGATTACGAACTTAAACCTTCAGAATCGCCCTATAACCGTTAGATTTAGAAAGATCAACAGTTTAGAATTTGCAACATGTAGACCTAAGATGTTTCATTCACTTTAATGTTCCAATTTCGAGAAAAAAAACACTTTGTACTGCTAAGTGTCAAGTGGTTTTTTTTAAGTGAGAGGGTCAGCAAACAGGGAGATTTTAGTCTTCAAATTGCTCATTGCAGTGCACCACCCTATTTTGGATTCCATACTTCCACTTCCAACAAAGCCATTCCAGTTTCCATGACTGTCAGCATTAATCTTTTCAAGAGTCGGGACTCAGAATCCAGGTAAGTGAAAGAATTCCTACAGCTACGTTTCATCGTTTGACATTTCTTAAAATCTTATTTTGTCAAACTTTGAAGTTTGGGTTTAGAGACATAAGAATTAAGAAAAATTAAGGAGGACTAATAGGTATTAGGGAATTCAAATTTCACAACTTCACATTGTATAAGCATGTCTACCACCAGTACCACTAGAGCAATGTCTGGTAAAAAAATACATTATGTAGAATTGCTTAAAACCCCAGGTTTCACTGATGGGTACCATGATATTTATGATCCTTAAATCTATGGTAGGCATACCTCATAACTTAGATTTTCATCTCAAAATAAGGCTTCAAAGAAAATGCAAGTTAATAGTATTAGTGCACCGTGGGTAATTAGATTAGGGCGCATGATGTTACATGAGGTTTTCCCTTGCCTAGAATTTATCATGGTTTGTGCCCAAAATTATGATGATAATGAAAGAGCAATTGTTAATAAAGATAGCAAAGAAGAATTATTATCCATTAATGCAGAAGAACTTGGAAAAGTGTTGGGGTTTACAACCAAAGAATTTGTAAACGTCCACATTCACCTAGAAAAGCTTGCTAGTGATTATGAAGTAGTGGATCATAAACGTCCACATTCAGAATCGCCCTATAACCGTTAGATTTAGAAAGATCAACAGTTTAGAATTTGCAACATGTAGACCTAAGATGTTTCATTCACTTTAATGTTCCAATTTCGAGAAAAAAAACACTTTGTACTGCTAAGTGTCAAGTGGTTTTTTTTAAGTGAGAGGGTCAGCAAACAGGGAGATTTTAGTCTTCAAATTGCTCATTGCAGTGCACCACCCTATTTTGGATTCCATACTTCCACTTCCAACAAAGCCATTCCAGTTTCCATGACTGTCAGCATTAATCTTTTCAAGAGTCGGGACTCAGAATCCAGGTAAGTGAAAGAATTCCTACAGCTACGTTTCATCGTTTGACATTTCTTAAAATCTTATTTTGTCAAACTTTGAAGTTTGGGTTTAGAGACATAAGAATTAAGAAAAATTAAGGAGGACTAATAGGTATTAGGGAATTCAAATTTCACAACTTCACATTGTATAAGCATGTCTACCACCAGTACCACTAGAGCAATGTCTGGTAAAAAAATACATTATGTAGAATTGCTTAAAACCCCAGGTTTCACTGATGGGTACCATGATATTTATGATCCTTAAATCTATGGTAGGCATACCTCATAACTTAGATTTTCATCTCAAAATAAGGCTTCAAAGAAAATGCAAGTTAATAGTATTAGTGCACCGTGGGTAATTAGATTAGGGCGCATGATGTTACATGAGGTTTTCCCTTGCCTAGAATTTATCATGGTTTGTGCCCAAAATTATGATGATAATGAAAGAGCAATTGTTAATAAAGATAGCAAAGAAGAATTATTATCCATTAATGCAGAAGAACTTGGAAAAGTGTTGGGGTTTACAACCAAAGAATTTGTAAACGTCCACATTCACCTAGAAAAGCTTGCTAGTGATTATGAAGTAGTGGATCATAAACGTCCACATTCAGAATCGCCCTATAACCGTTAGATTTAGAAAGATCAACAGTTTAGAATTTGCAACATGTAGACCTAAGATGTTTCATTCACTTTAATGTTCCAATTTCGAGAAAAAAAACACTTTGTACTGCTAAGTGTCAAGTGGTTTTTTTTAAGTGAGAGGGTCAGCAAACAGGGAGATTTTAGTCTTCAAATTGCTCATTGCAGTGCACCACCCTATTTTGGATTCCATACTTCCACTTCCAACAAAGCCATTCCAGTTTCCATGACTGTCAGCATTAATCTTTTCAAGAGTCGGGACTCAGAATCCAGGTAAGTGAAAGAATTCCTACAGCTACGTTTCATCGTTTGACATTTCTTAAAATCTTATTTTGTCAAACTTTGAAGTTTGGGTTTAGAGACATAAGAATTAAGAAAAATTAAGGAGGACTAATAGGTATTAGGGAATTCAAATTTCACAACTTCACATTGTATAAGCATGTCTACCACCAGTACCACTAGAGCAATGTCTGGTAAAAAAATACATTATGTAGAATTGCTTAAAACCCCAGGTTTCACTGATGGGTACCATGATATTTATGATCCTTAAATCTATGGTAGGCATACCTCATAACTTAGATTTTCATCTCAAAATAAGGCTTCAAAGAAAATGCAAGTTAATAGTATTAGTGCACCGTGGGTAATTAGATTAGGGCGCATGATGTTACATGAGGTTTTCCCTTGCCTAGAATTTATCATGGTTTGTGCCCAAAATTATGATGATAATGAAAGAGCAATTGTTAATAAAGATAGCAAAGAAGAATTATTATCCATTAATACAGAAGAACTTGGAAAAGTGTTGGGGTTTACAACCAAAGAATTTGTAAACGTCCACATTCACCTAGAAAAGCTTGCTAGTGATTATGAAGTAGTGGATCATAAACGTCCACATTCAGAATCGCCCTATAACCGTTAGATTTAGAAAGATCAACAGTTTAGAATTTGCAACATGTAGACCTAAGATGTTTCATTCACTTTAATGTTCCAATTTCGAGAAAAAAAACACTTTGTACTGCTAAGTGTCAAGTGGTTTTTTTTAAGTGAGAGGGTCAGCAAACAGGGAGATTTTAGTCTTCAAATTGCTCATTGCAGTGCACCACCCTATTTTGGATTCCATACTTCCACTTCCAACAAAGCCATTCCAGTTTCCATGACTGTCAGCATTAATCTTTTCAAGAGTCGGGACTCAGAATCCAGGTAAGTGAAAGAATTCCTACAGCTACGTTTCATCGTTTGACATTTCTTAAAATCTTATTTTGTCAAACTTTGAAGTTTGGGTTTAGAGACATAAGAATTAAGAAAAATTAAGGAGGACTAATAGGTATTAGGGAATTCAAATTTCACAACTTCACATTGTATAAGCATGTCTACCACCAGTACCACTAGAGCAATGTCTGGTAAAAAAATACATTATGTAGAATTGCTTAAAACCCCAGGTTTCACTGATGGGTACCATGATATTTATGATCCTTAAATCTATGGTAGGCATACCTCATAACTTAGATTTTCATCTCAAAATAAGGCTTCAAAGAAAATGCAAGTTAATAGTATTAGTGCACCGTGGGTAATTAGATTAGGGCGCATGATGTTACATGAGGTTTTCCCTTGCCTAGAATTTATCATGGTTTGTGCCCAAAATTATGATGATAATGAAAGAGCAATTGTTAATAAAGATAGCAAAGAAGAATTATTATCCATTAATGCAGAAGAACTTGGAAAAGTGTTGGGGTTTACAACCAAAGAATTTGTAAACGTCCACATTCACCTAGAAAAGCTTGCTAGTGATTATGAAGTAGTGGATCATAAACGTCCACATTCAGAATCGCCCTATAACCGTTAGATTTAGAAAGATCAACAGTTTAGAATTTGCAACATGTAGACCTAAGATGTTTCATTCACTTTAATGTTCCAATTTCGAGAAAAAAAACACTTTGTACTGCTAAGTGTCAAGTGGTTTTTTTTAAGTGAGAGGGTCAGCAAACAGGGAGATTTTAGTCTTCAAATTGCTCATTGCAGTGCACCACCCTATTTTGGATTCCATACTTCCACTTCCAACAAAGCCATTCCAGTTTCCATGACTGTCAGCATTAATCTTTTCAAGAGTCGGGACTCAGAATCCAGGTAAGTGAAAGAATTCCTACAGCTACGTTTCATCGTTTGACATTTCTTAAAATCTTATTTTGTCAAACTTTGAAGTTTGGGTTTAGAGACATAAGAATTAAGAAAAATTAAGGAGGACTAATAGGTATTAGGGAATTCAAATTTCACAACTTCACATTGTATAAGCATGTCTACCACCAGTACCACTAGAGCAATGTCTGGTAAAAAAATACATTATGTAGAATTGCTTAAAACCCCAGGTTTCACTGATGGGTACCATGATATTTATGATCCTTAAATCTATGGTAGGCATACCTCATAACTTAGATTTTCATCTCAAAATAAGGCTTCAAAGAAAATGCAAGTTAATAGTATTAGTGCACCGTGGGTAATTAGATTAGGGCGCATGATGTTACATGAGGTTTTCCCTTGCCTAGAATTTATCATGGTTTGTGCCCAAAATTATGATGATAATGAAAGAGCAATTGTTAATAAAGATAGCAAAGAAGAATTATTATCCATTAATGCAGAAGAACTTGGAAAAGTGTTGGGGTTTACAACCAAAGAATTTGTAAACGTCCACATTCACCTAGAAAAGCTTGCTAGTGATTATGAAGTAGTGGAAGAAAGGGAGAAATATGCTTTTCTTAAATAAAATAGTTCAAGATAGAAAAAAATTGAAAGGTGATCATAATCCTCCTTATGATT
Source organism: Sequoiadendron giganteum (assembly GCA_007115665.2). NCBI lineage: Eukaryota > Viridiplantae > Streptophyta > Pinopsida > Cupressales > Cupressaceae > Sequoiadendron > Sequoiadendron giganteum. The sequence goes on from CM021102.1 coordinate 326,973,526, forward strand.
TAGATATTTTTAAACCATGGGTTCAAGATACTATTTCCATGCTAGCTTTTTGCCTCGATCTGGATAACAATTTGGAAATGGGTGCAAGTCTCCTTGAAATGGTATATAATATTCATTATGGTGTTCAACATGTCAAATATAATTTTATTCAGCACATTGTAGAATCCATGCATAAACATTTTTTAATGATTAAAGCAGGTTCCACCAAGACATTTAGGTTCACAACCTACTTTTGCTATCTTTTTCTATTCACATTTAGAGGAATGTTTCAGACCAACAAGTTTCAAATTCAGCCTTATAGTAATGCTAAGGAAAAGAAAATGGCTCTAAAATATGAATGGACCACTGAGATAAGGATGCATGATTCTCGAAGGAACTACAATCATTTTGTAAACTACTTTTTGGCTCCATTGCATCAAGCAATTACAAATACTCCAATGCCTAGATTGCCTATGTCATGTAGAAACTGCATTCAACTAGGAAAAGAAATAAAATTGGCTGATTGGTACTTAATGGAAGAATATATTGTTCGAAGATTTTATGGATCAGGATTACAGCCATGAAAACTTCCAATACATGTGACAGAAAGGGTTTTTGTATTGGAATATGTAAGACAGATTTAGAGTGATGATGAACTACACTTTCTCAGTCAACAAAACAAGACCTTATTTCCTTCTTTACCTTTTTCATGTGGAGGGTTCACATTAAAAGAGAAAAGCATTTAGTGTGGCACATAACCTTTTAAATTTTTTTGATTTTGATGCTATCTGTCACTGGCAATATGATCCATGTGAAATCATTAAATCAATGGTTGTGGCCAATAAGAATGTTGCAAGTAGAATTCAACATCAAAGTAAACCCTTGCTTGAAAACTTGAGAAACAAGGATTATTGGGATGAGGTCAAAATAGCAATGGAGAAAAGTGTTGCTAAGAATGGTATTTCTTTTGAACAATTTTCAGCAGAAATTATGGCATTGCACCGAAAGACAATCAATACATACAACATTTTTTATGAAAAAAGTGATAAACCATCTAGTAGAGTAAAAATTCTAGCTTCTCTAGAGAAGGAAGTTACAAATAAAAATTGGTCACGGTCAAAAATTACTACCTTTTGGTCTATGAGGAAGGAGCTAGGTGATCCAAGAGCTCTTGTAGAGTATGGAGATAACGAAGATCTTGAGTTTAGCAAATTGTGGAATATAGAGCATCCTCATGAACATGGAAACAAAGAAAGTGATGATGAATCTAATGATAATAGGGAAGAAGTAGAACAAAGCCATATCAAATTTGGTTTAAGTGAGGCCACAAAAGAAGCATATACTTCAGGAGCAACCATAGCTAAAAAAATGGGTTATGAAGGTGGTGGTTTGGGGTCCCAAGGACAAGGAATTCCTACAGTAATATATGTACAACATAGAAAACCAGTTGATAAATCTAGCCTTGGAGCTAATATAGTAGACCAAGGGCTTACAAGTAGAGCCAAAACAATTCAATTTGTTAGAGCTTCTAATCCTCATCCTCATGGTCAAATACAATCACAACTAGGACATGCCCATGGTGGAGAGCTTAGTGCAACTAGCACTGCCTTTGGTGGCAATGGTATGGGTAGTAGTACTAGTAGTGGTCAACACGTGCTACAACAACAAATTACACACAAGAGGAAAAAAATACAAGCTACCACAAAAACACCAAGTGATCAAAGCATACAGAAGAGGCAAAGGATTTTGATAGGTCCAAGTCACACTATCAGTGGATCCACCACAAAGGAGCTATTTTTAGGCACCCCCCACTTCCAGTTAGTGTCGCTACAACATCATTAGCAACTGCAAGTACTCGTATTCCTTTGCCATTCAAGCATTCCATTGTTCCTGCGTCCCCAGGTTATGATTTCATTGAAGAGTTTAAAAAGAAATCAGACTTGTATAAAAAAGAAAAGAAGCAACTGATGGAGAGTGTGTCTATTGTAACTTCAGATCCTGCAATAGCCACTGTATTACCCACATTTGACACAAATAAATAAATCATGGAGTACACAATTGTTGTTCCCACAGTTCAAAACAAACCAACAAATCAAATGGATCGATCTAAATACCAAGTGACCAATTTTCAATTGGATTTTTTTGGACTAAAAAATACTGACAAAATTAATGTATCAAAGAAGAACAATGAATTGGTGTACACATAATTGCTAAAGCAAGATAGAGAGAAGAAAAGGTTGCAGACCCAAATAGAAAATTTACAGGCAGACCTAGCAAATGAGAAAGCAAAGAGGAAAGCAGCAAATAACAAGAGAAATGAATTAGAAAAAAGAATAAAAAAATATGCCTCTACATCAACAAGCAAAGAGGATAAACCAAATGAGGGAGAAGTGAAAGACCTGAAGCAAAGGCTAGATGAGAGCAACAAGAAATATGATGAGGAAAAATCCACTTCATAAAAATTAAGACTAAGCATTGCAAATGGAAATGCACAGTGGGAACAAAAATTGGAGAAAGAGAGAAAAAGAAATGAAAGATTGGAGGTAGAGCTAATGGAAGCAAAAAATGAAATTAAGTCTTGCCAAAATAAGTTATATGCATTTTGTAGAGAAACAATGAGGCATATGAAACAAAAAATCTGGGATGAAATAATGTAGAGGATTGATCATTTGTGTGACATGTTTCAATTGATTGATGCTATCAGACAACATTATAAGAAGGTCAACAAATATTTACCGGACAGCAAAAATGTGTTGGCATTAGAGCAATCTGCAAATCAAGTCTACAAACAGTCTACAAATCCAGTGACAATTATTTGAAATCAAAATGGATTACTAATCGGATTTCTACCTTAATGAAGTTGTCATCTATCATTGAAAAGTGTTCGAGAATGCGTGAAACAAAGGAATATTTGCATTTGGTTGCAAACAAGATGAAGATGGTGGATGAAAAGGTAACGAAATTCATAGAGCTTGGTTTTCCAGAGGCTTTTGACACAAATGAGCGATTCATTGGAAATGATTATTTTAGAAAGAATATGGAGGTTACAAGGAAGATTGATTTGGACCAGTTTCCTCATAACCCAGATGTGGTGAACTATTTGGATTCCATCAGAACACTTATAACCTTGAATGAAAAATTGACTGAAGAATTCAAGACAGGTTCCACTTCCAATTACAATCATGAAATGTTAACAAAACTTCAATTCAAACAACATCAGTTAGAACAAATGGCAATTCCACCACCTGAAGAGTGGAAGTTGCTAGAAAAAGTGATACAGTGACTTGATTTTTGAATCTTTGATAATATGAGTTTCCAAGTTCCAACTCATCTCTGTGCAGAGTTGTCTTTGGGCATTGGCAAGATTTTGCATTGCCAATGCCTCTATGTACTCCTTCATGTGAAAATCAATAAAAAATCTCAAATTCAGACTTCAGTAATGTGATGATGTTCAATTATCTGTATTATTTATTTTATCATTTGAAGAAAAATTTTGTGGTTTCAAATACTAGATACACATTAAACAATTGTTGATGTTCATTGTTGTATATGCTACTAATACTATTGTTAAAATGTTATTAAGCATTGAGTTGAGTGATGAATCACTGAGTACGTGTTCAAGTTTTACTTTTAACACAATTAAAATATGAACTATAAGGTGATGAATTGTTAGCTCATTATATTTACTTTTTCGTAGAGCTTCTAAGTTATGGATGTTGAACTGTTAGATCGTTATATTTACTTCTTGGTAGAGCTTCTAAGTTATGGATGTTGAACTATTAGCTTTTTTTCTATTGGAACTAAAAATCCTACTCAGTATCCACCAACTTACACCTCACCCACATCCCACATACTGCAAAAATACACTACATTTGATTTTATAATTAGCACAAATTGCAGAGATTTGTGTGACCAGATCCATTTTGTGGCCCACATTACCACTTGATCATATCCATAAATAAATCTAAAACCCCATGGTCATAGCCCCTATTCCTAAAGAATTCAATGTATTGACAAATTAAATGTACTTCCACACACTCAATTTGAATAACATAAACAACCACTTTGGAGACAGCCAAATAAGTTAATAACATATAAACATATGAATCCACAACAGTTGAACACTCAAAAGAAAATCAGTAAAAATATGTAACCTTCTCCATTGTATTGATCTTCAAATTATATGCATTATAACAATAGTTTATGATATGAGATGGATGGGTGAATTGGTGCAATCTATCTTCTTACTATTTTCTACTCTAAAGTCTAATTAAAAATGATGTGATGATCTCCTATTCAAGTCTTGATCTCTCTTATATATGAGAGGCAACAAGCTACAAACTCGTTACAAAGAGTCATGATGTTTGATAACTAAACATAATTCAAATACAACAATGTTGCAGGTGAATGCATCGATCTGTTAATCTCCAAGCAGAAGCTCATGACCACCTAAGATCTGTTCAAAGCTTCTACTCTATGATAGGGAACTCATCATGCTATCGAATAGCATTCTTACTTTGATGGTTGTCCCGTTGCATCTGACACATCTACAGTTTGGCTAATAAACAAATTGATTGCAGAGAGGTGATGGATGTACTCCTATTGAGCATAGTTGTCCATGTTAGAGATCACCTCTTTCATATCATATTCCATATACATTATTTTTTCGAGCTGCTTATGAGTTTTGTAAAACCATATCCTCGTCATTGACTTCTTGCAACCCAACAAGCTCTTCCTTCCAATCATCATAGTCTTGTCGATTTCCAATGCCATTATGAAGTGTCAGGATTGAATCAAAGCAGTCAAAATCTTCCCTAAGCCTGTTATGATATCCATTATGTGAATCTACCAAATTTTTATATGTCAACAATATTTGTCCTTTCATGATTTTCTTATCTAGGAGCTCCTTTCTTTTCTCGATCATTCTCCCTTGCAATCGTTCATTCTCCACCAATGCAATGTGTGTCTATTTGAATAGTTTCCAATATTTATCAACACACTTCATCATTTTTTTGAATCTTTCTTTGATCATTTTAGATACAATGTTATATTTGATGGTTTTCGCTTCTTTCTCCAATTCTTTACATTTCCCCTAGGATGTCAGATGGCAATTCTTCCAATAGGTTGCATCAGCCAATGCATCAAGCACTCTCTTATCATTTTCAAGCCACGGGGAGTACAAATCTAATGTGGGGGAGGAAGATGTTCTTTCTCTCTGATTTGCTAGCTCTTTCTTCAGTTTGTCATTTTCCTTAATCAATTTTTCGATCCATGCTTTGGTAAATTTTGACACATTTATGTTCAATTATGTTGTCTCCATAGGGTTGGTATCCCCTACTTGTTGAACCAAGAGATGTCCAAACACTTGGTTTGGATTACTAATTATAGCAGATCTTTTATCATGGGGATACAGTGACCAAATAAGCAAGGTGGCTTCATCTGGGTTGTACCCAGATCTTGAATACATTTTGTCACTTGCTTCTTCTATTAAGTTCATTATCTTATCCCCTCTTTTTCTAAAGCTATCAAATACAATTGAAGAGCTAATATCCCACCCTGATAGGAGCAACACTCCAGCTTCTTGAAGTAATTCCCTTCCTCTTTCAGGAGTGATGGACTCCATTTCCTTATCTACATCCATTTTCAATTCCTCCAAAGTGGTTGCCTCCTATTCAAGAGTGATGTCCTATATCTTTTGTCTCATTTTTTTGCCTTTATATTCATAAACAAATGATTTAAATTCAAAAGATTTAACAAAATCATAATCAGAAATAAACTCTTGTCTAGCCCTGACCCTCACATCATCAGATAGTTCATTTGATGCCTCAAATCTTACAATATTCTTCTCTTGAGGTGGCTCGTACTATGCAATCACAGGAGCACTTATTTGTTTGACCTGCTCACCCTCTTCATCACTCTCCTCTTCTTCACTTATATCAGTATCTACAAAAAAACATACCTCAAGAGTAGGCTGTGAAGGTATGTAATCCAAGGGCTCTATGTCTTCAGCTTGTACTCCTGAATAGGTTGCATGAGGCGCATCAAAAGCAATTGGGGGCACATCCTTTACTAGTTCATTGACATGAGCGATGAGTTGCTCAATTCTTGTTAAAGGATCTTGTATCTCACCACATGCCTTTGAATAAGATGGGACATTTTTTCTCTTCCATTCCTCTGTAAGCATAATCTTGTTATAGGTGGCCATTCTTTCCTTGGTGGAAGCCTCATCATGGTTTCTTATCACATCTTTGACTAAGAACAAATGCTCATACCCTGATAGCCCCTGTGATAATCTTGCCTTGTGAATAAACCCTTCTGCATCAAATTGTTTCCTTACATCACCTAGAGGTAGGTTGTACTGTGCTAATTTACCATCAATTTACCCATATCCTTCATTGGCAACCATTGTAAAGTCTCCAAAACATAAGGTGTTGGGCATAATTTATTGTTTTCTATGTCCTTTGAGGTGTTTGGCATCAGATTTTGCCAATTACCACACAATTTCTAAATAAGAAATTTGGTCAGGAACTACGTGGCATCAAGTGCGGAGCTCCTTCAAACCCATAAACCCTTATCACTGTATAGTCAGAGAAAGCATAGCAGTATCGCCAGTTATGATTCACTTTATTTCTCGGGTCATTTTCCTTTGGTCTTAGAAATCATTGTACTTATGGGGATAGGTTATAATTGCATGGATATCCCAGCAACTTCATCAATGGTTTTACAAAAAAAACTTCAAAATAAAGGTAATGAGACCTACCAAATTGGTTATCTCACAATGAATTCCATATTTGTATAGGTTTGAAATCTCCATTTTCATCTGTATCTTTTATCCTTAATTCTTCACTCCAGACCCCTCTGACTTGTCCTTCGTACAAAAGCAAATGCATAAGCAAAGAATAGTGTTCAAAATTAATATTATCACTATTATTTTTAATCTTTTCAAGCCCTTGATTTAGGGCGTCAGCCAAGTAGCTAGAATAATCAAATGGCCTGGAATCCTTGCTCTGTATGTTTGCAGCTAATACCATTGGGGCAATTGACATGAGAGGCAGAACCTCTACTCCCAAAACCTGACCAGCTGAATAATAAGTGTATCAAAAATACTCTTCAAACAAATCTTCATGGAAAGGAGGGTTTTCACTGCTAGAGAACCTCTCGAGTTGGCGTCCTTCATCCTTGGGCCTATGCAAAGTTAATTTCCATCTCTTATAGTTGGTGTACATGTGGTGATACTCTGTCAAGATGTCTTTGACCATGAATGATAAATTCAGTGAACACTCTAACTGAAATACATTAAAAATGAGATCCCTAGAAATAACAAGCATGTCACCCTCGCCATGTGACTAAATAGTTCTTTTCTTGGGGTCATATCTGATAGCAAGAGCTTTAATTAGCTTTTTGTTCACAAACACATTGGGCACCACAAGTCTTCCCAGGTTCAACCTCCATGGATTGCAGACTGGTTGAAACCTAAATTGTTTTCTGTAATGGTACATGAAGAGGTCGTACTCTTGTTGCGGTGTCCAAATATCTCCTAAGCCCTTATGTTTGTCCCATATTCAATCCATTGAAGGATTCATTTGAGCACTCCTCTTGGGTCTCAGCCCCGACCCAAGGCATTGATCTATCAGGTCTTCATTTAGGAGTCTCTTAGTCTTTTTATTTTCAGTTTTTTGTTTTTTAGCTTTGGGTTTGTCTGTACTCTCTTCCATTATTTAAATCTTAAGCTTTTCCTTTCTGCTTCTTCCCTTAGTGAAATCTTCCAAGAATTTGTAACAACTATGCGATCAACTTGTGATATAATTCACTTCAATCTCAGTTCATAAATGCACCATCCCTGGACCGTTTTTTAGTCTTGTCATCGGAGAAGAACATTTATTTCAAATATCTTGAATTCGACGATGCCCTGAGACGTCACATCAATATTTCACCGATGGAAACCTTTCCTTCGGTCTATTGGTGGGACGCCAAATAATGTTTCCCCGATGCACCCTAGTTCCCCCGATATACTTTATGCATTCGATGATTCATGGTTATATTGGGCCATCGGGGGAGTGCAATCATTTATTCCACCAATGTTTATGTGTTACAACGATGTGCTTAATTTTGTTGAATCTATCCATATATCAGGGAAGGTACCTTAGGAGTCAGCCTGATAGAGTATTGTTACATCGATACTAGGTTGTGAGCTATTTTCATCAAGCCATCGACGGGGTTGTGATGGGGGTTTCGTCGATGAAGCATTGTTAGGCTGATGGTATTGAATTTTGTTTAGGAATGGGGGAAGGACTACGGGATTTCAAATTTGTTTATGGATGCAATGTAGGCTATAATATGGATCTTGTCACACAAATTTCTACAATTTGCATTCATCATAAAATCAAAGTGTGGTATATTTTTGTGATTATTGATATGTGGAAGATAAGTGTCCAGTGGAGGCTAGTTTCTTTGTAAAGAAGAATTAAAATTCCTTTTAAGAGATCAAATTTAATATCATAATTTCATGGATGATGAAATACAATATAAAATATCATCAACTACAGTTTGGAATATGATTCATGAAGTGAAATATAAAATAAAATATCATGAAGTGTAATGATTCACAATTTATTTGAATACAATATAAAATATCATCAACTACAGTTTGGAATATGATTCATGAAGTGCACTATAAAATAAGATATCATGAAGTGCAATGATTCACAATTTCAATGTTCATTGAATACAATATAAAATATCATCAACTATAGTTTGGAATTTGGAACAAAGGAAACTAATTCATGAAGTGCAGTAAAAATACCTAAAACCTGCTAATCCTCTTCCATTTCCCAAATGGAGTCAGGGTCCTCAAACTGATGCTCATCTTGAGATAAAGTAAAAGAGTCATCTTGATTCTGAGTCTGCTCTTCATTTTCTTCGTCATGTGTCTCAAATTCAACATTTATTGTGTGATTTGTGTAAAATTCAATGTCATTGTCATCTTTCCCAGTCCCACTGCCACTACCACTGCCACCAGTACCAGTGTTTGGAATTGGAGTGTCTGTGTTACACAACCCAATCCCTCTTCTTTCACATGTGGACCTCTAGATTGCGAGTGCCCTTTGAAAAGGAATTTTTTTGACATCATACGCAGTTCCTTTAATCCTCAAGCAATTTTCCAAATTCTTGTCTAGTTTGTTTCTTAACTTTGATTTCAAAAACCCCAATGTACTGAAAACTCTCTCATCCTCCACTGACCCCAATATCATTGTTTGACATAAATCAGCAAGTTTGAAATATTCTGATATCAAACCACATAATATTTCACTCTAACCTAAGCTTGTCCAAACCTTTTTTATTGATCTTGGTTCAAAGGCCTTCTCCTTGCTCGTGGATTTATACCGGTCCTTCATAGTTGTTGCAAAACTCCTACATTGTTGTCTAAGCTTATTTGCATTTAAAATTCTTTCTATTGTCTACTCATTGTATGTTACCTTTTTTGAAAATTGTTCGATCAAGATTTTTACTTGATCATGAAAATATTTCAGGTTATCTCAGTTTACCCAAAATTGAGGATACACAATACCCATGGCTTCAAGTATTTCATGTCGAGGGAATCTTTCATGAATCTCTGAGGAAAGAGATTTTACAATTTCTTTCAAATTATCACTAACAAATTTAACAATGTCGTTAAAATCTTCCTTGTTAACAACTACTTCTCTACTAGAGTGCCTGGTTGTCTTACAATGCTATATTGGTATCTCATATCCATATACATAGATACATAAATGTTTGCTTGCATTAAACTATAAATAATTATCAGGATTATTCAAATCAGTAATTTTATGCCACATGAAATAATTTGCACCTTCTTGTGTTAGATCTAGATATAGATGATCGAGGGCCAAGCATGTAAGTTTATGTAGATTGGCATATTCATAAATATACATAGTTCTATCTTAGGCTTTCTTCACAATATTGTTCATCACATCTAGCATGGGTAAAAGACTAGCTAAAGTCAAGAGTGTTTCTACATCGCTTAACCTATGTGAGAGGTCAAGAGCTTTGTCTATTATGTTGTGATGCTCGTACATCACTCCAATCAAGGATTGATATTATGAAAGAACTCGTTGCGTTGGTCCATGCAGGGAGATCCATCTGGTATCAACATCCTTGAGAAGATTTTTTCCTAGTGTTATTCCCTTGGAAAAATGTTGAAATTCTTGGAAACGTTTGGGACTTTGACAGAAGTATGTGTGGATCTCACAAACTAGATTTTCAACTTTTGATACTGTAGGAAACTTGCTTACAATTTTGAATGCTAAATTAATTACATGGGCCATGCAGTGAATTCCAAGCATGTATGGTGCACAAGTAGTTTGTAACTTTGTGAAAACACTGCTCCTTTGACCTTGCATCACTAGAGCTCCATTAGCTCCTACACACCAACTTTTTGGCAATTATCAACTCATCCATACCTGCAATTTCATTCAAAGATTTCTTGACTAGTTCAAATAGATTTTACGATGTTGAACTGTCCTTCATTTTATGAACACAAAGAAGATAATCTTGGAGAATATGTTGTTGTGTAGTATACAAATGCATATAGACCCAAGAAGTATTGTATACCGCAGTAACTTCATCTAAAGATAGTGCAATGAAATTTGACTCTTTTACTTTCTCCTTTAAATCTTCCTTTTCCACTACAGCAAGAGAGTTTTTCGATTCCCATCCAGCATTTACTAACCAATGTGAGAAGGGAAAGTGAGGAACACTCAAATAAGATAATAAACTAGAATATTATGGGTAGTCTGTCATAGGATGCCCTCTGGACAAAATATGAAAAACAACACTCATCTGAACAGTTTTTGACAAATTTGTTGTTGCCATTGCTTTTTCAAAATGAGCCTCAAGTGTACCTTGACATTTATCAAGCTTCGACATTATATGGTTATGCTTTTCATAATCCACAACATACTTAACATGAAGACATTCTTCCTTTGATTTCCATCGTACAACTGATTGTTCCTTTTTGTCTATGATTTTTTTTCGTAAACTTTACCAATATGCTTTTTTGTAGTGTCAAGCTTTAGCTGCAACATCTTGTCTCTTCCACATTTCCAACTACAAATCATACATTTGACCTCTTTTGCACTTTCAATATCATTTTCATTTGCTACCCCCACTAGTACAGTGAACGGGTACTTCGACAACCAAACAAGTTTAAAATTCCTTGTCATTTCCCACTCATGCCCCAATTTTGATTTGCCTTTTCTTTTCTTGCTACCAACATCATCCTCATCCAAGTCAATTATCTCATTTTGGCTAACCAGGGTATCCCTTGGAACATCTTCTGCGGTATTGCTATCCTCATTTGATACATTTTGATTTAACTAAATGACAATCTCACCTTGACCTTCTTGTGGTGGTGAGGTATTGTGAATGCCTTCTTCAATAATATTTGGTGGAAGAGTTGATGATGTAGCTCCATCTTGATTTGATGGATCAGAAGCTTTGCCAATTCCAAAGTAAGACTATATGGTACCTCTACGTTTTGGGTGTTTTGATGGCCTCCTAGTCTCTTCATTTCCTTGAGGAGTCTCATCCTTGTTGCTCGACATATTGATCTCTCACTTCGAATAAAAGCTGGAAAAAAAGGTCTTCTTGTATAAGAAGTACAAAGAATATAAATCCCATTCCCTACTCGAAATCATCTTTAAGACTAAAGCAAGAATGGAAAAGAGATAAAGAAATATTATTATTATAACTAATAACATTATGAAGAAATGATCACTCACCTTTAAGTCTACGTTTTCGACTTTCGCTAACTTCTGAATCGATAAGTAGAACCCCAGAACTAAACAAAATGTGTAAGAATAAATGATTATTTTGATTGTATTTATATCAATCCATATTTGGTGAATTCCATGAGATTTTTAAATGGTATATTAAAAATTTGGCAAATCTTGCGTGCTTATACAACGATACATTGTAATTTTCAAGGTGAAATGTTTCCTCAAATGTAATTATTTTTAAATGTTATTGGCGAAATAGGTCCTCATAAGCAACTATTTATAAATTTTAATTGGCGAAATGGGTCTTCACAAGCAACTATTTGAAAATTTTAATTGGCGAAATGGGTCCTCATATAATGTTGTTTTAATATTATTGGCGAATATATAGGTGTTTTATTACATGCTCTCGGGATTCCAGGAAAAAATATTAATCAGATCATTGGAAATGCGTAGTTTATTATGGCGAATTTATTGCTTAAACATGACTCATAAAAAAAACGTTGGTGAATGAACATGCATTGGACCGATAGTTCATAAAATTCAAGCAATTTAAACACCCTGTTGGGTACGATTAATTCGCCAATTTCAATTTGCTCGATTCCTAGAATTTTCCACTAAAGTTTTCATTGTCCCTCAATGTAGGGTTGATTCTCCTTTTTGGTTGCCTCACTGGTGTGCAGTCATCTCTAATGTAGATCCTATGAGTACAAAGTTTGGGATCTAGTCCTTTCATGTCATGGTAATTCCATGCAAATGCTTCCCGATGTGCAACTTTAATAAGTTTGTTAGAGACAACTTCTACTCCTGAGTAAGCTTGTTATTTATATTCAAATGTTTCCCTTCTGAAACTTATACTTGTGTGGTCAACTCAATCATTGTTGTTTCATTGATGCTTGGCACTTTTACTTCATGCAGTAACAATGTATGAAGTATATATATTGCTGCAGGAATTTCAGGTGCAAAAGAAGCTGGCAGAAGTGTCTACAATGGACATGCAGAACTAGATTCTTGAATGGGTGCTTCTTAATTCACTTCATAATGGTTTTGAATTATATGGGATACTATGTCATCTTCTTCCTATAGTTGCATGAAAGGACTTCTGCTTATCATCATGAGTTGTGCCACTGAATTGGCTGCTTTTGCCCCTTCTCCAACATGTGGCCAGATGGGGTTGTCCATATCATGGGATGGTTGAGCAGGAGGATAAATGACAATATTTTTAGTGTTTTTCCCATTAGAAATAGTCATTTCCACTGACTGACATCTAATATAAGTATTTTTTGTAGCTAACCATGGCCTTCCCAGAATAATAGGATATCCGCCTAATGTAGCTTTAGGGGAAAGGATCATAAAATTAGCTAGATATTCCCAAGAGTCTAGAATAACAACAAGGTATTCAACTATAACATCTAGTTTGACAGTGGAACTATCAGCAAGCTGCAAGATAGTGGAAGTAGGTCTCAGATTTGTAACATTTAGTTGTTGCAGGATATCTTTAGTCATCACATTGATAGTAGCTCCCAAGTCTATTAGAGCATCTTTACTTGGATTCCATTTATAATGACCCCAACTACAAGACTACCTAGGTCAGTATATTTAGGAACAGTAACTTTCCCAAGCATGATATGTGCCAACTGTCCTATCACATGAACAGTGGTGGGGTCCTTCTTTTTCCTCCAAGGCTTTTTGAGGCATGCTTCCTTAATTGCCTTACCATAAATGGGAACCTATTTTATGGCCTAGAACAAAGGTATATTGACACATGTGTTTTAGCTGATCTAAAATATTAAAGGTTATTTCTTCCTTTTGCTTAGCAACTTCTAACCTTTGAGGAAATGGTGGGTCAGGATTAGTCTGTTGAATTGGTTCAAGATTCTTGGGCACACTTATCTGAGCAGGGATATTAGGTAAATTTTGATGCTCCTCCTCTTCCATGAAAAGCTTTGTAATAATAGGAGTGTAAGGTGATGACAAAGTGGTTCCTGAATGTAGATGAATATCACTCAAACTCATAGCATAGGCAGGAAATTGGTTTGGACCTATAGATTAAACTATTTGCTGATGTGGTTTGTTATTTGGGTTGGGTGTGGGTTGAGTTGGTAACTGATTAGGTCTAGGTGTACTATCATTTGATTTAGGAGGGGGCATTATGGCAGGCTGTTGAGGCTGTTGCATGTAACCAGTTGCCTAGTTTGGCCATTGTTGTCCTCCCCTCCATTGAGATGTTTGTTTCTAATTTCCTTGAGGTTGTTGCCAATTCCCCTGGTGTTGTTGCCACTGAGGTGGAGTGTTTTGGTAATTGGGCCAAGTATTTGGAGGGTTATTCCAAGGCTAAGGTGAATAACCTCCAAATTTTGATGGATATTGGGGTTGCCATTGATTACCAAATGCATAAGAATTCATATAAGGTCCACTAAAAGATAATGGGTCTGGTGGCATACTTTGTGTAACATAGAAAACTTGATCTTCATCACCCTCAATTGACTTGAATTCAGGTGCATTGTGTTTGTTGTCAATGTTGGCTACCATTTTACATTTGCAGTCCTTCTTCTTTTGCCTGCAATGAGGAAAATATTGTACCAACATTTCCTTTGCCTCCTCGTGTTTCTTCTTTGCTTGAAGTGTATCTAGCTGAGTTGTCATATTATTTATGATGTCTTGCTTGAAATCTGACAGTAAATGAGTGATTTCCATCCTTGAAACTCCATTAATGGAGGATTTACCCATAGAAGATTGGTAACCTCTTCCTTTCTTTATAGCTGCCCTAGAATAATTTTGACATATCTTCTTAATATCATCCCAAGGAACTTGGGTGATATCTCCTCCTCCTATCAATTCCAGAGCATTAGCACAATTTTTATTGATTCCTCTAAGGAAGAGCAACTTTTGAGACTTTTCATTGAGTGCATGATGTGGATATTTTTGTAGACTAAACAGGAACCTTGACACATAGTCCTCCAAGCTTTAATCCTATTTTTGTTGCATCCTGAAGATATCATCTCCTCTTATATCACTACCTCTATAATATTCTTTATACTTCTCAAGAAAAATTTATTTCATAACATCCCAAGTATTCATAGTATTCCTACCTAAGCTCATAAACCATCTTAATGTAGCTTCTTTCAAGGTGGTAGGAAATAATTTAAGCCTATGAGCGTCACTAGTGTAATCATAGCTTCTACAGAGGATATCAAATTCAAACAAGAAATTTTTTGGGTCCTCTATTACAATCCCATAGAATTTAGGAAGGACTGAAGCAGGAATGTTCTTGAGGTTATCAACATCATTTTGTTGAGGGATATGGAATGGAAAGGTTGGCTAGTTAGGTCTAATTGGGATAGCCATATTTGTTTGGTGGATTATCATAGCAAATGGATTATCAATCAAACTTTGAGCAGCTTGCTCTTCAGAGGAAGTTTCAGAACTAGTCAAATTGGAAAACACATTAGCAAAAAGATTTGCTTCTTCTTCTTCATCTCCTAGAAAATTTTGAAACTCGACTAGCTGGTTATCAAGATTAGGATTAGCAGGAAGGAATCTCCCTAGAGCATCTCTTCTCCTACCCCTATACATGCGGTATTAACTTAGTATCAACCAACTCACATAAAAAATTGGTGAAAGATTAACGGATAATTACTTATTCTAATGAAGGGTATGCTAAAAAAACTTTAGAGATATCAAAAATAGGAAAGAGACTAGAAATGACTCCTAAGAACTTCCTAGTTTGACACTATACCCATCAATGACACCAAAAATGTTTGCCTCCTTTAATGGTTCAATAACTAAGCCCTTAAAGCTATAACTTAGAGATTAAATATCTGCACCAAGTAGCTATCTTGCTCATCATAAAGGTTCATTTCATTATCAACCCAGGGACATGAACTTGAAATGGGTTAGCACTATATGTGCACTAGGACTCAATTGAGGCATCCTTATCCTATAACTATAAAGGAAATAGTACTGAAAGTGAAATGCTTGAAATGAAGTACATAAGTATTTAGCATAAACCAACAACTAAACTGAACTTGAAATGAATTATAGAAATAGAAGTCTCAGTAAATAGACAGGAAGTTACTCTGTCTGTCGTGGCTGCAAGAATAGACACAAAACGAAGTTCCAGTGGCTATAGGAACAGACAACTGCTAAGACTGTAACTAATTGTTGAACAAAAAAGTAACTATTGAATTGAATGGATGGAATTCTCACCAAGTGGGCCCCCTTGAATGAGTTTTCCTAGAACTAACTCAAATATAACAAACTAAAATATCATTTTATTCATTGATAACATGATTACAACGTAGCAGCAACATAACTATATTTCTTGAAACTAAAAATGCAAGTACAATTCTTAGAACATTCAACCTCTTGAAGAGGTGCATCTGACCATTATTTATAGAAAGAAAGATTCTAACTAACTTAACTAATAAGGCAGTCGACTCCAACATATTAGGAGGATGCCATTATTGAAAACATGAAAAAGAGGAAAGAGGTTATGCATGCACAAGATTCGGTCAAACCAAACTTGTTTCAACAAAAATCTAGCATAACAACACCTCCTAAATCTACTCAAGTAATGGATATGGCCATTAAGGTTAACTTCCACACGAGCAGGAAGTTTCCAATCATTGACTTCTTCAATGTCCATCTCTACTTGACTTTTTCAGCAACCGAGTAGCTGGCATGAACCTCTTCCACATTGCAAGCTCCATTTATTTCTGCATCCTAATTTGGACTTGCATTATGACATTAGCGTGCATAAGACAAATGTATATCCATAATCACCTTATGATAACATTCATTCAATCACATGAAAAATTAATATAGATATATCACATAGCAAGCTAATATCATTAAAAGTTATAGGAATAAGTTTATGTCCAGAATTCACAAGTTCAGGGAAATAACATAGAAAGTATTGGTAACTAGGTGCTAAAACACCATAGTAACACTAAAAAACCTATGATAAATCCTAACAAAAATGAATCATTATTTGGACTCATCACACAAGACAACTATGAGGGGGTGAACTAGTTGTACATTAAAAACATTCAATCCCTCATCAAGATTCAAACCCTTGTTAGCCTTTATACCCTTATCATGCATTAGCAGAATGTAAACATATGAAATAGGAAAGTAAACACATCCAAACACATAAGAACACCAAATTTACATGGAAAACCCAAAAGGGGAAAAACACAGTGAGGATTAGCTCATATATATATGAATAGCAACATCAAATACAATTAGGCTCACTGCCTAGAAAAGAAGAAAGGCTCACTGCCAAAAGGATTCACTGTTCAAAAGAAAGAAGATAGAAGAAGGCTATTACAAAGAGATTTACTATCTAAAGGCAATAGGAGAAATCCACCACTGAACCTCTATGCCATCTACAACCTTTGGCTCACTACCTCCAGTAACTTCAAGCAAACTAAAAATGTAGACACCTTATGCTCACTACATTTGGAGTCATAGGCATTAATCTCACACTCATATCACCACACTTGATCAAATTTTCATCTTTCATACACCTTCTACAGATCCACACACATCTCCAACAAATCACCTTACATTTATACCATCCACAACCTAAAAAATCTCAGTTAGGTCAGTCTTAATGAAACATATGCACCTAAAACGTGCAACACCAAAATATGTCGACACAATGTAGTAGCAAAACTACATTTGAATGCATGATGGTGAGCAAAAAGGAGCCGTTGGAGGCTGCGGTGGGAGCCAAGGTTTCTACGGGCGTGGATGGAGGAAGCCCCCCAAACAGCAAATGTCCAGATGCAAGCAAAGAATAGAAGGCAAAATGTCCAAGGGGCGTGGGGGAAAAGAATGGAGCTGCAGGTGCGTTTCGGGGAAATGTCGACGAATTCCAGTTGGGAGCGGTGAATGTAGATGTAGGGAATCTTCTCCAGGCGACAGGAAAGAAAGGAAAAACCAACTTGTCATCCATTTCTCTGCAAGCAGAGCTTGATGAAGAGGTAAATCACAATGTTAAAGTTTTCTTTGAACTAGGTTTGATTGGCCGCTTCAAGGGACTCTGGCCAAGTTTGGGTGAGTTACATAAATGGATCTCAGAACACTAGGAACCGGTGGTGACTAGATGCATTCAAATTTATCCAGTCTTGAGAGGCTTTTTTATTGCTGTTTTTTAACTTCTGGGATTGACAGAAATAAAGTTTTGGGTGACTATTTTTGGAGTTGGGAAGAAAGATTTTTTTTTTGTTGAAGCCATGACATCTGGATTTTAATCCTGCAACAAAAACTTTTGATAGAGTTCCATTGTGGGTGATACTCCCCAACTTTCCTCTCTATCTTTGGTTTGAGTCATGTTTGGAGGTTATAGGGAATTCTTTAGGAAATTTTTTGATGGTTAATGTTGATTCTTCAAATCTAATGCATTCAAATTATATCCGGATTTTAGTGGAGATGGAAGTGGCAAAGACTCTTCCAGAAGATATTGCAATCAACACTTCTAAAGGGTGTTGGAAGCAGCCTCTAGACTATGAAGGGGTCCCATTTCATTGTAGAAGATGCTTTCAAATTAGACACCTGGCTGCAGAATGTGAAAAATCCCGAGCACCAAAATCAGCTTCTTGGTGGAAGGATGCATCTCATTTACATTATGCGGTGGAGAAACAGGGTGAGAAGAAGGAGGAATAGAGCAAGAGCTACTCTCAGGCGATGCGTAACATGGCTTCACATCAGTAAAATGGGGCCTCAGAACAAAGGGCGGAGCCAAGTCAAGTTGAGGTGCCTGACTTGAATGCTAAGACCGTGGTGAATATGGAAGAAGGGATGGAGGAGCAATACCACCAAGGTGCTAAAACCTCAGAGTATAGGGAGAAATTCAGGTTGACTAGGGGTCAAGAAATGAGGGAAATGCAAGGCACCTCAAAGGACTAGTGTGGTAATGTTGCATGTGGTGAGCAAGGAGAAGTTGGTAGGCAGCATGACAACCCAAAGAAATGGTAGAAGGAGGCTGCAAGAATGGAGGAGGGTTGGCAGGTTGTGAAGGGTAGGCAAGATAAAAAAGGAAAGAAGGAAACTTTTAACATTGTCCTTTGATCACAGAAAAAAGGAGGGACCAAAGGCAAAGGACACCTTTGAATGGTTTGATAGAAGTTTTGGGTTGTGTGGCTTTAATTATGGATACACTAAGGGTGTTTGAGTTGCTAATTTGTGTATTGTTTTGTTTTTTGGTGTTCTTTGCAAGGGGAGATGGTTTCCCTTGTTACCATCCCTGTTTTGAGGTAGGTCAAATCCTAGAAATATAATAAAAAACAAACCTTTTACCGATCAAAAATAAATAAATAAAAATGTCGACACCAAACACCTCTACGATGGAAAGAAGTGAAGGACAACCACACCAAGGGTTAACTAGGACCCAAATCCATATCACCACACTACTCAACACATCCATAAATAGCTAACAACTTCTACAATTAGTGCTAGCACCTAGGCCGGCCAAACATGCACTAAGACTACAAGCGACCACATTCGCGCTTCTCCAAGACATGTGGAACACAAAGCAACACTTCAAAACATCCACACAACATCCCAAAATATTATTAACTCTGCCACAATCACCTGAAACTGAGAACACCATCATTTTGTGTAACCAAACACATTGCCATAGAACACAACTTACTAACCAACCTTGCAAAACTCATCAAGACCTAAAACCTCAAGGGAAGGAATTTTTAGACAATATAAGTATGTTACTAAATCTGAAAGACAAGAGACCTTACTACGGAGAAATGCAAAGCAATCTCTTTTCTCCTAGATAACCTTCTATACAAACAGACAAACAGTCAAACACAACTTTCATTGTCATATGATCTAGAACTTGAAACTTTGGATATAGAACCTTTGAACACCTCTGATCATCATATCTAAACTACACAAGCATATCTTCAACCGTGAAGAAATTTGGAGCACAACACTAAACACACCTCTATTACACTACACACTCTTTTATTCAAATTTTCTCAAAAGAACTTGGAGAACAAGTGAACTTATGACAACTGCAACTCTTATTCATCAAGACATCAATGACAACAAGATAACACCTTCTTATTGAACCACAACACATCCATACTAGCACAATCACTTGACAACACCAACAATATCCATACTATTGACATCAATGGCACCACCAACATACTTGCAATAATCTCCCCCTTTATCATTGATGGAAACACCAGCTCTTTGAAAAACCATAAAAAAAAGCAACCAACAACAACTCTACAACAAGAAGCACTCACCTTGACTAGAGCATCTCTTACTCTTCACACTCTCTCTTTTACTTCGGCTTCACAAACTTCTTATCCCCCTGCCTGAGGAGTTCTTCATTCTCTCATTCTCTTGTGAACACTCTCTCCCCTTATGTTTTTTAAAGCATATTCTTTCCTAAAATACTCTTCTGCACTATGGTTTTTCAAGCAACTCTCTCCCCCTTTGACATCAATGACAAAGGACCATAGAATCATCCAATTCTCTTTCCTACATTGAAATATTTTGCTCTTCCCCTTTGAAAACACTCGAAGGGAAACACCTGCACCTTTCACACATCATCTGCATATAATTTTTCTTTTTGTTTTCCCTTTTTACATCTGTAGACACCACTTTAGACAACACTTGCAACACCAGCAAGCAACTAATTTCTCTCCACTACTCTCACTTTTCTGCACTCTCCCCCTTAGGGGCACAAAATATGTTTCACTTGAATACACCAAAAAAGCACTGCATCAACTAGCAACACTACTACCTACTCCCCCTGAGAGGTAGCTTCCAACATCAATCTAAGACCAAGAATGTATCTTGAAATGCTTCTTGGATAGATGCACCAACTTATGCATCTAGTTGAAAGAAGGAGGGGTAGTAACCCCTAACTTCTCCTAAAGATACCTTAAATTATCTTTAGGAAGAGCCTTTGAAAATATATCTACAACTTGATCCTTTGTAAGCACATACTCTAACTTCACTTTATTCGCTGCAACCTTCTCTCTTAGAAAGTGACACTGGATAGAGATATGTTTTATTGTTGAATGAAAAACTAGGTTCTTTGAAATATTGATATCACTTGTATTATCACATAAGATAGGAATAGGTTCATTATATGATACTCTAATATCCTTCAATATTGGCTTCATCCATAACACCTATGTGCAGCATGATGCTATTGCAATGTACTTTGCCTTTGTAGTAGATAATGATACTAAATTCTACTTCTTACTCAACCATGAAACCAATTTGCTTCTAAGAAAGAAATCACCACCACTTGTACTTCTTCGGTCATCTGTAGAACTTATCCAATCTACATCTATATATGCACTCAAGGAGAAATCAATATCCTTGGGATAACATAAACCAAAATCAAAAAATTCCCTTCAAGTATCTAAATATCCTCTTTACTACTACAACATGAGATTCTTTGGGATCTTCTTGAAATATTTCCACAAGAAAAATTGCATGCGTGATATCTGGTCTAGTAGAAGTTATGTATAGCAGTCTACCAAACATTGATCTATACTTTCTTTGATTTGTCTTATGAGATTCATCATTCTTTCTCAATTTACAACCAGTAACCATAAGAGTACATACCGGTTTAGAATCCTCCATTCCAAACTTCTTCAACATTTCCTTAACATACTTTGACTATGAAATGAAAATAACTTTTTCTGATTGACTATTTTGTAATCCAAGGAAGAAATTCATCTCCCCACACATTGACATCTCAAACTCTTTTTGTATTTCCTCTAAAAAATTCTTGCACATACCCTCATTTCTTCCAAAGATAATGTCATTCACATACACTACCACAATCAATATTTGTTCTCCCTCTATCTTGAAGTAAAGGTTGCTATCTATAGTACCCTTTTTGAATCCTTGCTACAACAAGTACTTATCCAATCTTGCATACCAAGCTCTAGGAGATTTTTTGATTCCATACAATATCTTCTTCAATCTGCAGACCATATCAGCATCATCTGATAACTTAAAACCTTTTGGTTGTTCAATGTACACCTCTTATTCTAATTCACCATTCAAGAATGCAAACTTCACATCCATCTGATAAACCTTGAAGTCTTTATGTTCTACAAAATTCAAAAACATTATAATGGCTTTTATCCTTGCCACCAGAGCAAATTTCTCCTCGAAGTCTATTCCTTCCACTTGTGAGTGGTCCTTACACACAAGTCTGGCCTTGTTTTTGATAACTTTTTCATCCTCATTCAGTTTGTTCTTGAAAACCCACTTAGTTCCTATCATATTCTTATTTTTTGGTCTTGGGACCAATTTCCAAGTCTGATTCTTCTCAATCTACTCCAATTCTTCTTTCATAGCCTTGATCCAATTCTCATATTTGCATGCCTCAATTACTATTTTAGGTTCTACCTCTGAAAGTAAACAAAAGTTTACTTGTTCTCTATCATAGCTACTTTTCTTCTTGTCAACACATCTTTTCTTTTATCTCCAAGGATCTGATCTACAGAATGGTTCTTTTGCACATACTTAGGAGTCTTAGGGATCTTTTTCAGGGCTTCTTCCTCTTCAACTATCATCTCTTTTTCTTTCTCTTCTTCTTTTTCTTCTTCACTACAAGGGGGTTCATCATATTCATATCCTTATATCAATATTGAAATTTGTATTAGTTCTTCATCCACCTTAACACTTGCACTTTTAACAATCTTCTTCAACCTTTTATTATAGCACTAGTAAGCTTTGCTTCTTGTAGAGTATTCAAGGAATATTCCTTCATCAAATCTTGCATTAAACTTTCTTAAGTTTTCTTCATCTCTTTTGATATAACATTTACTTCCAAAAACTTTTAAATATTTCATAGTAGGAGGTTTACCATACCATAACTCATAAGGAGTCTTTGAACTATTTACTCTTGCTTGACCTCTATTAAAAATGTAGACTACGATATAAATTGCTTCTCTCGAATAGACATCTAATAGATTTTCTTCCTTCATCATAGTTCTAGGTGCTTCTTGAACTATTCTATTCTTCTTTTCCATAACTCCATTCTGTTGAGGAGTTCTAGGAGCTGACAGATGCCTCTTTATTCCATGATCTTCACAAAAACTGTTAAACTCATTGGAGGTGAACTCGCCACCTCTTTCAGACCTTAAACACTTAATTTTCATATCCATTTCATTCTCAACCATAGACTTAAATGCTTTGAACTTATCTAGGGCTTTTGATTTTTCTTTAAGAAATGTTACCCAATTCATTCTAAAATAATCATCAATCAATAGAATGAAATGCATGTCACCATGTGAACTTCTTATTCTAGTAGATCCACATAGGTCTATATGCACCAACTCCAAAGGAATATTATTTTGTCTTGAACCTCTTCTTTGTTTGCTTTCTACACTGACATTCCTTGCACATTGAATTGATAGGCTTTGTAATCTTTGGTAGATCTCTCATAGCATCAGTAGAACTAATCTTCACTAGGCTATCAAAATTGATGTGACCCATTCTTCTATGTCATATCCAACTTTCATTGATTTGAGACATAAAGCACTTAGCACCACTACCTTTGAGTTGATAAGCATTACCTTTTTTCCTTGTTCCTACAACAACCAAAGTATCAGATCTTCCTTTTCTAATTTCATAACCATCATCCTGAAACACAAGATTATATCCTTTGCTACATATTTGTCCTACACTAAGAATCTCATTATGTTGGAGACCCTTGACATAAAGAACATCATCTATTTTATACTTTCCATCAAAACTAATTGAACATTTTCCAAAAATATTAGCAAATGTATCATCACCAAACTTAACAAGACCACCATCATACCTTTGACTTTTAACAAAATTACTCTTATCACATGTCTATGATTTGAGCATCCACTATCAATTATCTCGTAATTCCTCTCTTCTCTTGCATGAAAAAAAGTCACCATAGTTCCTTCAATGTTGTGAACTATTATCAGAGCACTTTCCCTTGCACATCTTTTAGAATTAGTAGAATTAGCTCCAACTTTTAAAGCCATGAACAAGCATTCATCACTATCTTCATCAGGGTAGTTTTATTCTTCATCATTAGATACATCATCGTCTCTTTCAACATAATGACTCTTCTTGACAATTTTTCCTTTATGATCCTTTGGTTTGTCATTTGAAACTTTGATTGGATTAGAAGCATAATAACCTATGTTTCCACAATTTAAATACTTAAAGGGCAACTTACCTCTATATTTTCCAGTGTCTTTTTTCAATCTCCTTACAAAATTTTCTTCCACCTCATCAAGATCATCTAGATTTAATTCATCATCTTTCTCTACTTTGCAAAATTTAAAGGAAATTTGTTTCTTTGTGGCATCTTGACCAAACTCTCTCAATTCATAAGAAATTAAAGCACCAAACATCTTATCTCTAGAGTAATTATCCAAATTCTGAGCTTCCTCAATAGTAGAAACTTTAGAACTATAAGTTTTAGGAAGAGTTCTTAGTACATTTTTCACAACTTCACTTTCTTTGAGCTTACCACCAAGACCATTGATGGCATTGACAACTTCATCCACTTAGAGCATATAGGTAGTAATATCTTCATCTTTAGACATCCTTAGGGTTTCAAATTTGGCTTGCTTGACTTTATCATCTCCTTCATAAATACTCTCGAACTTTGTCCAGAAATTTTTAGCAGATTTCATAATTATCACCTTTCCAAGTTCAGAATCAGAGAGACCACTTAGAATAGCATTCATTGCTTTACCGTTGCTCTCATATTCCTTGATTTCATCATCACTTGTCAAACCAGCACCATAAATAGTATATCCTTTTACAACTGACTACTAGACACCAAATCTAAGAGAGACCAGAAAGGACTCCATCCTAGCTTTCCAATAATTATAATTCGTTCCATCAAACATAGGAGCTTTGACACCCTTCATGTGTGTCATCTGAATCTACCTCAAGCATTTAAGATTTCTCCAAGGAACCATAACTTTGGTACCAATTGTTAGATGCACAGGACAACTAAGAGGGGCGTTGAATCAATTGTACATTAAAAACATTCAATCCCTCATCATCATTCAAACCCTTGTTAACCTTTATACCCTTATCATGCATTAACAAAACATAAACATATGAAACAGTAATGAAAACACATCCAAACACATAAGAACACCATATTTATGTGAAA
Organism: Sequoiadendron giganteum; assembly: GCA_007115665.2. Lineage (NCBI taxonomy): Eukaryota > Viridiplantae > Streptophyta > Pinopsida > Cupressales > Cupressaceae > Sequoiadendron > Sequoiadendron giganteum. The sequence goes on from CM021102.1 coordinate 326,998,456, forward strand.
AACCCAAGAAGGGAAAAACCACGATGTGGATTAGCTCACATATATAAATAGCAACATTGAATACAATTAGGCTCACTACCAAGGGCTCACTATCTAGAAAAGAAGAAAGGCTCACTACCAAAAGGACTCATTGTCTAAAAGAAAGAAGATAGAAGAATATTGTTACAAAGAGATTCACTATCTCAAGTAAATAGGAGAAATCCACCATAGAACCTCTATGACATTTGTAACCTTTAGCTCACTTCCTCCAATAACTTCAAGCACACTAAAAATTTATACACCTTCTACTCACTACATCTGGAGTTATAGGTATTAAGCTCATACTTAGATCACCACTCTTGATAAAATTTGTATCTTTCACACACCTTGTATAGATCCACACACATCTCATTGCCTCTAGTAACTTCAAGCACACTGAAAATGTATACACCTTCTACTCACTACATCTAGAGTAATAGGCATTAAGCTCACACTTAGATCGCCACATTTGATAAAATTAACATCTTTCACACACCTTCTATAGATCCACACACATCTCCAATAAATCACCTTACATTTATACCATCCGCAACCTAAATAGTCTCAATTAGGTTGGCCTTAATGAAATGTATGCTCCTAAAAATTGCAACACCAAAATAGGCCAGCACCAAAAACCTCCATGATGGAAAGAAGTGAAGGATGACCACATAAAGGGTTAAATAGGACCCAAATCCACATCACCATGCTACTCAACACATCCACAAATAGTTAACAACTTCTACAATTAGCACTAGCACCCAAGTCGACCAAACCTACACTAACACTACAAGCGACCACATCCACGCTTCTCCAAGACATGTAGACCACAAATAAAAACTTCACATAATCTACACAACATCCTATAATATTCTGGAATCATCAAAATATTCTACAACTCTATCACAATCACCTAAAATTGAGAACACCATCATTTTGTGCAACCAAACACACTACCATAGAACACAACTTACTAAGCAACCTTGTGGAACACCTCAAAACTTGAAACCTCAAGAAAAATAAGTTACATACAATATAAGCATGTTCCCAAATCCTCAAGACAAGAGACCTTACTCTGGACAAATGCGGAGCAATCTCATTTCTCCCAGACAACCTTTTATACAGACAGACAAACTGTCAAACGCAAATTTCACTGTTGTACGATCCAAAACCTGAAACTCTGGATATAAAACCTTTGAACACCTCTAATAATCATATGCAAACTACACAAGCATATCTTTAACCATGAAGAAATTTGGAACACAACACTGAACACACCTCTATCACACTATACACTCTTTTATTCAAATTTTCTCAAAAGCACTTGGAGACCAAGTGAACTTACTGCAACTCCAACTCTTATCCATCAAAAGATCAATGGAAACACTGATGATAGCACCACAATACCTTCTTATCAAACCACAACACATCCATACTATCACAAGCACTTGACAACACCAACAATCTCCATACTATTGACATCAATGACCAACTGTTGACCTCAATGACAACACCAACAACATACTTGCAATAGAGTTTCTCTATATAACACTCAAACCTCATTGTATTATCATACCTTTGATAGAACTCAACCTTTGAGGACTCTTATTTTCCTTGAATATTCTCGAGGTTAATTCTGTAGCTTTTTCTTGTTGAAGAATATTGCATATTATTATTTGCAACTCTTTTGTATGGAAGGTTTCTTTATTCATCGTTTGATCCTATGGCTTGTGTTTTTCACAATTCTAACATGGTATCAGACAAGGATAACTTTAAGAACTCCCCCCCCCCCCACCCCCCCTCATAAAAAAGGTGTAAAAACCTGGAAAATCTTGTATAATTCTTGAAAATATTAATTTTATTGGCGATTTTTTCTTTTTTTGGGAAAAAATAATAAATTCAATTGGTGAATCTTTTGTAATCACTAGAAGTTTGTAGAAAATCCTGGTGAATTATAATTTTTTTTAACCAATAAAATATTTTCATTAGAAATTAAAACCTATTTTCAAACTAATAAAATATTTTCATTGGTGAATTCAACCTGTTTTCAAACCAAAAAAGATATTTTTGTTGGCAAATTAAACCTATTTTCAAACCAAAAAATATATTTTTGTTGGAAAACAAAACTTGTACTCAAACCAATAAAATATTTTCATTGGCAAATTAAACCTATTTTCAAACTAGTTAAAAATTTTCATTAGCAAATTAAACCTATTTTCAAACCAGTTAAAAATTTTCATTGGCGAATTAAACTGGTATGCCAATAAAATCATACTATGGGTGGAAAAAATATCAAATGCTATATATTATTTTATTCCTAGAAAAAAATTCCACACACCCAAATTCCTATATAATGTCTTCGAAATGGAGACAAGTGTCAACATATTATAAGTTCTAATCAGAAGTGAGCCACTAAGCAAAATACTATGTCTGAAGACAAATGTCAGTGCAACTTTATGACTAGTAACTACGTGTTATATTATTTAATAAGTTAATATAACATTAATATACTTAAAAAATAAAATTACACTAACAGTAACTACAAGTTATATTATTGTGCAACTTAATCGTTCGATGAATGTTTGATGGACGGTTGTAGTTGCATTCCGGAAGGAAATGTATGAAGCGCTAGACTTGCAAATTCAAACCTTCAGAATAACCCTAGAATCATTAGATTTACAAATATCAATGGCTGACCTTTTATTTAGGTGTGTTATTACTTATTAAATCACTTAAATTCATGACTCATTTTTTGTGAAATAATATTGTCACATCAACATGTGTGTCTTGTGGTTAATTAAATGCTCAAGTGTTGAGTATTGATGTCTTCGTTCTATATATACTTCACCAACTTGATGTTCTTCATATCATTTATAACATATTTAATTGCTCTCTTCTCTATTCATAATTTTATTGTGATATTATGGAGTCTTCATGGCATGTCATGCTACCCAAATGTTTTTGGGAGAAAAGAAGCAACAATACATAGGATAGACAAAAGTTGGGTATGGTTTTCACTATTCCTTGTGTGCATGTTCAGGAGGCTAGAAGAATAATTTTGGGTAAGGAATGGCTTCAAGACAACCCTCATGCTCTATTTTTTGAGGTAGCTTTTGCTTTATTGTCCAATTGCATGGACATTTTGTTGGATAAAGATTTGGTGAAGATAGTGGCCATATATTATTTTCAGCCTTTCATTTACTCTCTTTATTACACCCCATCCATGACTTACCATTTACTTTTCACTTTATATTAAATGCAATATGGATCTATGTGACTATGAAGCTTTGACAATTGAATGTTATGAAGAATTATTTGAAATGTAATGGTTGTATGTTTTTTATGAAAATATTGTTGAATATGCAATGAAATGGATGTAATATAAATGATATGGCTAACTAGGTGTTTTTCTTTGCAAGTGGATATACATGAATGGATTTCACACCTCCAATGGATGAGGGAGAGTATCACTCGGGAGAAGGGTATGGATAAGAATTGAATAGTAAAACCATTTGAGTTCGTTGATTGTGTGTAGGTCGGATTTTGGATATTGTCGTAATTGAGTAAGTTGATCTTAAGTTGTGTCTTTTGGCTACATGAACCGAAGTAGAGTCAAGTCGGTTTCCTTGTAGAAGGTTATAGGATTATTGATACCTATATTAATGTATTGATCGTATATAAATATATATATATCATTATTGTCAAAGTGAATTTAGTATCGATGTTTTCATTACGATATTCATATATGACAGTGATATTGTGTATATTATGGTATGTGAGAATGCTTTAAGATTAAAAGGTTTAATCGTTTAAATACAAATATATATATGCGGTATGTATAAATACGTACACATGTATATATTTATATGTAAAATTAAATAAGCATGTATTTACACGACTCGATAATAAACGATAATTGATGTATATATATACTCATTATGTGTAAATATATATGTATGTAAATATTTACTTACATACATGAATATATATATATGAAATAATGTTTCAAGTATTTATCAATCATTTAAATATTGCAAAGAGGCAATAATAATTAATACTTTTGATAAATCATGAGGCTTGAAAAGCCAAAATAATAGGCCATTTTATAAGGCCACATAATAGCTAAATAGTAGCTATTAAAATGCAAAGTAATGGCAAGATTAATAGCCATGAGTTGGTTGCAACTAAAGCTTAAATGAGGTATGAAATAGTCCATCACGTGGGCATAAAATAATGCATGAGCCTTGAGGGAAAAATTGTAATACAAACTGTCCTTTTAATTTGCAATTTAAATAGCAACATGTGCTTATAGTTGAAGTCTGAGGCGCCCATTTAAAGGGCAGTTTAAATAGAAAATGATAAATATTATGTGCAGCCATAAAGTGGTGCATAGTTCGCAGTTACAAAGTGTTTTAATCATCAATGAAATAGTTCCTCAAAACTAGGTGACCAAATCAACATTTTGAGTGCTTTAACTAGTAAATATGAAGGTGGTTAATAAAGATATTTTAAATTCCTATTCTTGAAGCAAATGCATCGAACAACATATGAGGATTTCCAGCCACATTGTGACAAGCATTTTGCAATATAAATAGACTCTATTGAGTCGATAAAAAACATAATTTCAACGTGGAGCTTTGAGCAGGTTATAGAAGAGTAAATTTTATTTATTTTGCAGCCATCTCAACATGGGAGAACAGAGTCATAAAGACTCCTAAATCTAATTATTATTGTTCCAAACTATTTTTTTGCATCATGGCTAATTAAAGGAAGTCAATTATCAGCATTAAGGTAGGTTAGTTTTGCCTTAGTAAGGCGCCATAAATTGGTAGAAGTGGAGAGCATGGTTGTTGAGTCTTTAGTCTATGAAAATAAGAGCTTTGGACAGTATTTGGGTTGGTTACCAAGATAACAAATGCATAGAGATTGTTTCATATTGCTCTCAAGTTTTCATAGTCTAAAAATTAGTCTAGATTAGTAGTAGCAACATATTAGAAATCTGAAAAATCATTTCAAAGCAAGAAGAAAATAGCGCTCAAAGTGAATATTAGAGATTTGGAAGCTAGAGTTCTCAAGAAGCGTTTGGTTGTAATTCGAAAGCAGAAACTACAGGGATATTTTATACGTTTCTAAACTAATTATTTTATTTTTTCTAAGTTCGAGAAAAGACTATTTTGAATGTGAAAAGAAAGAGAAACATATGATTGTTTTGTGAATGAACATATTTAGTTTAATAAGAGATAAAATGATAACATCTTGTTAATGATGAATCTGAACATATGAACAGTATGATACTATTTATGTACTCTAAATGCATTTTAAAAGTATATGAGTTCATAACTAGTAATATGGTTTAATGGTTGGGTTATATATATATATATCTAAGAGTGTTAAATAAGAACACATTGTACATTATACTTCATAAATATGAGCTTTTGGGGTTTTGAGCATGTGAAACAGATGCTTATAAACTTGATATTATAGCATATAAAAATACCCCATTATCTTTTGTGTTGTTTATGAACCCAACCTTATGACTAGGAAATGGGAGTCTTAAATCATGAGTAAGAGGAAGTAATCCTCTTAGTTGGCTCAAACAAAGTTATTTCCATGAATGTATGTCATGATGTCAATGATTTTTGAATAACCATAGGTATGTCAAGATGGTGGCATAAAAGTCATCATAACCAATCTAAATAAATTAGGAATAGGTGAATGGTAAACCTTATGGGTTTGGAAGAACTTGATTTAGAGGCAATAGCCTAGACCCCAGATGTTACAGGAACGTAATAGGGGAATAATTCATTGTCTATGAAGTTATCACTATCTAGTTATTTGACCACTTTAGTGGGTATGCTTTATGAATATAAACCTTATGAAAGTAGAGCCAGTTGGTGTATGGTATGTCAAGCCATAGGTTAGATAAATTTCTCCAAGTCGAGTAGGGTGGGTGAACAAACGACTTCGCTTCAAGTAAGTAGCAATTGTATTTATTACAAATAACTTTGGCCAAAGTGAGTGTATTAGTCTCTGTTGCACTTGTCGATTCACTGTGTATCAGATACTTAACACAATCAAAGTTTGCATTCATAGTTGGAAGGTCTCCATAGTTTATTGATGGTATTGGTTAAGTAGGGCACCACATCAAAGCTCAGATATAAATTTCTAGGGGGTCTTAACCATTTCCTTCGTTGAAGGGTAGGGCCACTTCCAATTAGGAAGGTGTGTGGGGGATTGTCGGTCTATGGTTGGAGGTAAAGCACTTGGGTAATCCTCTCCCTCTTGCAGATGACATGTTGATTCTTGAGAGACAGAAAGGAAGAAAGTATCCAGATATGGATCACTAATCTTGTTCCTTAATTTTTTATGTTATATATTTGAAATTATACATGTGGAAAATGATGAAAAGAAAAGCAATTTATACTTTCAAGTTTGAAAAAGTGAAAACAAATTATTATGTTATGCTTATGTTATTAGTTATGCAAATGTATCTTTCATTTATTGAAAAAAAATTATGTCCTATTTTTATGGAATAAGTACTTTTTACTTTATGGTTAGAATTCCATGTAAATACCTTGTTATAAGGTTATGGTTGTTACATGTGGTATCAGATCTGCCAAGTTCCACACTTTGGGCCTATGAACTCACTACGTAGCTATAACTTCAAACATTGAATGACTAATGTTTGGATATATATATACATGTGCCAAAATGGTGAGATTGAAAATAACTGCCAAGAAATCTATAGCTAGCAATGAGAAATATCTTCAAGCCAAATAGGAGTATCAGGCTCTAATCAAAACTATAGAAAGAAACAATCATGAAGGAGAGATATGGCTTAAGGACAAAGAAACTCTCAGAAATGTCATGTAATGCATTAGCCATGAAAAGGAGGAGTTGAAAGAAGCAGCCAAGGTCGCAACTGAATTTTCCTCAGCTGAGTCAAACAAACCCTCTCCATCTAGATATGTTCCAAGTGAGTGCAATGTTAACACTCCTCTGAATAAACCTAAAGGGTCGAGAGAGCACCTATGAGTGCGTCCCCCACCCGAAATTATAATAATAAGCTTTGAAAGTGGAACTAAGGGATACACCTCTCTTGACCTCAATAATTAGTCACGCAATGTTAAGCCCTACTATAAATAAGGATGATATGTAATCCATATTTTCTATAATAAAGGAATGTTTGAAAAATATTTGTGTGAAATATATTCTCTTTAATTTATGAATATGGGAATGTGTGAAAATCACTTGATTGTGTATTAACTAATGCAATAATGGGATCTAACAAAAACCTTTGAAATGGAACCTACAGGTCTAAGTAGGAAGCCAAAATGGTACGTACTAGGAATAACCAAGATAAAAGCCCAATAAGTAGGTCAACCATTTGGAACTTGGGAGGCTAAGTTGGACCAAATCCTCACTTTGTTACACGAAACTAGGGAAAGGTTCATACCCTTGAGGATGAAGTTAGAGGAAGACTTGAAAAGGAACCCTCCATGGAGGGCGAGAATTAAAATCATCATAATCACAACGATGAAAGAAAACATAGTGAAACCCACTCTGAGTTTAGGTCTAATGGAGAAAAGAGAGATCAATAGGCTAAAGAATTTTCAAGGGACATGAAGAAGGTTTCGCCCCTAAAATTTGATGGAACGGTAAGTGAGGATGCCACTAAGGTGTGGCTTACCAAAATGGAAAAGTATTTTGAAATCCACAATTACTCAAAGGTAACCAAAGTGGTTTGGGGAGCATACCAATTAGTCAGTGAAGCATCCACGTGGTGGATGAATAAGAAGATAGAGTTGGGTCTAAGTTCCTTAAGGCTAACTTGGGATGAATTTGTCACTATATTTAGATAGAGGTGGTTACCCCAACTGTACTTTGACAAAAAGCTAATGGATTTCCAAAATCTTAAGCAAGGAGAGTCTTTCATAAATGAGTATTGGGAAAAAATCACCTAATTTTTGAAGTATCTCCCACAATATCAAAAGGACGAAAGATTTAGGATCAAAAAGTTTATAATGGGACTGAATGCCCAAATCGGCAGAGAAGTGGATGTGCATGGTCCCACCACTATGGACTAGGTTTATGAAAAATCCATCAAACAAGAGCAAAGGTTAAAGTCCATGGCTACTCACAAGGAGAAAAATAAGAAGCTTAATTGGTCCCAGTCCTCACAACCATTCAAAAGAAGGAATGATAGGTAGGACTACAACAAGAAGGGAGATAAGAGTTCTCATGGGAATTAAAATGGTTCTAGAAGGGATAGGAGGAAAAATAATGACAACAATAATAAAATAAATTAATGGGGATAACTTTGGAAAGTCTGCAGAGAGGCGAGGTCCTCAAGGAGGATGTTATTCATGTGGCAGAGACCATTACACAAGTAATTGTCCAAATAAAGCTCAAGGACCTCAATCATTAGGGAACCCTTTGTTATCCCAACAAGCTACTTTTCAAAAAAGGATTCATGTAGCCGTGGATAATCGTTAGGCAAAATACCAGATGATGCCTATTAAGACACTAGGTATTTTGTTCGGAGTACCCATTTTAGTTTTAATTGATAGTAGTGTTATAGAATGTTTTGTTTCTCCTAATATATTAAGAAAAATATCTAGAAAGGTTGGACATATGGAAAATGCTTGGTCTATAGAATATGCCAACCAATTAAGAGCTATGGTAGAGTAGTTCCTATTTGAGGCCAAGATTGATTTGCCAAATTTTTTGACAAAGGTAAACCTTTATGTATCTCCATTAGGGTCCTACAATGTCATCTTAGGAATCAATTGGTTATGGAGGTATGGGATAATGTGTATTTCTTTACCAAAATAGCAGAATTCCTAGATGACCTAGGAAATAAAGTTTTCCTATAAGGAACATCCAGAGAGGTCAAGATCAGGTAGATATCCGCCATGCAATTGAAGAGAGCTAAGCAGAGAGTTTACCAACTTTTTTTAGTTAGGATAGATGAAATAAAGGAACCTAGGGGAAATAATGAGTTCATCTTTCAAGATGATTTGATGTTTTAGAAGTCTCAAAATCTTATAGGAGAAGGAAGAGACTCCAAGGATTAGGACAGGTCAGATTTGGAGAAGTGTCCCTTTCTTTGAAATTTTGAGGATGTGTTTCTAGACAAATTGTGTGGATTACCTTCCAAAAGAGCCTTTGAATTTTTAATTTATATCATACTGGGATTGGATTCGATATCCAAGGCCCCTTACCGAATGAATACAATAGAATTGATGAAGCTAAAAGCTCAGTTGCAAGAATTGTTAGAGAAGGGTATGATAAGACCTAGTGTATCACCTTGGGGAGCGTCAATGATCTTTGTCTAAAAGAAATATGATACATTATGATTATGCATAGATTGCCCCATGCTCAACAAGGAAAAAAATTAAAAAGTACATATTTCCATGTATAGATGGTCTTTTTGATCAAATGCGTGGAACAACAGTCATCTCAAATATTGATTTACGGTTAGGATATCATCAATTGAGACTCAAGGATGAGTACATCCATAAAACATCTTTCAAAACCAGATATGGGCACTACGAGTTCATAGTTTTTCTATTTGGATTGATGAATGCGCCTACAACATTCATGAAATTGATGAAAAACATATTCAGAGAGTGTCTCGATAAGTTTATTCTTGTCTTCCTTGATGAAATATTGATATATTCCAAGAATGAGGAAGAGCACCATCAACATTTGCAGTTTGTTTTGCATCATCTTAGAGAGAACAAGTTATCTGGGAAGCTATCCAAGTGCATGTTCTTCCAGAAAGAAGTGTAATATTTAGGTCATATAATCTTGACAAAGGGAATTGTAGTGGAGCTTGCAAAGATTAAAGTTGTCTTAGAATGGTCGGCACGAAAAAAGTGCATGGAGTTCGTAGTTTCATGGGACTGGCTAGATACTACAAGAAATTTGTAGCCAATTTCTCAATAATTGCATATCCCATCACTTCTCTACAAATAAAGGTTAAAAAGTTTGAATGGTCAACAAAATAGGAGACATTTGACCTATTGAAAGAGAAGTTGACTATGACACCAATTTTGAAAGTGCCTGACCCAAAGGGGTGGTTTGTAGTCATCATTGATGCCTTAGGAGATGGGTTGGGTGGAGTGCTTATGCAAGATGGTCGGTCCATTACTTATGAGTCTAGAAAGATAAAAACATATGAGCAAAACTATGCACCCCATGATCTTGAGCTTGCAGCCATAGTTCATGCATTATAAATGTGGCAACATTATCTATTGGGAAAACCTTTTGAACTAAGGTCAGACCATCAAGGTCTCAAGTATTTTTTTACCCAAACTCACCTAAATTCTCGTCAAAGGAGGTGGCTAGAGTTAATATCAAATTATGACTTCAAGATCAGTTACATGAAGGGTAAGAAAAAATGAGTAGTGGATGCCCTAAGTCGAAGGAGACATATCTCCTTGATGATTTCCATGCAAAACAACTTCAAGAGTTAAGTATTGCAAAATTCCATAGGAGATGAATATTATAAGAAATTCAAACAATCTCTAATGGACAATCCCCAGGACCCAAGGTATGATGGGTTTATTTTTTATTTTGATGGACTACTAAGATTTAAGGGAAGAATGTATGTTCTGAAATCAAGAGAGCTAAGGAACATGGTTTACAAAAAAGTTCATTTTCACCCTATTTGGGACATCCAAGATTGACAAATATTTTGGTTGATGTTAAGCCACTATATTTTTAGAAGGGAATGAACAAGGATATTGCAAGGTATGTAATAGAGTGCTTGAAAGAAAAACATCATCACCCAGTAGGACTATTATACCCTCACAAGATTCTAGAATGGAAATGGAAAATCATTAGTATGGATTTTGTGCAAGGTCTCCCTATGTCTAGAAATAGGCACAATACAATTTTGGTAGTGGTGGATAGACTCGCCAAGGTAGCCCATTTTATACCAGGGAATATTACTGATGGGGCACCTATCATAGCCCAAAAATTTGTGCAATATTTTTTTAGTTTGCATGGTGTTCCTGAGAAGATTATCTCATACAGGGGTGCACATATGACTTTGAGGTTTTGGAAAACCTTATTTACCTCACTGGGAACTCAGATGGACATAAGTTCGATGTATCATCTGGAGACAGATGGTCAGACGAAGAGGGTGAACTAGGTGTTAGAGGATCTATTGAGAGTGTATTTCATGGATCAACAATACTAGTGGGAGGATTATCTTTCGTTGTAGAATTTGTGTATAATAATTCCTATCATTTTACAATTAATATGGCTCCATTTGAAGCATTGTATGATAGAAAGTTTCAGACACCTATAAGATTGGATAAGTTAGAAGATAGGATTAGCCTTAGACTGGAAATGCTTTTAGAAATGGAGGAATAGGTCAGTTTGATCAAGAAAAGGCTAGTGGAAGCCAATGATAGATAGAAGAGCTATGATGATACCAAACACATACCCAAACACTTCTCAATAGGAGAATTTTTTTTGTTGAGAGTTTAACCTCAAAAGAGTGCAATCAAGTTTGGGAAGTCTTCTAAGTTAATCCCATGTTATGTAGGTCCTTTTGAAGGTCTTGAGGAAGTTAACCCGGTTGCCTAAAAAATTTCTCTACCACCTGCTCTTGCTAGGATGCATAATGTGTTTAATGTTCCCTATCTTAAGATATATTCTAGAAAATAATCAAATAATTGATTGGAATGTACTACAGGTTCAGGACCCAGGGGTTGTCATGATCGAGCCACTCAAGGTGCTTGAAAATAACAGGCTTCACGTGTGTAATAGAGAAGTGTTGCAATGCAAGGTCTAGTGGGACCAATATGTCAAGGACGGTGCCACATTGGAAGACTATTAGGAGATTAAGCATAAATTTCCACATCTTTTATTTGAATTTGAAAACAAAGTTTGAAAACTTCTAAATAATTTGAAATATGTTATGATACTTTAAATCATTGAGGACGATGATTCTCAAGGGAGGGAATATGTTACACCCCATCCATGAATTACCATTTAATTTTCACTTTATATTAAATGCAATATGGGTCTATTTGACTACGAAGCTTTGATAATTGAATGTTATGATGAATTATTTGAAATGCAATGGTTTTATGTATTTGATGGAAATATTAATGAATATGCAATGAAATGGATGCAATATAAATGGTATGGTTAACTACATGTTTTTCTTTCCAAGTGGATATATAGGAATCAATTTTATGTCTCTAGTGGATGAGGGAGAGTATCACCCGAGAGAAGGGAATGGATAAGAACTAAACAGTAAAGCCATTTGAGTTCGTTGATTGTGTATAGGTCGAGTTTTGGATATTGTCATAATTGAGTAAGTTGATCTTAAGTTGTGTCTTTTGGCTATGTAAACCTAAGTAGAGCCAAGTTGGTTTCCTTATAGAAGGCTATAGGATTATTGATATCTATTGTTAATGTATTGATCGTATATAAATATATATCATTATTGTTAAAGTGGATTTAGTATCGATGTTATCATTATGATATTCATATATGGAAGTGATAATGTGTCTATTATGGTATGCGAGAATGCTTTAAGATTAAGTGGTTTGATCATTTAAATATGAATATATATGTGTGTGTGTGTGTGTGTGTGTGTGTGTGTGGTATGTATAAATATATACACGTGTATATATTTATACGTAAAAGTAAATGAGCATGT